>CM028359.1:95664007-96190115 GCA_016618105.1 Dendrobium huoshanense
CAAAACCCAGGATAATTACCATCTACTCAACTATATGTCAGAGACAATATTTCTAAAGAAAAGTAGAATAGCTTAGAATTATCATTCATTTTTCTTGATGATACTTCAAACTTTACTTATAATAAAGCTTTCCGATAATTGATAAATGGTACAACAGAGCCAAGTTAAATGGAATAGTTCGAATAGCCACTATAACACTCCAGCGAGCCTTTATGCTGGCGAATTATTACATCCGGACACCGGACATCCAATCCAGACACGCCACGTCACCCAAATACATCGGGGCTCGGTGTATTTTGGTGACGTGGCGCGTCTGGATTGGTGTCCGAACGAATCCAAACATTGGACATAATATTTGCCCCTTATGCTAAAGCAATTTACAAATCCCAAAACAGCAGGAAAATTGCCAGGATTTAGAGGCAAACAATATGAACTCGATCGCTTATTTAGATTACAATGTCATGAAAATTGTAAACTTGATCGTAGCCCTTTCTGTTAACAGCAAAATAAATAAATAAATAAATAAATAAATATATTAATGAAATACCAAATGTCAGTGTCTTGGAGATACTAGACAAAATTGAAGAGGAAAAAAAAACATACCCAGCTTTTCCACCATATGTTGGGCTGTAGTTGTAAATAAGATTGTCCCGAACTCTTTGTGCTGGAGGCCTATTCAAAGATTTTCGAGCCTCACTGTTCCACGTTAAAAAAACAGTTTAGGTCGATGATTACTTAAGTAGCTGTTTCAGATCATTTTTATTTTTTGTTTATGTTTTAATAAAACATAAAATATGCATTTATCTTTCATAGTATGTTGTTTTTGTTTATATTGAATATCGAATAATTTAAATTAAAAAAAAAATTCCAAAATAGTTTCCAGACCAAACTATTCATGTACAGCTAATTTAATCTCAAGGTATCATATTGCCTCAATATAGTCACTCGACTATTCAAAAGTGATCCAAAATAGTGCCTCATTTTTTAATTGTAATATAAAATTGATCCTAATTTAGTTCGATGATTTACAAAATTGATTTCAATTTTAGTCCCAAATGAACTATTTTGAATCAAATTTTTATGGTCAAGGGACAAAATTGGAGCAATATTATAATCTGGGACTAAAATGGCCATATACGAATAAGTCTGATGAGGACATCGTCAGAATTTTCGATGCCGGAGATCGACGGCCACGAGCATGACTTGTATTTTTTTCATTTTATGTAGTAGCGTATTTTATTTTGATGTTTTTCCGTTTTTGCCCTTATGAGCATTTAGTCGCTTATGTAGCCCGGAAGGGCATTTGTGTCATTTCTAGTTTTTTTTCATTTTGGCCTATTTATATGAGGCCTCATGCATTGTAATTTTAGTTTTGATGAAATAAAATTTTACTACTATGTGTTCTCTTTGTGAGTTCAAGAAGATCTCTTGGTGAGTTCTTCACCCTCCTCGATCTCTTAGTGAGTTCGTAGGAGAAGCTAGATCTCTTTGTGAGTTCTAGGTTTTCCTTGTTTTTTTTTTCGTTCTCTTTAGTTCTCTTGATCAATTCGTGTTGTAGAGATTTGGATTGAAGCCACTAGTGGGAGATTGGATTTTCATGTTTTGGATCCCAAGAATTTTCCCCCCACACTCTTCCCTCCCTTGCTCTTGCCGTCGCCCCTCCCTGGATTGCCCAGGCCGCCGGCCTGCTGCCCCAACCGCCAGCCAACAGCCACCGGCCAGCCCTTCCCCAGCCCGCCGGTCTCCTCTCCCCTGCAGCCGCCTCCTTCCCCCTCCACCCCTCTACCCGCCGGCTCCTCTTGGGTTTAGAATTTGAAATTCAAATTCACCAAGAGCTGTTACCCACTTGCCAACATTATTTCCTGATTTTAGGCAATCCTCTTTATTGGATTTCAATTCCAATTTGAAATTCAATTTGCTGCATAAATACTTCCCAAATTAGCTCCTTGATTTGTGGCTCCAATATTAATTGGGTCTAATTTGAATGAGCAATTCAAATTTGATAACTTCCCTATTCTGGAAATGCCTCCTCTCAGAAATCTGAGAATAAATTCAGCCTTATTTAATTAATAGACTAGTGTGTGGGCCCCACTTGCTCACAATTCCTAACCCCTTTTTTTTTTTTAATGGCCGGCCATACATAGAGGCCAAATTCTCTCACCTGCCATTAATTCTAATCTAATTAATCCCTTATTTTCTCTGAAAAACCGCTGGCCCCTCATGGAATTAATTGAAATTCCCACAAAACAGCCGCCTCCCTCTTCTCCTCTCTCTCCCTCTCAATTCCCCTTGCTCCTAAGCTTAGGATCCTGAGATTTCTCTCAGCTCTTGGCTCTTTCCTGCACCGTTAGAAGGCTGAAATTGCTGCCAGAATTCCTATTTGCAGTTTTTCTCTCTGCTGTCCTCATATTTCAGCATACAGCTTGCTGTCCCCTTATGCCAGCAAAGATATCCTGCTGTCCAGCACTTTGGAAGACCACCGACAGATATATGGGACTCCGGCCACCTATCCAAGAACGACAATCCAAGGCTCCTTCTTCCTCGGAGCGACCTCGATTCTAAGGTGGAGACGCTTCTTCCGCTAAAGCCTAGATTAGTGAGCGTATGGGCTCTAAAGGTGAAAATTCTCTTTATTAAATTGTGGAATCTTGTTTATCGTCGTAGCTTTACAATTATTCTTTGTGTTTCTTGAATTGTTTGGTTGATTGATCTTGCTCTACTTTGCCTAACCAAGTTAAAACTAAGAATTCTTAGGTTCACTCTTTTATTACAAATGATAATTTTAATTTGGATTACTTTGTTCAAATTGCTCTCTATAATTTCCTAAAGTAACTCCATCGCATGTACGTTTCACATCATCTTGGTATCAGAGCATGGTTACCATGCTTGACATGTTTAGAAAACATCCTAGGGTCTAGCTTCTTGTTGTAGTTTAAAACTTGCATGCATATCATTGCGTCGATAGAAAATTTTTAATGTTTTCTTTACTGTTTTTGCATTTCCTGCAAGCATCTAGCTGTGTTAGTTCATTTTATCTTGTGTCTTAGTGTTGACCTTTTGTTTGGAAGGTTCCTAAGTACTTAGAGCGTCTACACCTTGAGTAACCCTGCTGTCCCCACCGTGCCTGCAGCTGTTAGACACTATTTTGGTAATCTAAATAATTGTTTAGCTGCTGCCCTTTTAAATTCCTGCAGTGTTTAGAGGTCGTTGGGAGTCTCTGGTTGAAGTCCTAATTGCTGTCCACACCTTAGAAGTCTCCCTACACACTTAGGTTATTATTCCTAGTAGTGTTAGATTGCTGTCCACTCAAAAACTGCACCATCTAGAGGCATTTAGAGCTTGTCCACGTAGCATTTAAGTGTTGTTTCCACCTCAGATCCTACCCTAATCACCCGTGTGACTCCACCCCTTGCTGTAATTTGCTGTCCACTCAAAAACTGCACCATTTAGGGGCGATAGAAGCTTGTTTTCTTCGAGTTTAGGTGCCGTCCTTAACTTTACAACCTTCCTAACTGCCTATACTTCTTAAACCACCTTTGTAGCTTGCTGTCCGAACATTTTCGGCACCTTGTAGTGAGTCTAAGTGAGCCTAACTTAGTGTCTAAATGACGTCCCTTACACCCAATCGTTGTTGAGTGTCACTTGACGCTTCACAATGGACCCGATAAGACTCCAAAAGAGTTTAGATGACATCGTTAACCTAGTGGGCAATATGACTAGAATTATGACGGAGAAACCCGTTGACGATCACCACTCTAATTACATGCCCCACTCAGCTTATCACTCGAGACCTGAGCCTAGGCCTCAACGACCTCGCTTTGAGCCACCTTATCGTCTACCCACCTTTGATGGTTCCTTGGACCCTTACTACTTTAGAGAATGGGTTAGATAATTAGAGGACTATTTTGAATCTCATGAAATCCCTAATTCTCGCCAGTTTAGCATTGCTAGGTCACACCTGAGCGGTAATGCTCTCCAATTTTGGATGAGGTTAGAAGATCATAAAGAGTCTCGTGGCGAATACCCTACCTCCGATTGGAAAAACATGAGACGAGAACTTGGATTAAAATACCTTTCCCCTACTTATGGTCGCCCATCTGTTAGTAGCATCAGAGTTGCTGCCCCACCCTATAGGTCTTCACCTAACCATGGTGGCCAACCCTCTACTGGGTCTTCTGTTAGACCTAACTCTTATGGCTCCCCACTTGGACCAACTTTTAGTCATCCTAGTCAACCTTTTGCCTCCCCAATCATTGACCCTGCAAGTGTAATTAACGAGAAAAAGTCCGCTGAACCTAAAACTGAGTGCATCCATTTTGTGGATGCTAATGATATTAATGATAACGAGGGCTACTTTGAGGATGAAACTGGAGTGATTGAATTAGACCCCCTGCCGGACTTAAACCCTAATTTAGGAGGTCTAGAACCTTTTAACCTCGAGACCTTAGCCCCTCTTGAGACTAATATCATTAACGATATCCCTTTGGATAAGGTCTGTCTGGACAATATTGATTTGATTCCGAAAGAGATTGATCTGACCTTGAACACAATGAAATTAAAATTGGAAGATTCTAATTTAATTACTGAGATGAATTCGGATAACTCTGATTTAATTTTGGATAGTTCTGATGGCGACTTAGCTAATCTCAAGTTGAATGTAAGTCAATCGGATTTGTCACATGATTCAAGTGAAACGGAACCTACGGATTTTAGGATTGAAACCAAACCTGATTTTACTTTGGAAGACAGTACTTTGAGTCTGAAAGTTTTCGAGCCTAAGTTGTACCAGAAGTCATCTTTTGACTTGTTGGAGCCTATTTTTGGAGTTGTCCCTTTGGATTTACCTTTGAAAGAGTTTGTCCTTCCTGATTGGGCTTACCACATCACTCCGCCTACCGACTGGAATGAGAATATTAACCCACACTTTCATGTTGGACCCACATCTACTCTGGACACGATACCCCGACTTTTGAGTCCCATACCTGCTGGTGATTCTTTGGGCTATGTTTTTATGGTAGAGAGTGATGACCCCTCGTCCTATCATACTCCTGATTCTTACACTGTGCCCGCTGCATCCTTGTCTTTCCCTGTTAAGGACCTTCCATCTCCTAGTTGGCTGACCTTACTAAATCACCTTACTACCCCTGGGAAACTGTCTGTGACCCGAGCTAAGATGCCCTATAGAGATGCCCTTTTAGCTAAGGATGTCTTCATTGCTCCCCCTACACCCGTTCCATTAGATCGAACACTTTAAAACCACTCTTTTGTGACTTGTCCACTTTTCTAGCTGTGTTCGTGTGAGTTAGTATGTTGTGTGAGTGTTGTAGTCTGTTATCTTCCTTTTTGTCTGTTGTTTTAAACTTTTGTAAGCTCATGAGTCTTGTCATTCATCATGCACACCCGATCTCTTGCATTTGCATCTGCATTTCACCTTCAGGAGTTACTCATCGAAATTAAAGGGAAAATTGAACAAAATAACATCCATCTTAAAATTATTGTTGATAACAAAAGATGATCCAAAGAATTCAAAGTTGGAGACTCTGTGATGGTACGGGAAGCTGCATGCTCGAAACACTGAACATTTTAAGGAAATTTCAAAGGATAATAGTAATGCCTACGTACTGGACCTCTCTTGAGGCTTTAACATGAATCCTACATTTAATATAGAAGACCTGTTAGCCTTTGAAGGACCCGAATCTTAACCCCAAAATCCATTTTTTTAAATTAGCCTTGTGTGACCCCACCTGGTGAGATCCCCCCAGCCTAGCTCCACTCCCCAACTTACCCTACTCACCTATAGCGGAGAAGGTCGAAGCAATACTAGATGATGAGGTCATTTCTCCAAAGGAAAGTGGGTGCCAAAGATACCGAGTTCATTGGAAAGGGACACCGGAGGTAGAGGATACTTGGACGAGCCACAGAGCCTAGACCCAGATCTACTAGAGTTGTACGAGGGCTCCATAGATATTTACTCGACGGGCTCGAGTTTTCTCCCACCTGGGGAGAATGATGAGGACATCGTCAGAATTTTCGATGCCGGAGATCGACGGCCACGAGCATGACTTGTATTTTTTTCATTTTATGTAGTAGCGTATTTTATTTTGATGTTTTTCCGTTTTTGCCCTTATGAGCATTTAGTCGCTTATGTAGCCCGGAAGGGCATTTGTGTCATTTCTAGTTTTTTTACATTTTGGCCTATTTATATGAGGCCTCATGCATTGTAATTTTAGTTTTGATGAAATAAAATTTTACTACTATGTGTTCTCTTTGTGAGTTCAAGAAGATCTCTTGGTGAGTTCTTCACCCTCCTCGATCTCTTAGTGAGTTCGTAGGAGAAGCTAGATCTCTTTGTGAGTTCTAGGTTTTCCTTGTTTTTTTTTTCGTTCTCTTTAGTTCTCTTGATCAATTCGTGTTGTAGAGATTTGGATTGAAGCCACTAGTGGGAGATTGGATTTTCATGTTTTGGATCCCAAGAATTTTCCCCCCACACTCTTCCCTCCCTTGCTCTTGCCGTCGCCCCTCCCTGGATTGCCCAGGCCGCCGGCCTGCTGCCCCAACCGCCAGCCAGCAGCCACCGGCCAGCCCTTCCCCAGCCCGCCGGTCTCCTCTCCCCTGCAGCCGCCTCCTTCCCCCTCCACCCCTCTACCCGCCGGCTCCTCTTGGGTTTAGAATTTGAAATTCAAATTCACCAAGAGCTGTTACCCACTTGCCAACATTATTTCCTGATTTTAGGCAATCCTCTTTATTGGATTTCAATTCCAGTTTGAAATTCAATTTACTGCATAAATACTTCCCAAATTAGCTCCTTGATTTGTGGCTCCAATATTAATTGGGTCTAATTTGAATGAGCAATTCAAATTTGATAACTTCCCTATTCTGGAAACGCCTCCTCTCAGAAATCTGAGAATAAATTCAGCCTTATTTAATTAATAGACTAGTGTGTGGGCCCCACTTGCTCACAATTCCTAACCCCTTTTTTTTTTTAATGGCCGGCCATACATAGAGGCCAAATTCTCTCACCTGCCATTAATTCTAATCTAATTAATCCCTTATTTTCTCTGAAAAACCGCTGGCCCCTCATGGAATTAATTGAAATTCCCACAAAACAGCCGCCTCCCTCTTCTCCTCTCTCTCCCTCTCAATTCCCCTTGCTCCTAAGCTTAGGATCCTGAGATTTCTCTCAGCTCTTGGCTCTTTCCTGCACCGTTAGAAGGCTGAAATTGCTGCCAGAATTCCTGTTTGCAGTTTTTCTCTCTGCTGTCCTCATATTTCAGCATACAGCTTGCTGTCCCCTTATGCCAGCAAAGATATCCTGCTGTCTAGCACTTTGGAAGACCACCGACAGATATATGGGACTCCGGCCACCTATCCAAGAACGACAATCCAAGACTCCTTCCTCGGAGCGACCTTGATTCTAAGGTGGAGACGCTTCTTCCGCTAAAGCCTAGATTAGTGAGCGTATGGGCTCTAAAGGTGAAAATTCTCTTTATTAAATTGTGGAATCTTGTTTATCGTCGTAGCTTTACAATTATTCTTTGTGTTTCTTGAATTGTTTGGTTGATTGATCTTGCTCTACTTTGCCTAACCAAGTTAAAACTAAGAATTCTTAGGTTCACTCTTTTATTACAAATGATAATTTTAATTTGGATTACTTTGTTCAAATTGCTCTCAATAATTTCCTAAAGTAACTCCATCGCATGTACGTTTCACATCAAATTCAAGGACTATTTTGAAATTTAATTTACATGGAGGAGTCAGGGTAGCAACGTCAGCCAATGAGTCAATGATAACGGTGGTCAAAAACAGTAGTAACAGCGGTAGCCAATTATGATAATTTGTTCCAAAAACACTCAAAAACTTCAAATTTAGTTTGAATGTTTTTCAAAATAATTTGTTTTATTTAGAAATATTAAAAAAATAGTTTAAAACATAATAAATATGTATATTTTTTAAAATAAAAATAAAAATAAAAACAAACATTACAGTGATCCCAAACAGTCTCTATAAAATTGCAATGAAATTAACCTTAAAAAAAGTTACAGCAATGGGAAAATCAGCAACATTAAATGCAATCAGACGAACTCATTCAAAGGAGTATAATGTGGTGGCACAGTCTCAACGTAAATTGAAGGGAAGTACATGACATTGAGTCAGCTATTGACTAGAACGGCTCTACAACATATCTTCTTCTTTTTTTTTTCCTTTTTAATCTGATCAGCAAGTAGGATGCAGTTACACAATTCTTGACTATCAGATGCTTCATCAGGTAACAATTATTGATGTAAACCTTTTCTTTAATGTAAAATTCTAGCCATCTTAACCCGTCTCTCTCTTTTCCTTTCTAATATATTCACATTATTTTCATCAATCAATCTTATTAATGCATCTTTTGTCATACACTATATATCTCAAAATCATCAAATTTATTTATCGCAGTCTTATCATCAATAGTTGTTAGCTTTACAATTTTAAAATTCTTATTTTTGCATAACAGAAAAAGTTATATTTCTAAATGCTAATCAGCTAATTAATGTTATTAGGCCTTGGATGGTCCTCACAAGATTCCTAATCAGCTGTCCAAACAATATTTGTACTGCAAAGGTGATCCTAAATTAAACATTGGGTGACAAATATAATGTTCTTAGTTGGACAAAAAATTAATAGTAAGATTCAGAGTCGGAAGAAAATCTTACGCAATAATTATGCACCAAAACTCAGTTAATGTGGCATACAAGCCTTGGATGTGTACTCATATTATTGTAATTGCCATAGATCATTTGCCTATGAAAATTTATCATACATCAAATGCAATCTCAACGATGTTTGGAACAGCACTTACGTAGGTTCAGGCTTCGTTTGGGAAGCTTTTTTATTGTTTTTTAAAGCAACTTTTTAGTACATAAATTAAAAAATATTAAGAAAGCCGCCCAAACGAAGCCTTAATGGCTCTAGACCATCAGTTTTGATTTTTCTTTTACAACATTAATGCATGAATGCTCTGCCAAGTAGACTTCACAAAAAAATAGAATTCGGAGGCATAACAGCAGCCTAGTTTTCCAAGTGCAATAAATAAGTACCCTTTAGACCTATAAATAAGACTGACTCATAAAGCATTTTCTCAATTTAACTGGGATATAAGTCACAGTTGTCATCTAAAATAAACCTAATGTTCTTTGCGTTTTAATGCTCAGGCCCTTGTAGTTTTCAGAATAAAAAATTATCTTGAAATGATGTAGTTTACATTTTGTAACTTGATGCTTTCTCCAAAGTGCAAAAAATATTTATTTTTACTAAATCACTAGATTAATTAATAATTCAAAATTGGTTCTCATTGAAAAGGATAGGTTTAATATCTATATGAAAATCAATAGCCTTTTCATTACATGCTTATCTAATGGAATAAATAAGTTCTCGTCCATAGCATGAGGCAAGATGGTAGTACTAAATCAAGTCTCTCGTCTTCTAAATTTTTACCAAACCAATTCCATCTTCAAATTTTTCTCTACTGTTCCCCTTCAAAAGAGGCTCAGCTATCATAACTGCATCATCTGCAAATATCATATACCTCGGTACCTCGCTTTCAATTTCTTTATCAAGCTTCCCTATATCAAATACTAAAGTTATGAACATAAAATAAAGCTCTGATGTAATTTAGCCCTTTAAAACCTTTGGCTACTTCATTGCTATTTCTTATTCTAATCACTATTCCATAAAATGATTAATAAGTTACATAATATGAATATTAATATGAATATATGTTTTAGATGTTACGTTCATTAAATAAACGTTATAAATATATTTTAATGCCAAGCGCGAAAATAAATTAGCAAGCCAAATGGAGTTTGATCTTCACCAAAACACATGCCGCCCCCCACCCTCTCAATTCACCAGCAACCGAACAATTATCAAAATGTTATGGATACCCAGTACAATTTGCTATTTGAAGTAGAGCCAAGTTTATGTCACGAATTTAAATAGCGCTTGAAGTAGTCCAAACTATGCTCTCCATGCAAAGAGATGAAGAGCTCACCACCAAATATAGCCAAATGTCTACCATGATTAAATAACAAGAATGCATCCAATGAAAAGAAAAAAGTCATGCTGATAGGCGATAGTAGAGTAGGGTCAAGATAACGTGCCTTCTTTTTTTCAGATTTCAGAATCTTATCATGAAGGAGAAGAAAAAGTAAAATAGTTCTCTCACAACTTGCTCTGCTCTATAATTTGAGAGACGAAAAACAATGACCATATTTAGAATTTTGTTCATTTGTTTCGCTATAATCTTATGTGACGATTGGAAATATTGGGCTTATTACGGCAACGGGCAGAAGCTGGACAATTCAATGGAACAAACAAACAAAGCTCTTCTTAAGTGAAATATACAATGAAGAACTGAAAAAGAAGTATAATAAAGCCATGCGATATTAGAGAAACTTTAAAACGCTCCATACCTTATGAAGTAGTTTGCCAACAGTTGAGTAACTCGAACTGCATCTTCAGAATGTGGAATAAAGGGGGATCCCCACTCAAAGGCATTTTTCTGCAGTACCAATAAGCTTTGCTGTCAACTCAGTTTATACCGTGTCTCATAATCTTCTACTCTACCCCTTTTTAGTGCAGAAGGATTAATGATAGAAAGACATAAAATGTAAAAGTAAACCAATAGGTTATGATCCTCATAAGCCATGAATAATATGTACAATTCAACGCAAGAAACAGGAAACCCTCTAGTGATTTGGGGATCAAATCAAAAGAACAGTCAATCTGATCATTCACTTCAAAAATGATTCTAAGAAGTATCCTCATAATTTGTGTATCAGATGTGAAGGAACTAAGGAATGGGATCAATTAATCAAGGAGCATCAAATTTCTTGATCAAGATTGTTGGTTGTGGTGATTATATGATCACATTATCGAGATCAAAGAATAGGTCATCAGGAATCTAATGCTACAGTGGGATCGTCACTGGACATCATTCAGGGGAGAATACGAACCTGGACGTTCGACCATCAAATTATAATTCAAATAATAACATGATAAGGATTAGCTTAAGATTTTGAACTAGTTTACATGAGCTTATTTATAAATTATAATTCAGTATTAGCATAATTTATGAATGAAATATCTTTTAGTTTAAACTTATCTAATTTGTTATTTCTATAGAGAATTTTCCATTATATGAGGAGTTTGTGTACGAGTGGATTAGAAATGTCCCTGCTGTAATTACCTATTTAAAGATTTGTATTCTGCAGCAAATTCAATAAAAAAAAAAATTCCCAGTTCTTTTTCCTTCCTCCTCTTCTTATCTCTTCTATTCTCCCTCAACCCGTGAAGGGGTTAGGCTAGGTTTTCGGTAACAGGAGCCAAAGGGTGCTGCCTCTATTTTGCTTGCTACTATGTGTTTGCTCAAGGAAAAAGACGCTTCTACATGAATCTTGCTTTTCAGACTTAATATTTTATTCTCCTTAAGGCCGATTATAGTTTAATTAATCAGATTTCCCCTGAAGATTGTATCAGGGTTTATTTAGATTTAGGTCCTTACTTCCTATGAGCACAAACCCTCATAGTTAATTACCCCTCCTACTGCGTAAGAGAAAACTCTCGATTAACAATAAATTAGCTTCAAAATGTTTTAGCCTCGTTTATTGGGGGATGGAGGAGACCCAACCAAGATCCCATGGTTCCGTCGTCTCGAAAATATTGTAGGTTTTAGTCTACCAACATTAACAATCGTTGATCGTAATGTCCAATGAATATAATTAGCAGTCATGGGTTACCTCCTCTCAGGGATCCTGAATAAACAAAGGTGGTTAGATGTAGATTTTTGGTTTTATGGGCTTATATTTGTTTGAATGCCAGATAAATTTAATTTAGTATGGGTCTTACGACTCCCTTTAGGAGTGGCCCGAGATTTGGATTTGGAATGAGGCTTACGACTTCGTTTAGAAGTTGCCCAGTATTTTAATTTAGGTCGCGGCTTACGACTTCCCTTAAAAGTTGCTCTTAGGTTTGAATTTGGTCGGGGCTTACATCTTCCCTTGGAAGTTGCCCGATATTTTAGTTTAGGTCAGGGCTTACGGCTCCACTTAGGAGTTGCCCGTATGTTAAAATTTGGTCGGGGCTTACATCTTTTCTTGGAAGTTGCTCGATATTTTAGTTTAGGTCGGGGCTTACAGCTCCACTTAGGAGTTACCCATAGGTTTGAATTTGGACAGGGCTTATAGCTTCCTTTGGAAGTTGCTCGATATTTTAGTTTAGGTCAGCACTAATGGCTCCACTTAAGACTTGCTAAAAGGTTTGATTTAGGTCGGGGCTTACGGCTCCATTTAGGAATTGTCTGTTTGTTTGATTTAGGGTAAGACTTACTTCTTTCATTAATAGTTGTCTATATATTTAATTTGGAGTAGGTCTTACAATTTCCATTGGAAGTATCCTGTAAGTTTTATCAAGATAGGTCTTACGACTTCCATTAAAAATTGCATGTTAGTTTTCGTTTGAGGGTTTAACACTTCTCGTAGAAATTTTTACAAATAGCAGGTCTTACAACTTCCCTAGGAAGTTGCCTATAAGTTTAATTTTTGGACATGTCTTATACCTTTCATTGAAAGTTGTCTGTAGTTTGAATAGGCCTTATGATTTCTCTTAGAAGTTGTTTGTTAATTTTGTTTGGAGAAGTCTTACGACTTCTCTTAGGTCATCTCCAACCGAACGCTAAACGAGTGTATGGAGTCGTTCCGTCGCTCCAACCGAACGCGAAAATTTCCGCCATTTAATTGCAGGTGAACAGTTCGACGCCAATATTGGCGTCGCACTGTTCACTCACGCCATTTTTTGCTCTCAACCGGAAAAACGCGCGAAAGGGAGAGCGATCGTTACCTTCTCAAAAACACCTAAAATGGCGTTCGATTGGAGCATCACCACGCCATTTTGGAGTTTTGCGTTACTTTGCCGTGAAAATGAAGTTTTCGGTTGGAGATGCCCTTACAAGTAGCCCGTTAATTTTAATTTAGGGTAGATCGGACAATAGTTACTTAATTTGCATTTCTCTATTGCCCCAGCACTTAGTATTTTTACTTCAGTGTAACTGTTTGTTATTTCAGTAATTTCTCTTTGTAGAACTACAACCTTCGCTATATCTCTTTTTTTTTCTTTCTTGCACTATAGTTTTGTTTACAGTGCTTAGTTGGTCTTTGTTTATTTGTTTGCAGGCATTCGAAACTCGCACTACTTCGGAGTTGCTTGGCAATTTGTCAGGAGTTTGTTTTACAGTTTCTAGTTCAGAGTTTTGTTTGTAGTGTCTGTAGTCATGTTCATAGTTTAGTGTAAACATTTATTATCATTTATTTATTTGATTGCATTAATTAACTAATTAATTAATTAATTGAAATTTTAATTTTATTAATTAGTTAATTGAAGTTTAATTTTGTTATTTTTTAAGTTTTGATTAATATTTTAAATTGATCAATTAATTAATTGTATTTTAAATTGATTAATTAATTAATAAAGTTTTAATTTTATTATTTGATTCAAATTGATTAATTAATTAGGTTTTAAATTTTTATTATTTGATTTTTAATTGGATTTAACTAATTAAATTAATGAGGTTTTAATTTTATTATTCAATTTATATTGATTATGTGGGCTCCGAAAATTCAGCCCCGGCCTCCCCGCCGCGCGATTTCTTTTATTATTCGGCGAGGGGAGTTTTAACGAACTAAGTTCCGAGGTAAATTTTGGAAGGCAGATGGGTTTGTAGATAAGACACTACCCAGAGATTTCGCCCTCATTTTGCGAGGACTTTATGATCTGAGTTCTGGTTTCCTATAGGCGCAAGCCCCTATAGTTAATTTAATTACCCCTCCCGATCACGGGAGAGAACTTTCGATTAAGGCTAGTCGTTGATCAGATACGTATAGAAAACGTGTTATCTGGCATATAGTAGCAGCAATGGGTTTAGGTATTGGAAATTGGATTTTGATTTGGATATTTGGAAAGTTTAATATTTAAAGTAGAAATTGCACCATCGTGCACTTAAAGCAGATGGTGGGGGAATGGAGATGGTGGGGGAATGGAGATGGTGGGGGAATGGATGATGGGCCCGATCAAGATCTCATGGTTCCGTCGTCCCGGGCCATCGTGGTCCCTGGTCTACTTAGTCAGAGGAGGTAGTCGACCCAACCTGACAGAAGGATCCTTGTCGGCAGCCATGGGTTGCTTCGTCCAAGGGGACCTTGTAGACCGGGGTTGAATATTTGCCTAAGGGGACAAATTTGAATCCACCTTAGCTAACAGAGGACTTTGTGCCCTATCGATCATATCCTATTGATTAATATCTCAAAAATTTGATGCCAATAAGGAACGTAATGGCGCTGGCCATAACCGGTATATCGTGGTGCCATTTGGCGGCAAAACCACCCGGTTCAGAGGGCCCCGGGTCGTCGTAACCGTTTATCCTCCGGTGTCATTTGGCGGCAGACCGCCGGTTAGAGGACACGTACCACGTCCTTACTGGCAGGAGATTGTTTGAGAATGGATCCTAGTGATATTCTCGACCAGGCATTAGCTCTTTGTGAGCTGAAGTAATTTTCAGATTTATCCACCTCGACAAACTGTTGCGGAGGGTGGATGAATTTTGCTTTAAGCGTTGAGATGGATAGTTTCAATTTAAAATATTTTTGGGATTTTTGGAATTTTCTGGGATTTTTGTGGAGTTTTTGGGTTTTGATAGGCATTTGGAATGGCATTGGACATTATTTGGAATGGACCCCCCGGTTGAGATCTGCTTTCAACACGGCCATCATCGGGGTATTTGTAGTCATTTTCTTTTGTTGATTGGACCTTGTCAACTCGAGCAAGTTGTTGCTCGAGGATCGGGTTTCATAGGCTTAATGCCTTTGATTTAGTGAATTCTTTTGATTGTAGGCCTTGAAGGCCTAATATGAATGTATTGAAACAAATACATTGATCCCCACAATCATGTATTTATTTGAAGGTTCGAACCCTGTCGACTTCTATTGATCCGTATAGAATGATCGGGTTCGAACCTGAATTCACTTATCAACCCGCGCAGCATCCCTAGGCGTCACGTGTGTACCAATAACACGCTCGCCGGGGCCCGTACGAGTGATTTTTATATTGATTTAGACGTACCCCATTGTGTACCTATGTGTATACAAACTATAGTGTATGTGCAGGAGTACTTTGAAGTATTTGTAGTTGTGTAAATAACTATCATATGGATGCACACAACTTTTCATTTGAGAGCTTATACACGCCTTCTGTCCGCTAATACGGGTGTTACGGATCCGGTGGTGGTGCATTATGGATTGTAGACGCCTTCTGTCTGCTTGTATAAATGTTGCAGATCCGGTGGCGTAGCGTTGAAGGTTGTAGACGCCTTCTGTCTGCTTGTATCAGTGTTGTAGATCCGGTGGTGTAGCGTTGTAGGTTGTAGACGCCTTCTGTCTGCTTGTATCAGTGTTGCAGATCCGGTGGCGTAGCATTGTAGGTTGTAGTCGCCTTCTGTCTGCTTGTATCAGTGTTGCAGATCCGGTGGCATTGCAGCTTGATGCTACGAGGCGTTTCTGCATCTTGATTGTCTCCCCTTTTCTCAATCAGATGGATTTTTCTGAACTTTAGAGTCAATGACTGCTGGTTTGGAAAGAACTCCTTTCAGGATCTTTGGTGTAGAGGATTTGTCATTTCTGGTATTTTAGATATCGGAGCTATTTTCTTCCTAAGTATAGGATCAAGAAGAGGCTTTGGAACACCAAGAAGTTTTAGTTCTGATTTATTCAAAACACTTCTTTTCTTCTGCCAGGAGGTATTCTTTTTCGTATATCAAGTTGCCCTTGTACCTGATGTACTTGTAGATCTTGATCACCACTGTCATAGGTGATACCCATACTTGTGCCCACAGTGGTTCGTTGTGCTTACGATGTCCCACTGTTGTTATCCACAAGCGGCTCGTGTTTGTTTATAGGGATCCGTTGTATTTGCTACGACCTCCTAGAGATGTTCGTAGAAGACCCACTATTCCCACATCATGCCCACCTATCACCAATCTCAGGTGGGTATTGTTGATTGTACTTATTTGTAGAGGTGGGTTTTCGATTGCTGGTCTCCAGTATTGCCATCTCAATCAACAGGCATTTGTAGGGATTGTTGTAGGAATTCATGCATCGAGGTCTTGTTCGTCACGAGTCCCCCGTTGTTTGTTTGTATTGAAGTATGGTTCAGGCTCCTGATGAACCTTATTTGAATCTCATTTCAAACAGAAGATCGTCGTTGCATCTTATGAAGCAAATAGGCTTGTTATCTTTGATTAGCATCACATTAAGAGGCCGGTCCTCCTTTGTTGGTTGCATTTTAAGAAGACCGTGAAAACTGCTTCAAGCTTTGCCTTCAACGATCTTAAACATTCAATCGATACAACCCAATGCCACAGAACAACCAGCAAGAACACCTCAGTAAATGAAAAGCCACAAAGAGCGATTCAAACGAGAATGTACAGGTCTTCTTGAAGTCCAACTCAAGCTCTTGCTTTAGTTCAAATTGATTTGAATTTGGGTTCAATCTGAGTTTGAGTAGGAGTTCATAACCCCCACTTAATGTTATATAGTTCGAGCTCAAAGTACAAGTTCAAGTGTCCCATGCAGTCCAAGTCTTGTATTTGCTTGAGTTCAAATTGTTCAAGCCATCAACGCTCAACTTGGGTCCTGAGTGCGAGTTCAAGTTCCAAGAACTAGTTCAAATTGATTGTCAAGGGTCCTCTGAAATCTTTTGAGTTCAATTTCTTGTTCAAATGATTTGAATTGGGCTTCAGCTTGATTTTATTTCATTTGAATTTGGTCTTTAGAAATCATTTGAACTTTGGTTCTGATTTAAGTCCACAAGTCCTCTGTTCTTGTACAGGTCCTCTGCTCATTTTAGTTCAAGTTCTGTACATTTTTGTTCGAGTACAGGTCTTCTATATTGTTGCCCAAAGTCTTCAAATTGTTCAAGTCTTTGTACATTTCAGTGAAAAGTTCGGCAACACCCCGGCATATCCCCCGTTTGGGGGAAAATAGGGGAGCTGGGCCTTCCCACCACGCTACTAGAACGTGTATGGTAGGTGTCCGTAGACACCGCGGCCGTACAAATTTCATCCCACCACGCTTCAAGAGCGTGTATGGGGCCTTCAGCAGTACCCGTACAGCAGAACACCAGTAGCTCTCTCCACCACGCTACAAGAGCGTGTATAGGGCTTCCCCACCTCGTCGTATGCTTCGCACCGGGCTCCCTCCTACCGTGCTACAAGAGCGCGTATAGGTGGTTCTCCGGTCCGCCGAAAACATCGAGAGTGGGATTTGGAACATCATACCTTTGTGTAGCAATCGTCGGCAGTGTCGGTGTCGAGGTCGAGGAACGTCCCCATCACGCTACAAGAGCGTGTATAGGGCTTACCCGCCTCGTCGTATGCTTCGCACCGGGCTCCCTTCCTACCGTGCTACAAGAGCGCGTATAGGTGGTTCTCCGGTCCGCTGCAAACGTCGAGGATGGGATTTAAGTCAGAAATTTATACCTTGGCGACTCTGGCGGTGGCTCGTGGATCGAGGTAGGAGGGCAAACATCTCTCTTTTTTTTAGATATATATTTTAATTACTATTATAATTAATCAATCATTATTATTATTAACTAATTAGTATTAATCATAAATTAATTTAATTAATTGAAATCAATATATAATTATTTAATTAATTATAATTAATTTAATTAATCATAATTAATTATGATTAATTAAATATTGATTATAATTAATATAATTAATTATAAATGATTTGATTAATTACTATTAATTTATAATTAAAATTAATTATTAATAATAATAATAATTAATAATAATAAAATACAATAACCCCTCTCCTTCTCACTCTCGGGCTCGACAATGTCACGGGATTTGGCCGAACAAGCGCGCGGAAGGGATCGAATTACCTTCACAGTATGAGCTCCCGTCGTCTCCTCCGATCAAAATGTCGTAACTTCGGAGCCGCAGGAAGGGAAAGTCATTCAAGGAGCAAAGTCGGACAAGCCACGAAAGAGCTGGAGAAGCAGCGCCGAAGGGGAGAAAGTTATCTTCGGAGTCAGCGAGCACCTGTGTGCTTCCGATCAAAATGTTGTGCTTCCGACCCGACAGAGAGGGAGTCCGGCCGAAGGAGCGACGTCGAACAGCAAAGGGAGGGCCGGAGAAGATCATGCAACGGGGAGAAAGTTAATTCACAGCCGGCGAGCTCTGTTCTTGCACCCGATCAGAATGTCGTAACTTCCCATCCGACGAGAAAGGGAAATTCGTCGTGGGAGCAAAGTCGGACAGCACGAAGGGGCCGGAGAAGCAACTTCACTGCGAGCGAGCTCCAACGTCGCTTCCGATCAAAGTGTCGTAACTTCCGATCCTCCCAGAAGGAAACGTCGTTGAGGGAGCAGTCGAGAGTCAGAGTGGGAGAAGGAAATCGAGAGTGAGAGAGAGGTTTCTGCCTCTTTTTCTTTTCATTTTAACGACACAGGGTCGTGCGAGGTCGTGGGAGAAGGACGTCGACGTGCCAGCAACGTGCGGAGTTCGGCGCCGAACAGGTACGTTAACTCTCTCTTTTTTTTATACAATTACGGGTCAACAGATTAATTAATTAAATGTTATTACATTTTAAATTTCAGATTGATTAAAAAATTATTTTTATTATTATTTCGTAGATTGATTAAGTGTCGCTCTCCAATTTCTCCCAAAAGAGAATTCGGCAGCCTCCACTGATTTCCATGGCTTCGCTGCCAGTGCTACTGTTCTGCTATATTGTCCCTCTGTTTTGCCCATCGAAGCCTCCACTGGCTTGCTTGCTGCTGCTGTTTTGCTCTCTGCTGAAGCCGCTGTCTGCTTCCCTGCTGTCCCCATTGATTTCCATGGCTGCAGCAACTCTCAACTCCGGAAAACAGCCACTGTTTTATTGCTTTTACAGGAAATTGGAGTTGGTACCGCAGCTAGTTGTTATCTCGCAGAGGAAAAACTCAATAAATAGAGAGAGAGAGAGAGAGAGAGAGAGAGAGAGAGAGAGAGAGAGAGAGGAGAGAGAGAGAGAGAGAGAGAGAGAGAGCACCATTCTTTTACACATGGTACAATCAAAGAAGGAATTTAAAATAATATAAAGCTACTTCTTGATTTAGAGTTGCATCAAAAGTCAAAAAAGAGACAACAGCACGAAGAGAGAATGACTAACAATGGTTTTATCGCATAACTGACTGACTAGGTGCCAAATTGAAGGAAAAAAGTGACTAGTGAGACACTAATGTTGTGACTAGTGAGCCAAGTCGTACTCTTCCTATCATGCCAAATCCAAATATGGTTGGAGAGTACAAAGATGAGGATGAGATAACTACTCATGCAAGATGCAACCATTCAAAGTGTAAGTCAAAAAGGATATTCCTACAAATGATGGGAAGATTGATGTCTAGAAGATGCATGCATATATCAATCAATTAGAGACAGTTTATCTTGCATGGGTATAGCACTCATGAAAGGTTGTTTTCACCAGCATGAAGCTTACTCATTATGCCTCAACATGGTGGAATGCCCATCTAAAGATGCATGTGAAACCCATTAAGTAAAAGAAGCTAAACTCGTAAATATCGATACGTCTTTTGGTGTAATGTTCGGAATTTTATTAAGAAACTCCATAGTTAAGCGTATTCATCTTGGAGAAATCCTAAGATGAGTGATCTCCTGGGAAGTTACACCAACTGACAAAATTGTGAAGCCTTTAGGTCAAAGCGAACAATATCTCGATAATTAAGATTTTGGGCTGTTACAGAATGACCATCAAAAGATGATCTAGGGGATGTTCAAGTAAACAATATGCTAAGAATTCTATCATATGGAATAATGGAATATATAGAAGATTGGTGGAAAAATTGACACAATTTGAGACAATGATAAGAGCAGCATGTGCAAGAGTACACCATAAAAATCCAACGTCAAACAATCACTTTGGGAGTAAATCTTGGGGAAGTAAAAAAAGTTGATATTCACATTTTACAAATGAACAAAGCTTGTTTCCGATCACTGATCTCAGTCACATCATATGATGGCAGTGATCATAAAGTGCATGAATAAAGCCAAGAAAGAGAAGGCATCAAAAATTCAAAATCATTCAAGGAAGAAAACATCTTCTCAAAGAATTAAAAAAGGAGAAAAGATAGGCAATGCTCTTAATATTGCTTCCCCCTCCAAGTCAAATGTTACAAGAAAGTTCTACGTTAAATGTCATATAAAAAAAATGGTCAAAATGGTCCTTGACTCTTTATAAAGAATCAAAATGATCCTCAACTATATTAAAAGACCATTTTGATCCCTCGGGTCTTTAAAAATGAATCAAAATAGTCCTACTTTTTGGTTCCACAGTTAAAAGTCTGATTCAAAATGATGATTTAATCCTAAAACTAACGTAATCTGACCAAGAAAAAACTGGCTTCCAGTTATAAAAAGAATGCGTCTTTTGCAAAACCTAACTGGAGATAATATTAACGCAACAAACAGCACAAACGGAAATGATTGAAAGTAAAAAAATCTCCCTAATATAATATTAAATTTGTATTTGGTTGCTGTTGATTGTTGAAATACCAATAATATGTACCATCAAACAAGTATTATAGAATTGGTAAAAAAGCACAGCCACAATATGATTTTTGTTGCAAATCCAGTGTAAACATTTCCAAGGACTGGCGTAGACTAAAGCTTATGGCAATTTTACACCATGTTTTATTCCAGTTTATGGTACCAGGATGGATCAAAATAACAAGATTGGCTTTTAAAGAGAGTAAGTTTCCCCAGACAAACAGCAAAAACATGAAATCTTCAAAGGGTTCTACGGGATACTGATTTATGATTAATGAATACCTCAGGATGCCACTGGAAACAAGTAATCGGGTACTTATAGGCCTGTGCAGTTGAAATGTACACCTAGAAAAAAAGAGAAATATCATGAAAAAAATACCTCAGATACGAAAAAAGGAAAAAGTAACTGTAAAAAAAGAATAAAAAAAGCCGATAGACAAGAATGTCTTCAATCACCATCATACCTCATTATTTTCATCTGTGCTGGTTGTCAATATCTTAAAGAAACTTGAGAGTGCGTAATTCGCTTGCAACCTTCTTGGTGAAAGGCCTTCCTTTTTATCAAATTTTGTTAAGACATCAAGTAAGCGATGTTAGATTATAGGTAAAAAGAGTAGCTACTTGTATACTAAAAAAATGTTGATAGAAGTGCACATTAAGTTGTATTTACATTTTTATGTATATGCATCACAAAAAATATCGGAGAAGAAAACTATTGAAAAAGGAAATGAAGCAGACATTGAATTATAAAAATCTAAATAGAAACCTCATTACTTAATATTGTGCCTTTAGAAAACGTACTCTATGGTTTTGCATCACAATGCACTCGGCGCTTAACTTCCTGAGTAATTCTGATGGAAACCTACACCACAATAGGGCGTGATTTGAGTAATGCTAATTATAAAAAAGAGCATTCTTTTCAGTTTAGAATAAAAAACAAAAAAGATAATAAAATACTAAAAAAGCAGCAAATTATTTTCAAGCTGGAATGCAATACAAAGAAGATAGTATGTACGCAAGACACGCACACTGAAAGTCAGCGTATGAAGGTGCAGATGCTCATTTTGGATAACACACATGAGGAGAGCTCTGCTTGGGGCCTAGTTGATATGGAAGGCAAGTTGGTACACACTAAGGGGCTATTTGGAAAAAATAGGATTTAACTTTAGTAGAATTTGGTAAATCCTATGAATCCGAATTTATTAAATCCTAAAAACTATTTGACAAAATAAGTGTTAAATCCTGTTAAATCCAATACAACTTTTGACAATATAATCCAAGATTTAGGGCCGTTAGTTCATTAAAAAAATTAATTTAATTCATGTTTTATTTTTAATTTGCATTTTAAGTACAGTTACTTATTAATTATAACTTTAATTATTGTCAACAAATTATAATTAGAAAATAATTTAATTATGAAATAACTTATTAATTTTAATTCTGATTATATTTTAAATTATTTATGAGTTAATTATTAATTTTAATTTTAATTATCATTGCTAACTAATCATTATAAATAATACAAATTAGAATTTAAGCTAATTATCAATGAATTTTTTTTGGAATATTATCAATTAATTCAAGTCATTGATTATTTATTAATTTATGTTATGAATTAAATTTAATTAATATAGTTAAACAAAATTAATTTATTACTAATAGTACATGTTTATCACTACCATTCTGTAGCCGCAGGTTTACTAGGGTTGCTTTTCCTCTTCTCCGGCTGTTCGTTGCTATTTGACTTTGCCTGCTTCGTGTGAGAGATAGTTTTGAGCGCATCACTAAATAACTTCTTCACCTCCTTCGACAACGTTCCTTCCTGTCGGATTTGAAGTCACACCTCCTCGCCGCATTTCTGTTAGATCGAAAGGAACAAAGACGACGGTAGCTTGCTCGATGCGAAGGTAGCGATCTTTCTTCCTTTCGTGCACTTCTTCGACCAAATCCCGTAAATCTAACGAACTCCAAAATTTAGTAAGTCCGGGATTTACGAAAAAAAGAGGGAAATGGAGGATTTAACTTGTTGTGAGATTTAACAGTTCCCTAAATCCTGTTTGGCAAGATTTAGCTTAAATCCTGCTGAAATCTAGGATAAATCATGTATCCAAACAACCCCTAAAGGTCCATTTAGGCCAAGTTTTTTACCGCTTTTCTTTTCATATTGCCACCACACTATTATTCAGTTACTGCTTTCTTATTTCTTTTCTAAATTTTCTATTGTGAGAAGCAACTTTTCATGACCAAATCTATTAGAATGTAATAGTTGTAAAAAAGTTATCCAACTTTATCAAAAGAGAATTGTATAATACTTGACATATCATCAAAAAAATTTATCTTGATCGGACATGAATCTTAAGGCAAAGTTGAATCGGAAACTTCTAAAATTAATTCTAAAACTATCCAAACTCCGATTTTAGCAAACTTATTGTTATTTTAGCAAACTTATTGTTGAATTGAATATCTCGAAAGGATGAACCAACCGATTCCAAATTCGATCCAATCCGCGCCCAAATGGATCCAAATTGAGGGCCCGAAGCACGTTTGGAAGCTTCAAAGCATAAATTGGACGACTAAATGATTTCCAAATGTGGCATGCTTATAATCGAATCGAGCGGCTGGACGAGAAGAATCCAACAAGCCTAAGATCGCCGAATTTTGACATCATTAAGACACTCAAATGCTCGATAAAGAGTCTATGATCAAGGGAATCAATACCGGCCATCCAAAAAAAACAATCCCAACATGCCCTTGATCTTCTCCCTATTTATTAGGCATGTCACTCCAAAAAATTATAAATAGAACCCCTCATTCCTCACAAAAAAAGGAAGAGAAAGGACAGGAAGAAGGAAGAGATATCTGAGATCTATCTTGCCACCAAGCTCCTCCTCGGCCACTGCCCGACCACAAGCCGACGTCGGACCGCTGCACGGCCACCAGCCATCATCAAACCTCTGCCAAGCCACCCACCTAAGCCGGACTTCCGTCCGGCCACCGACCAAAGCTGGACTTCCGCCTGGCCACCGACCGACGCCGAACTTCTTCCTAGCCACCGACCGAGCCCAAAATTCCGCCCAACCACCGGCAGACGCCGGACTTCCGTCCTGTCATCGGCCGACGCCAGACTTCTTCCATGCCATCGACCGTCACCAGACTTCCGCCAAGTCACTGATTGTCGTCGGACATTCGCATGGCCACTGATTGACACCGGACTTCCAACTGGCCACTAAATGATGCCGAACTTCGACTCAGAAGCCGACCAACGCTGGACCTCTACCCGAACACCGTTCGTCTCTAGTTTTCCACCCGACTCTCAATATTTTTGTAATTCCAATGTCTCCAACTTAAAGGACAGATCAAGCTCTATAATCTATTCAAATACTAATGTAATCATTTTGACTGGGCCATGCCTCGTGATTTTTCCTTTTTTCCAAGATTTTTCATGTAAAAATCATGTTGTTTTATTTTCTCTGTTTGTTGCTAACTATGTTGCACGGATACTCCTATTTACGAGGCATGCTGTATCGGATACGTGTCGGATACGGATACGCCTCCGATACGGCACGGATACGTGTCGGATACGGCCTTGCCGTGTTCGATTAAAATATTATTTAAATTTGACTGGACACGCGTGTCCTATTAAAAAAAACACTGAGCCACGATTTACCCTTTTCTTTTCGACTTTCCACCGTTTCCGCTCAATATCCATATTCATTTATGCGGCTGAAACATTTCAAAGAGCTAGGTTTTTCGTTTCCACACACGTGTTTATCTTCTTCGTTATAGTTGAAGGAGCGGCTCGATGACCCGAGCATAGAAGCAAACAGGATCATCCTTTGTCGACAAAGAGGCTTGACGACGCGAGCATTAAAGTCGATAGGATCATCCTTCGTCGACGAAGCGGCTTGACAACGCGAACAGTGAAGGCGACGTGAGCAGTGTAGGTTCGTTTTCTTCATCGTTCTTCGTTTTCTTAATCATAGGACTCGGTATTGAAACTTGGTACCGCTTGGTACCGAACGTTACTGGAACTCGGTATTGCTCGGTACTCGGTACCGAGCAGTATTGGAACTCGGTACTGCTCGGTATTGGAACTCGGTACCGCTCGGTATTGGAACTCGGTATTGCTCGGTACTACTCGGTACTAAGCGGTATTGGAACTTAGTACTGCTCGGTATTGGAACTCGGTACTGCTCGGTATTAGAACTCGGTATTGCTCGGTACTACTCGGTACCAAGCGGTATTGGAACTTAGTACTGCTCGGTATTGGAACTCGGTACCGCTCGGTATTGGAACTCGGTATTGGAACTCAGTACTGCTCGGTATTGCTCGGTACTACTAGGTTGAACCCCGCCAGGGGGCAGCGCCCCCTTGGACCCCCGGCAGAGTCGCAACATATCTACACTTTCACTTAAATTTTTTCATGTTTCAAATTCATATGTTTTAATTTGCATAGATTCTTTGTAGGATAATGAGTTCTAGTGGAGAAGGAATTGGTTCTGATGATGGTCCATCAGAAATTAATATTGAAGATAACAAACCTTTATGGGATTATGTTACAAAAATAGGTAAAACATCAGAAGGGGGAGGCAATATTGCATTCAAATGCAATTTTTGTAATGCATCATACAAATGATCATATTATAGAGTGAAAGCTCATTTGTTGAAGATTAGTGGTCATGGAATCAAAGTTTGCCCGAAGATAAGCTCATCACAAATGGCTGAATTACAAAGAAAAATCAGTGAAGCTGAGCAAAGGAGTAAAAAAGAGCTTCCAAAACATATTCCACTTCCAAGCACTCATGCTTCCTATCCTTCATCATCTTCTTCAATTAGATGTGATGGCAGTACTGTAAACAAAGGACCTTTTCGAATGGAGGGATTTGAACCAAAAAAAAGAAAACATGTTATAGATAGTGCTTTGGAGAAAGCATTTAATTTACAAATGAGAGAACAACTAGACGGGGAAATAGCTAGAATGTTTTACTCAGCTAGACTTCCTTTTAACCTAGCAAGGAATCCACATTACAAAAATGCCTTTACATATGCATGCAATAACAATCTTGCAAGATACGTGCCACCAGGATATAATGTCATTAGAACGAAGTTGTTGCAAAGAGAGAGGGACAATATTGAGAAGTTGCTCGAGCCTACTAGAGGAGTTTGGAAGGAAAAAGGAGTTACTTTGGTTTGTGATGGGTTGACAGATCCACAAAGAAGACCACTTATCAACTTCATGACTGTAACATAGAGTTATCCTATGTTTATCAAAGCTGTAAACTGTGAAGGACAGTACAAGGATAAGTTCTTCATTTCTAATTTAATCAAAGCAGTTATCATGATGGTGGGGCCTTCAAACATCATTCAGGTCATTACTGATAATGCTTGCAGTTGCTGAAACTCGGTTTGCCTTAGTAATAGTGATGTTGAGAAGATTCAAAAAAATAAAAAATGCTCTTCAAGCTATGGTGATCAGTGACAAATGGACATGTTATAGGGAAGATGATGTTGGAAAGGCTAGGTATGTAAAAGAGAAGCTTTTAGATGATTTATGGTGGGATGAGATTGAATACATCATAAATTTCACAGACCCAATTTATGAGATGTTGAGAGTAGCTGATACGGATAAGTCTTGTTTACATCTCATTTATGAGATGTGGGATTCAATGCTAGTCAAAGTAAAAGAAATTATATATAGACATGAGAGGAAAACGCTTCATGAAGACTCAAGCTTTTGGGATGTTATCTATGTTATTCTAGAAGATAGGTGGAGCAAAAGTAATACACCTTTACATTGCTTTGGCTCACTCACTAAATAGTAAATTTCAACATTTTTTCAAGATCACAATTTGTTGTTTTGTAATTTCAACATTTTTTCATTATTTCATTTTAATGTTATTTGAGATATTCAACTAAAGAATGGCTTCAAAGATCCTAAGTTTCTACAGAAAGATTTAAAAATTTCAAATATGAGGAAGACATGTTTGAAGCGTTATTTTCCATGAGGAGGAGAGAAGAAGTGCTTTGCTTGCTAAATTTTTGGTTATTTAGAGGACTTTGGTGACAAGAGTCATTGCGTGATAGGTGGAGAATTGATCCGAAAATGTGGTGGATTATCTGAAGCTTCAGCACCTCTACTACAAACAATCGCCATAAAATTGTTTGGCCAATTTCATCCTCACTGTTGTGAAAGAAATTGGAGCACATTTTCATCCAATATGAAGAGAAATAAAATTCCACAACGGGCTGAAGATTTAGTTTACGTGCAATTTGCCCCAAGATCTAACTTGGAAAGAATGTTTTACCAGAGTAATTCAAACATCTATAAAATTTAAAACATTTACAAGTTTCATTATTTCATTTTAATGTTATTTCGAAGATATTCAACTAAAGAAAATATCAACCACATATAATGGCTTCAGCCCAGAGTCACCTAATACCTATAACTGATCAAAGCACGGCCTCAAAGAGTTAATCTTCAAAACAAATCTCCACAGAAAGATTAACTCAAATGAAATAAACAATGCAGAATCAATAAAATGTCTATACAAAATCTATATCTATTCAATTCATATCAAGATAATCAATAATCAATAGAAGACATGAAATCAATAAATTGAAGCGTCCGATATTAAAGCAGATTCAATAAATCAATAAATGAGTCAATACAGAGCATTTCAATACTATAATACTGAACAAGTACAAACAAGATGTTGCTGTTGTAGAATCCAAGTTATGATATCCATCAATATAAGAGTGTCACACTTTTCGCCCGTCGGCATATCAATAAACTTCTTGCTAAATATTCAATTTTGTAAAGGAAAGCCCGTCGGCCCACCATTTAGTCAATATCAATCTTCAACCAATATTCAACCAGGTTCCACTTTCAGTATCAATAATCAATTCAATAATCAATTCAATAGTCAATATTAAAGCAACATATCAAGTCATAGCATATCAATTCAATCTATCAGTTTCAGACAAAACAGAAATCGTGAAAATCGGGCAGGTAACGGAGTCTATCAAATTTACACAAAAATTGCAAAAAGCACAAATTTCAAATTTCTCCAAATTACAATAAAATATCCGAAAATACAAGACTAATATTCTATAGAATCCAAATCAAATCAAGTCATGATATTTTTCTATTCAATTATCGCGTACATCCGACCGGTAAAATCTTCGTAAAACTTCAAATCGTGTACAATACATATCTCTACCAAAAGTTGTGCTAGTTGTGTCAAATAAAAATCATGTCCAAAATTCGATACGAAAACACAAAACAGTGCCACTCGGTCAAAAAAATTGAAAACAGAATTAGGATTCGGGTCCTTACCCAAGTTTCACTTTCTCCAACAGCAGCTCGGACGAAAAGCGCTCCTCCGAAAACCAGCTTTCCTCTTTTTCCCTTTCTCTTTCTCTCTTCAAACAGATATTTTGTTTTAAAGATTTTCTCTCTCCTCAAAAAGCTGATTTGCTTAAATCATACACAGATCGGCCCGGCATCGCCCATCGTCCCGGGACGATCAGACCAATTTTGATCGTCCTGGACCGTTCCCAGGGCTATGCTCAGGACATATTTTGAACAGTACCAATCGGCCTGGACGATCTCAATATCGTCCCGGACGATCCTGTCCAAAATCGCTCCAGAAAGCACTCAGAAATCAGCTGTTTTCAAACGATCGGCTGGACGATCTCAACATCGTCCTAGCCGATTCTGGGAGGAAAATCCAATTCAGAGAGGAACAGTAAGGGAACGAGATCTCACACATACAAACCTTCGACTTCTCTCAAGGAAAACTCCAACTTATATGGAAGGAGACAACAGGATGTGGGATGTTGCTGGAGATGGATTTAAATCTCTTGAGGATATGGGAATATTAGAAATTGCTAATCTTTTACTTGATGAGCCTGAATTAGAAGCTATGATATTTATTGAAGATGATATAGAAACTCAAAGACAAACCACTGAAGAAGCTAATCCTATCATTCCTTCTATTAAATAGTTGAAATTTCATGTGCTGGGCAATTTATCTTCTTGTTTTTGTTGTTGTACTAGACATTTCAATACTTAATGCTTACTTTTATTTCAAATTTTTTGTCATTTCAAATATTACACTTTGATTACTTTATTAATTTTTATGTATTATTTATATTATAATGTCGTATCCGCGCCGTATCCGTATCCTGTATTTTTAAGAATTGGCGTGTCCCGTATCCGTATCGTGTCGTATCTGTATCGCCGTATCCGTATCGGTGCAACATAGGTTGCTAAATATTCGTGCAACACTAAGATAAAAAATTCTCTAACTCTACTCCTGCATATATTCTAGCCCACAATAATACTCAGATGGTTTTCAAAAAAACTAATTTACCCGTAATAGGTCTACAAGTTTTTTTACAAACAATTACATAACCCTTAAGGGTCTAATTTTAGGTTCATTCAAATATATCAATCAAATTGCCACTGAGTTGATCACTTCAGCTCCCACTCCAAAGGTCATGGATTTGAGGCCTTATCGGTGCGGGTGTGTGTGAAGTTACAATTAAATTTATTCATTCTTAGAAAAAAAAACCTTGATCATGGGGCACATCCATGTGTACTAACTAGAAGCTAATGATTGCAAACATCCAACAACCACCACAAACCCACTAACATAGGTACAAGCATTCACATGATGCATGAATGTACATTTCTGCATGCATATACATGTATACATACATGCCATCTGCGATGATTGTTATGTCGACGACAATAAATGCCACTACTAACATAAATGCATGTTTGTATGCATGTGCATTCAACTCACATGATAGATGTTGATAGTAGTTGTGTTAATCATCATTGACCTCAATTATATTTGAGAGGATTCATTGACTAGTTTGTTTAAACAAAACAAAACCAAAAAAAAACTAATTTATTTGAAAATCTTAACCCAAACAAAAAAAATTAACCAAGGTTGTCATGAGCAAAGGTCAATGTGAAGTGCAAGGAAATGTACTTCGCTTTAAAGCACAAAGCATAAATAAAGCAAATGCTTCAATTAAATAAAATTATTACCTTGTGTTATATTATTTAACAATTATCATACAAATCAAAATTATGAAATTTAACCAACTACTAAGCAATATAATATATGCAAACAAAGTATGAAAGGCAACACACAATATTAACTCATCACTGAAACGATCTCCCTTTTTGATTGAGTGAAACACGAGCTTCACATGCTCTAAAAATTGACAATAAAGATTGTTTTGCTATTTATAAAATGTTTTAATGTGGATGCATACTTCGTTGTAGAGTAATGAAGAACTTGATATGTCTTGGTATCAAAAATAGAAACAAGCTCCAAGAGATTCAACACAAAAATAGATTTTTATTAATAGAAAAATCAAATACGAACAAAAAAAGATACAATGGTCCTCTTTTAAGAGGAGGACCCTCTCTCCCAAACCCTAGACACCACTATGATCCCTCACAAAAAGAAGACTACAATACTCTCAAACCAAATTCTCCATACAAAAATAACATAAATCCTACCACTAATAGCAAACAATAAAACAACAAATTCTAAAACAACCCTCCCCCAATTCCCTCTCAAATCAGCCCCCAAATCAGTCCTCTTCCATTAGGAAATATCTTCTAATTAATCTCCTTTAATTCAGCCTTCAAATCATCCCTCTTTAATTAGAAAATATCTCCTAATTAATCTCCTCTGATTCAGCCCCCAAATCTGCACTTTGTAATTAGGAAACATCTCCTAACTCATTCCCTTCAAATCAACCTGCTTTTCATATTAATTTCTCTCCTATTTGAATTCAAATTCAGCCCCCAAATCTGCACTTTGTAATTAGGAAACATCTCCTAACTCATTCCCTTCAAATCAACCTGCTTTTCATATTAATTTCTCTCCTATTTGAATTCAAATATAAGATATTTTCCTCCTTAATTATCTCCTTTATTATCCTCCTAACATAATGAATTATTGCTTTGTTGGGCCCCATAAGAGGGGCCGAAATCTCCCTGGATTTGGTTTTCATTTTCCACCCCCTCCACTATCGGTCTAGCCTCCCTTGGCCTGCAACCATAACAATACTTCCCCCCCAAAGATGCACCTTATACTCAAGGAGGAAGGATGGGATGTTGTTCATGAATTTCTTCAGCTGCTCAGTTAGTTGCCCTGCTATTGTCCACTTGAACCAAGCTAAAGCTTTCCTCTCCATCCCCCAAATTTGCCTGTTTTTCTTATTAATTTCTCTCCTATCTGAATTCAAATAGGAGATCTTTCTCTCCTTAATTATCTCCTTAATTCCCTCCTTAATTATCCTTCTAACATAATGAATTATTGCTTTGATGGGCCTCACAAGAGGAGCCGAAATGTCCCTAGATTTGGTTTCACGTTCCGCCCCCTCCACTGCCGGTCTAGCCTCCTTTGGCCTACAGCCGTAACACAACCTTACCAATCTGTACTTTTTTTAAAACATGCGCTTTCATGTACTTTGAACAATGTTTTAAATCAAATTGAATAAAAAATTTGGCCATTTTGATTAGATAATACATTTATAACAATAAAAGGCACACCCCTATCCAAAATCTCAATGAAAGATAGTTTAAATATCTTCATAGGTCAATACATTTAACAAAGTAAGCAAAGTTGTTGTTGATGCTTTATTTCTTCCTATTCATTTTGGGCCCAAATGCTTGGTCCCATAAATAGAATCACCTGGTGTGCAAGCTGTAGGTGGAAATGAGAGCATGGCTTTCAAGTAAAACATGGGCCACATTTAACCAAGATATTTGGCCAAATGGATCACCGGTTAATTTCCCAGTTTTCCCCGCATGGTGCTAGGACTGGAAAAAACGAAGTTATGAGTTATCCTTCGTCCAGGATTAAATTAAGAAATTAAAGGGAAAAAAGAGGACATCAGATGGTGTACCTTTCAAAAACAGATCCTTGAATTTTTGAGATGTCTACAAATCGAAGAGTAGACGCTTGATTTCGTGCCATAAAATGCTCGCATATATCATGGTCCTACTTAAGTAAACAAACAGATTATTGCCAGAAATCGTTGAGTAACAAAGTAGATAAACATAGTAAACAGCAAGCATACTAATCTATGTTTTTTTTTTTTAAGGATTAAAAAAATGAAGAAGATATCCAAAGGTAGAATGGACAAAATAATATAAAAGCTACAACTATACTTTCTCACTTAAAATGGCTTGAGAAATGGAAAATGCATAGTGGGTGGTACTTTTCCTCCAAAAAACAGAGCCATATAGCGGTGCTTTAGTTTTCCCTTGCTTACGAAGCTTTGCTTCTCTTCTGCTCTAAGAATGTTGGAAATATTTTTGAAAACAGAAATTTTAATATGTAAATAAGAACAAGAAAACTATACCTTGCATTGTCAAGAAATTTTTTTTGGAAAATATGTAATCCACTGAAATCATAGTCTCATAAAGTCAAAAAAAAAAAACCAATGAAATAAACAAGAAATGCATGTTTGAATAGACTTGATTTGTTGGGGAAGTAAAGTACGCAACGAAAACAAACAAGAAATGAAAATTTTCAGCAAAAATAAAGAACACCAGTATTTACCATTGAAAGCACAATAAACTCATGTCTGATCTCATTCAAAGCACAATACTCATTGAACTTCTTATCACGATACTCGCCACTATCATCTAATCCGAGACATTTTAGCTTTAAACTTATTTCATTCTCCACCATGGCCATCCACTTCTTGAAAGCATCAAATACAGCTGACTTGTGTTTTAAGAAGTACACCCATACCTTTCTATTATAATCATCAATAAAAGTGACAAAATAAAAAGAAACTCTAATACAAGAAATTGGAGCAAGACCTCATACATCAGTATGTACTAAATCCAACTTTTTTGACCTCACATTTAAACTAGTTTTTGAAAAACTCATCCTTTGTTGCTTGTCATATACACAGTCTTCATAAAAATCTAATCTTTTAGATTTTAAACTAGGAAGTTTTCTTCTAGTAAGAAGTGAATGCATACATTTCTTACTACCACAATAGATGCCAAAAACCTCCATTAACATCTGAATCAACTACTACAATAGAATTTGATCTTTTGTTGATAACATACAAAGTGTCTTCAATACTGCCAAGAGCAATAACCATAGCGCATTTTGTCACATTCACGAATCTCCTATAAATGATATCACATGACATAAGTTTACAAGCTAACTCACTGAAACTTAATTCCTCTTCATTCAAGGAAAATGTCTAACATCCTTGAGTCTCCAAGTTGACCCATCTGACATTCTGATATCAAAATCTCTCTATTCTATAATGACGCAGAGATTGTTGTCTCCCAGGTACACTTTGCCCATATCACCCTAAGTGTAGTTCTTGAATGTCTCTTTGTTAGGACTTGCATGAAATGAAGAACTCGAATCTATAACTCAAGTTTCAAAGTTATCCAAAGACAAAATCAGATAATTTGACTGACACTCTTCTACATATACATTTGTAGAGTGATTTTTATCTTGACCTCCACAGCTAGCCTTCTTTGAAACAGTACAGGCCTTCTTCAAGCGACCCTTCTTTCCACAGTTCCAATAAACAACTTTCACTAGTAAACTTTCCTCTCTTGGATTTAGATGTTCCTCTACTTAGATTTCTATCTAAATCCCTTCCTATGACTTCAACATTCAGAGCATAATTTGAATATTCATCGTTCACCTTCTTGTAAACCTCTTCATTAAGCGCTAACCCCATAATGTCCTCAAATTTTAATTTTGAACTCCCTGAAGAGTTACTCATAACAATAACCAACCCATCCGAGCTATCTAGCAATGAAGATAACAGTAACAACGCTCTCACCTCATCATCATACCTGATGCCAACTGAACACAACCGACTCAATGTTCAAATTATTCAGCTGCTCTGCCATTGAAGTGTTGTCCAACATTTTCATATTGAATAACTTTTTCATCAAGAACACTTTGTTTGAAGCTGACGGCTTCTCATGCATCCTATTCAGTGCAACCATAATATTGACTATAATTTTCTCATTTATAATATTGAATGCAACATATGAGGAAAGTGATAGTCGAATCAAACCTACGGTTCTCCGGTCAAGAACCTCCCACCCTCCATAGTCATTGAATCCAACATTTCTTGATAATTCATGTCAACGGTAAATACAACTTCTACTAATACATCAAATCTTCAATTTGCATCTTCTAAAATGCAAAGTTCGAACCGTTGAACTTCTCAATCTTATATCTTGCTTCGTCAACCATTACTTCTTGAATATCTCTTGAAGAAGAAAACCTTTCCTCCATGAGGGACTCACCACCATCGTTGCTCTCAATATGGCTTTTGAGGCCGTTTCTAACTTCCACCATAAAATAACTGGTTGTAAATTTTTCCTAAATTTAATGCCTTAAAATATTCAGCAACTGTCCAACGTACTGCATTTTCTCTGGTTCCCAAGCCTATAATGCATATGAGGATTCAAAGTTATCTCCGCTACAAAGGCAAATTTTATAGAAAGTTCGTCTTTGAGCATCAATTTTTCTTCTTGAACATCCTCATTCTAATCTAAAATAAACTAAGATCAAAGAACTGTAAAATCCAAGCTCAAACACCACATAGTACTTTGAACCCCTGAATTCAAAGTTTTCAAAAAAAATGTAATGCTATTGGCATAAAATGATAACTCCGCTGTAAACACGGAGAAATGGATACCAAAAAAAGAGATCCCAATCAGATACACAAAGGCAAATTAGATCCAACCAAAACATCGCCCTATCCCACAACAAAAGAGAGTGTGTTTCCTTCAGCAGAAACAAGAGAGCTTTTCAAAATCTATGAATGAAATTTTATCCTTCCAAGATGACAAGCAGCCCTATTCATAAAATCATATCAATCTCATATCAACCTCACCTTATCTTATCACGTAGATGTCAGAGACCTATCTACCCTTAATAATCAAAATGAAACACAAACCATTTAATTGAGTGGCATCGCCTTTGATCTTTAAAGTGGAACAATTTAGAATAGAAATGTTTGAAACATGGAACTAATCAAATTTAAACTATGTCATATTGTTATTTTTTTAATTGTAATTGAGTGGCAAGTTTACTACGATTTCCCATACTTGGTTTGTAAACCATGGGAATAAAAGAAGTGCAATTCCCTTTAATATAAACAGAGCTTGCGTACCCAAAGGGATAAAACAGTGCATATTTTCTCAATGATCTATATAAACATTAAACTACGTTCCACTGCTTTCTCTTTTATCCGCAAGGGGTGGGTACCTCTATTATAATAAGTCAAATTCCTTAGCTTAGGCCAAAGAAATATATATATATATATATGTATATGTATATATATATATATATATATATATATATATATATATATATATACACACACAATCACAGGACAAACATTAAGAAAGATGTAACTGAACAATTACAAGAAAAATGTTGAGAGAAGATACGCTAGACTTGAAGATAAGTATAAAGCCAAATGATACTTAATCCAATATAAATATGAATGTGATGGACCGGACCGCCCGGTCCATCCTGCATCCGCACCGGCCCACATGGGGCCGGTTCTCGCCTATCGCAGGCGGAGAAAACGCCCGCCTGGTCGTTCGGCCGAAGGAGAGGGAGGAGGCGGGTGGGCCCAAGGGGCCCACCAAATGTAAGAGGGAGTTTGTTTTGTTTGCCCTAGGGGTAATTAGGGTATTTTGGGGGGATCATGTGAGGGTTAAAAGGGAGTTAGGGTTGGTTTGAGAGAGATCTTGTTTTGGTGGCTGTTTTAGCTTTCTTCTAATCTAGGGCTTGGGAGAAAGCTTCTCTTCTCGAATTGAGAGCATTGTATTCGTGGAAACTTGTAAGTCTTTTGATATTTAAGTAATCGAAGTGTTTGTGAGTGTTTCCATCCAAGAAATCCTCCATTTTTCCACTGTTTTTGGGCTGTTTTTCCTGGATTCCGAATTTTTTGCAACTCAAGTTCCATCAAAGTGGTATCAGAGCACTAGATCCACAAGGAAGTGATGGGTACACGAAGGATTGAATCTATTGAAGAGAAAGTCGGAGAGTGGGAAGTGGAGTTCACCGCCCTCAAAGAGAAATTTGCATCCGTTGACGGAAAGCTTGATGGAGTAGAAGAGTTGAAGACTCAAATGTTAGGGTTACAAGAGATGATCAAACAAATGGTGGCGGGCCAACACGAGAAGGATTTCTGGTGGAGTTATGGCGATTGGAGGGTAGTGAGCTAGTGGAGCAGAGTAATATTCCAGAAGAGGTGGGAGAGTTGTTGGAGCATTTCGCCCCAGTTTTTTAGCTGCCAGCAGGGCTGCCACCACAGAGAAGCAAGGAGCACGCCATTGTACTGAAAGGGGGAGCAGATCCAGTTAGTGTGCGGCCATACCGATATCCTCATGCTCAGAAGGAGGAGATTGAGAAGCTAGTCAGGGAGATGATAGAGGCGGGGATCATCTAACCTAGTGTGAGCCCTTTTTTGAGCCCAGTACTATTGGTAAAGAAGAAGGACGGTAGCTGGCGATTTTGTGTTGATTATCGGGCTCTCAACAAGGAGACTGTTTTAGACAAATTTCCAATCCCCGTTATTGATGAGCTTCTTGATGAGTTGGGGGGTGCTACAATGTTCTTCAAGCTTGATTTGAAGTCAGGGTATCACCAGATCCGGATGAGGAGGGAGGACATTCCCAAGACTGCTTTCAGGACTCATGAGGGACACTACGAGTTCTTGATTATGCTGTTTGGACTCACCAATGCTCCTTCTACATTTCAGGCTCTGATGAACCAAGTGTTTCGACCCATGTTGAGGAGGTTTGTTCTAGTGTTTTTTGATGATATTTTGATCTATAGCAGGACCCTACAGGAACACTTGGAGCACTTGAGGGAGGTTTTGAGCACTTTACAACATCATCAGTTGTATGTCAATAAGAAAAAGTGTTCTTTTGCTCAAGTGTGGAATATTTGGGGCACATTATCTCAGCAGAAGGAGTAGCAGCTGACCCTTCCAAGGTGGAGGCCATGACGAGCTGGCCAACTCCTAAGAACCTTCGGGCTCTCCGGGGCTTCTTGGGACTCACAGGTTACCACTGGAAGTTCATAAAAGGGTATGGATCTATTGCAGCTCCACTCACTGAGCAGTTGAAGAAAGACAACTTCAATTGGGGACCGGAGGCAGATAGCGCTATGGAGGCTTTGAAAAGTGCTATGGTTAGTGCCCCGGTGTTAGCATTACCGGATTTCGGGCAGTAGCTTCTGGTGGAAACTGATGCATCTGGTTTGGGGTTAGGAGCGGTTCTCATGCAGCAAGGGAGACCCATAGCTTTCTACAGTCAGGTGCTATCAGGGAGGGCAAAGCTCAAATCTGTCTATGAAAGAGAACTGATGGCCATTGTTAAGGCCGTTCAGAAGTGGCGACCGTACTTGTTGGGTAGAAGATTCCTTGTGAGGACTGATCAAAGGAGTCTAAAATATCTGTTGGAGCAACGCATGGTGACAGAAGAGCATCAGAGATGGCTCTCCAAACTATTGGGCTATGATTTCGAGATTCAGTACAAACCAGGATTCGAGAACAAAGCTGCTGATGCCTTATCCAGGAAGGTGGAGTGCTCTCAACTTATTGCTACATCTGTGCCTCAGTTAGTGGATTGGGGGAATTTGAGGACAGAAAATATGACTAGTGAAGAATTGGGGAGCTTCAGAGAGGCCATAAGGAAGGGGGAGGAAATACCCTCAGGATATACAATGGAGGATCAGTTTTTGCTACACAGAGGAAGGTTAGTTTTACCTAGGACCTCTTCCCAGATTCCACTGATACTTCAGGAGTTTCATACCAGTGCTATTGGAGGACATTCAGGAGGGCAGAAGACTTATCAGAGATTGGCTAGAGAGATATACCGGAAGGGGATGAGAAGGATGTGGAGGAAATGGTGGCCCAATGTGATACTTGTCAGAGGAACAAGTACCAAGCTTGTGCCCCTGGGGGACTGTTGCAACCACTTGAGTTACCTGACCAGGTTTGGTCAGAGGTGACTATGGACTTCATCGAAGGCTTACCCAAGTCGGAAGGCTACACTGTCATTCTAGTTGTAGTTGATCGGCTTAGTAAGTATGCTCATTTCATACCCTTGAGACATCCTTTTAATGCCACTACCGTTGCAGCAGTTTTCATCCGAGAGATTGTGAGGCTTCATGGCTTTCCTGAGTCGATAGTCTCTGACAGAGATAAAGTGTTCCTGAGTCACTTTTGGAAGGAGATGTTCAATTTACAAGGGACACATTTGAAGCGCAGTTCAGCCTACCATCCACAGACAGATGGGCAATCTGAGGTAGTTAATAGAAGTGTTGAGACTTACCTTAGATGTTTTGCAGGGGAGAAGCCCAAGCATTGGGTAAGGTGGCTACCTTGGGCTGAATATTGGTATAACACTTCATTTCACAAGGCGGCGCAGGTCACACCTTTCAAGGTGCTTTATGGAAGGGATCCTCCAACCCTGATACAGTACAAGCCTCATTCTACATCAGTGTCCTTGGTGGAGCAACAGTTGTCAGAAAGGGATGAGATCTTGGGGGAGCTGAAGAAACACTTGTTACAAGCCCAGAACATCATGAAGCAGGCAGCAGATCATCATAGGAAGGATGTTCATTTTGAGATTGGGGAATTTGTATACTTGAAGTTGAGGCCGTACAGGCAGAATACTTTAGCAAGGAGGCTAAGTGTTAAGTTGGCCCCAAGGTATTATGGCCCCTATGAGGTAGAGCAGAAGATTAGGAATGTAGCATATCGCCTGAAGTTACCACCCACTACTACGATTCATCCAGTCTTTCATGTGTCACAGTTAAAGAAGTTCAAGGGAGATTCTGTACTAGTCGATACTTTACCACCAACATTGTCTGAAGAGGGTACAAGCCTATTAGAGCCTTCTTCATTGAAAGGGGTTAGACCCACTGAGGATGGAGGGAAAGAAGTTTTGATTGAGTGGAAAGATCTACCGGCACATGACGCTACTTGGGAGGCCTATGAGAGCATACAAGCCCAGTTTCCCGCTTTCAACCTTGAGGACAAGGTTAATCTTTGGGCGGGGAGTGATGATGGACCGGACCGCCCGGTCCATCCCGCATCCGCACCGGCCCACATGGGGCCGGTTCTCGCCTATCGCAGGCGGAGAAAACGCCCGCCTGGGCATTCGGCCGAAGGAGAGGGAGGAGGCGGGTGGGCCCAAGGGGCCCACCAAATGTAAGAGGGAGTTTGTTTTGTTTGCCCTATGGGTAATTAGGGTATTTTGGGGGGATCATGTGAGGGTTAAAAGGGAGTTAGGGTTGGTTTGAGAGGGATCTTGTTTTGGTGGTTGTTTTAGCTTTCTTCTAATCTAGGGCTTGGGAGAAAGCTTCTCTTCTCGAATTGAGAACATTGTATCCATGGAAACTTGTAAGTCTTTTGATATTTAAGTAATCGAAGTGTTTGTGAGTGTTTGCATCCAAGAAATCCTCCATTTTTCCACTGTTTTTGGGCTGTTTTTCCTGGATTCCGAATTTTTTGCAACTCAAGTTCCATCAGAATGTTGTTATTTTCATGGCTGAAATATAAGCTTACCTGACTGATAATCATGCTGAGTAGCTCAAATCCTAAACAGATAGCAAATAAAGGAAAATGGTCCCCAGCATCATTTCTTGCTAAAGTAAACTGGACAATCAGAGAGAAAAAAAAGATTACAATTGATGTATTTTTTAAAAAAAGCATAATATTAAATTCAGATGATGAGACAAATACAAAAGTAGCAATTATGCATCTCGCCATTTATTTGATGAGTACAAATCATGCAAACGGTTATCTAATGATTTATGAAGCGTTTGCTTAGAGATAAAATTATGTTCAAGCAACTATGAGGATGAAGTTCATGTTTCACTAGACAACTTGGAGGATTTGTCACTTTTTGAAGAGCGGTGTAGAAGATAAGAAGCAGAGTGAAGTTCTCAAGCTCCAAGGGTAAAAGTAACCTAGTGAGTGAGTTGTACTTATATTAAATATATTTGGTTGAGTTTGGTTTTACCCAAAGCCTCAAGGATGATTAATAAATGATAAGATTAATTTAAATTATATTTTAATATCATTTTAGAATTATCTATAACTTCTGTAAACTTAATTGGATTTGTTTTCTATTTATTTAATTTATTGGAATTTATTATTTATATAAATTATAATAATTACTAATCATATGTTAAAATTCATTTCATATTGGAATTTATAAGTAATCTTATTAGAAAATTTATGTGAGCGCAAGTGCTTAATTATGATAAGAATAATTAGTTTATATCATATGAATTTTTTAATAGGTTCAGAATTTTTTGTTTTAAATTTTTATGATAAATAACTAAATAATCTCTGTACACAAAAAAATTCAAAATTTTGCAATTCCTTTTAATATATTTAAAACTTTAAGATAATTATGTAATAAAAGACGCTAATGAAACGTGTATGTTATACTTAATAACTTGGGCTTAATTTCTATATCATTAAATTCACTGATCTATTTAAATGTGATTTCATATATTATATAATATACTGTCGACTAAAAATAAATTTATTATTATTTTTAAAAACATTATTTATTTCCTCCCTTACTAGCTATTGTAGGGATGTTTTTGTGAGCTATTGTAAAAATATTTGGTGAAATATCATGGTGATTTTGATTATTTTTAATTATAAATTAAGAGATGTTAGGGATTCCGTATAACTAACATATTTGAGACTAAAAATATAATGAGTTTGTAATATGTTCATGGTTGTGAAATCAAATCAAATCAAATTGATCAGTTGAACTAGACAGATGGTGAATCGGTCCTCAAACCAATTCGAACAAATTTAAAAACTAAATTCGCAGAGAACTAAGATCAAATCATAAAACGAGGTGGTCAAACTACTCAACTCTTAAACTAGGAGCGGATAGAACTATTTTGAGTAGAAATATAATAGAGAGATGATGTTTGAACATAATATTTTTTTAAGGGTTGTTTGGTTTATTAAAAAAAAGAAATGCAAAGTAAAAAAGAATGTGGTGTGAAAAGAATGTAGTGTATTTGACATTTTTGAAGTTGATTAAATGAGTATGAAATAAATGCAGATTTTTTTTAAAGTAAAATGAATGCAATGAAAAGTAATATGACTATGGTGTTTGGCAATGGCGGCCAGCTATTGCGATAGTAGTGCCAGCAGCTACGATCACTGGTAGGCGGCAGTGGACGACGATGGCGAGAGACAGTGATTGAGGCAGCGGCGAGTAAAGATCGAGGTGGCCAATGGTAGCGACCAGCAGTAGGTAACAGGCGGCGATGGCTGATGGCAAGTAACAAGCAACAACAATGTAGTTAACTTGCGATGAAAAAGGAATTCGGCCAAAATGGAGTGGTTAGCAATAATTCAAAAAAGAACTAGGGAGTGAACAAGGAATTCACTAAAATTTTGCAGTGCCTTCCCTTTTTATCAAATCAAACACACATTTCAAAATCCCCTACATTCTCTTTACTCTGTATTCCTTTTTTAGTAAACCAAACAGCCCCTTAGATTTAATTCCTATATATATATATATATATATATATATATATATATATATATATATATATATATATATATATATATATATATATATATATATATATATATATATATATATATATATATATATATTTATTTATTTATTTATTTATTTATTTATATTTATATTTATATTTATATTTTATCATATCAATTATATTTATGCTTATCATCACTTATCAACATAAATAGAAATATTGCATCATTTAAATATTTTTAATAGTATTCACATCATTATGATTAAACTCCTAGTTGAACATTTCCTTCCACAGGTTCAATATCTTATCTGACTCTTAAAACCTTGGATCTCTTGAGCTTTCATTGTAAAATCAATTAGAGGACTTTTAAAATTTTTTTTTTTAAGTGTTCATCAAACCTTCACAAATCCTTTAAGGCTTCAATTGTGATAATATCTTGTTGGTTTCAACATCTTAGGATTGTCATAAATTTGATTTTCAATTATATATCATTCTATTATTATAACAGAGATTGTATTAATTTGATAAGGTGATACTCATTAGTTTACCTCCAAAGTTCAAGAAAACTTTGGTTTGGCTATTTCTCATTTGTTGAGTGTGTAGCCTAAATGTAAGGATTAGGTGATTAGGTTGCATTTGCACAGAAAGAGACTGCTTCTCTGCTAGCAAAGGAGTGGACTTATGGTGCCAACTTTGGGATTATAGGAATCCTAAGTCAGTGGAGGGTTTAGATGCGGATGTAGGCTGGTTGGGTGTTTGAACCATGTAAACATCGTTGACAACTAATTTGCTCTATAGCTTAAATTTATATTCTTATGCTTTATTTAATCAAGTGCATGAGCCTTAAATATAAGATTGATGAATCATTTTGTAATTGTGGTGTGCTGAATTTCTTAGAGTGGAAATTAAATAATTATGCTCTAAGTGCTAATCATCCCATGCACTTATTATGTGGGATTGCATTAGATATATTTTGCAAAGGAACTCTTAAGTGTACACGTACACCCCCAATCAAGAGGTCAATGACTCGAGAAAAGGATGCAGAAGAACGAACAAGTTGAGAGGACTTGGAAGCTAAGAAGTAGACTTCCAAGAAATTTTTAATGCTCCCAAGAGAAATCCAGAGAGGGATAGTATGTCTCGGAGAGAAATGCAACAAAGTTGAAAAGAATTGACTAGCTGGAAGAAGATCATTAAAGGTCTAGGGAAGATGCTAGCCTGATAATTAACTCCATGATCCAGAAGAATGTTATCAAGTAATTACATTGCTAGCCTAGAAGGACCTCCAAATACCTGTAGTGGCCATCATTATGATTTTTGTTGTGGTTGTGTGGGCTCCGAAAATTCGGCCCCGGCCTCCCCGCCGCGCTTTTCTTTTTCTTCGGCGAGGGAGTTTTAACAGAATAAAGTTTCGGGTTAAATTTTGGAAGACAGATGAGTTTGTAGATAAGACACTACCCAGAGATTTCGCCCTCATTTTGTGAGGACTTTATGATCTGAGTTCTGGTTTCCTATAGGCGCAAGCCCCTATAGTTAATTACCCCTCCCAATAATGAGAGAGAACTTTTGATTAAGGCTAGTCGTCAATCAGATACGTATAGAATACGTGTTATCTGGCATATAGTAGCAGCATGGATTTGGATTTGGAAATTTGGAGAATTTGAGAATTTGGAGTATTGGAAGATTTGGAGATTTCATATTTAAAATAGAAATTTCACCATCTTGCACTTAAAGCGGATGGTGGGGAAATGGATGATGGACCCGATCAAGATCCCATGGTTCCGTCATCCCGGACCATCGTGGTCCCTGGTCTACTTAGTCAGAGGAGGTAGTCGACCCAACCTGACAGAAGGATCCTTATCGGCAGCCATGGGTTGCTTCGTCCAAGTGTACCTTGTAGACCTGGGATGGGTATTTGCCTAAGGGGACAAATTTAAATCCACCTTAGCTAACAGAGGGCTTTGTGCCCTATCGATCATATCCTATTGATTCATATCTCAAGAATTTGATGCCAATAAGGAGCGTATCGGCGCTAGCCATAACCGGTATCTCGTGGTGCCATTTGGCGGCAAAACCACTCGATTCAGAGGGCCCCGGGTCATAACCGTTTATCCTGCGGTGCCATTTGGCGGCAAACCACCAGTTAGAGGACATGTACCACGTCCTTACTAGCAGGAGATTATTTGAGAATAGATCCTAGTGATATTTTCGACTAGGCATTTAACTCTTTTGTGAGCTGAAGTAAATTTTAATTTGTCCACCTCGGCAAACTGTTGCGGATAGGGTGGTTGGATTTTGCTTCAAGCGTTGAGATTGATAGTTTCATTTTTAAATATTTTGAATTTTGGGATTTTTGGAAATCTTTGGATTTTTTGGTGGAACTTTGGAGTATTTGAAATGGACTTTTAGGAGACATTTGAAAGCATTTATGAACCCCTCCGGTTGAGATAAGAAATCAACACGGCCATCATCGAGGTGTTCGGGGTCATTTCTCTTTATGGATTGAACATTGTCAACTCTGTCGGGTTGTCGACAGAGGATCAGGTTTCGTAGGCTTTATGCCCTTGATAGTGAATTCTCATTGTTATAGGCCTTGAAGGCCTAATACGAATGTTTTATGGCAAATATATCGATCGCCACAACCGTACATTTGTTTGTTTGTTTGAACCCTGTCGACTTCTATTGACTCGTATAGAAGGATCGTGTTCGAACTTGAATTCACTTATCAACCCGCGCAGGATCTCTAGGCGTCACGTGTGTACCAATAACACATTCGTTGGGGCCCATGAGGGTTTTTGGGGGCATTTTATAATTGAACCCTGTCTACTCATTTATACCTGCTTAGGAGGATCGGGTTCAAATTTAATAACCCGCACAGCATCCCTAGACGTCACGTGTGTACCAATAACACGCTCGCTGGGGCCCATGCGGGTATTTGATTGTATTTACCCCTTTTAGTGTACCTATGTGTATACAAATTACAGTGCACGTGCAGGGGTATTTTGAAAGTACTTGTAGACGCCTTCTGTCCGCTTGCATAGAAGTTGCGGATCCGGTGGCGTATCGTAGCAGCTTTTGAATTGAGTTGTTCGCTGCTTTGTATAGGTAGATTGTCGTGCACTGCTCGTTTCTATCTGCAGGTGGATCGTAATGCACTAACTAATCTCCTGCTTTGCTGTAGATGACTGCATCTGTTGTAGTACTTCTGTATTTGCTTACAGACAATTTGTTGTATGTGCAATAAACTTCTTATAGCAACTCGTATGCATTTGCATTTGATGTAGTCACTTTACACTTTGTTTACGGAAAATATATTGGGAGTCAATGAATCTTCTACAGCGACCGACAAAATTTCATATTTCTTATAATTCTACAATATTTGCTCATAGATGCCATGTCAAGTCCACGATAAGTCTTCCACGATGACTTGTAGGTACTTTCCTCTGATGCGCATCACTTGGCATTTACTTGTAGATAACAAATTAAATGTATAAATAATCATTATTCTTTTGACAGTTACATCTCATTTAACAAGAAAGCATTGAAGCATTTGTAGGAAATTGAGTAGTATTCAGTTGATGTATTGGTCCACTCATCGATTGCTATTGACAATAATCAGAATCTCCTTCAGGAGATTTTCTTCCCTTTGCTCATGGATCTAATGTACCTCTCATACATGCGTTGATTGTATATTTCTTGTTGCCGACTCCAAGCAATCATCAATGTATGATATATCTTTTCCATCACATCATCATTGGACCCATGATGCGAGTAACAACATTAGTTCTATTTGTCGATTGAAAATTTGCACTTCTATTGACATGACATCCATGACCCAATTATAACATCTACTAAAGGTCCCAAATTGTAGTTTGTAGGTAAATTGGCATGCCCTTCGTTATAGATGATTTATTATGGTCCAATGACCTCCTCCCCATATCACAATTTGTATGTAAAAACCATATTATTCATGCTTTCTTGCTATTTGCAATCACACTTGCAAATTCCTTCTCCTTTCTCGTAGCTTGATTGATTGAGCATGTCAATTTGCTTTAGTTCATTTGAATGCTTTGGATCATTGATTGCCACCAAAGCTTGTAGTGACTTTGTGTGTGAGCTTTTGCTTGAAAACAAGTTGTATCACAAGCTTATTTGTTCATCGACGTTTTCTTGAGTGCACTAAAGGCTTGTCCATCATGAATCATTTTGCTTGATTGTTGATATCTATTTCACTGCTCTTTCCAAGTTGAGATTTGTTCTAAGATTCTCCACAAATCCATTTGACATTTGCTTTAAAATTGAAATGATTCTTCTTAATCTTTATTAGGAGCTTAGTGTTATGATTCAAATTCAAATCTCATGTTCATTTGAGTTCAAGTGGTCCACTTGTTATCTTGTAGAGTTCAAGTCTTTTTTGTAGTTCATTTGCAAGTTCAAGATGAGTCTAAGTTCAATTCTTGATTGAGTTCAGTCCAATTTCATTTTACTTGGGTTTAATTCTTTATTAAGTCATTTAGATTTTGTTCAAGAGTCCAAGTACAAGTAATCCTGTCGTTCTTCTGAGTTCAATCAAGTCCAGGTCCCAAATTGCTCCAAGTCCTTGTCTGTATTTCAGACAAAAATTCGGCAACCTCCCGACGTCTCCCCCGTTTAGGGGAAAAACCAAGAGGCCGCCTACCCGCCACGTCACTAAAGACGTGCACGGTTGGTGTTTGTGAGACACTGCGGCGGTTGTATTTTTGTTTTTCTCCCACCACGCGCACTAAAGACGTGCTTGGGGTTTTAAAAAGCATTTTTTATAAGCAATTTTGATTTCCCCCCGCCCAGGGGTACTTATGAGTGACCCCGCCTCGCCGTAGGTGCCGCACTGGGGTCCCATCCCACCACGCGCACTAAAGGCGTGCTTGGGACGGTTTTCCGGTTCGCCACGAACATTGAAGCAGAGTTTTGAGTTTAGAAAAATTCATACCTTCGCAAGGTTGTCGAGGTTGACATGTGGATCGAGGGGTCACTCGCCTACCTCGTCGTAGGTGTCGCATCGGGGTCCCATCCCACCACGCGCACTAAAGGTGTGCTTGGGGCGGTTTTCCGATCCGACACGAACGCCTGAGGTAATAGAGTAGAGGGTAGCACTTTCTTCTTTTTGTTTTATCTTTTTTTAAATTAATTAAAAAGAATTAATTATAATTAAATTTAATCATAACTAATTATAACTGTTATTATTTAATTATTATTAAAAATATTTAATATATAATTAATCTAGATAATAATATTTAATTATTAATTAATTAATAAAATACAATAATCATTTATAATTAAACTAAATTAATTATAATTATTTATTAAATAATTATAATTAAAATAATTAAATATAAATAATTAATTATATTTAAATATAATTAGTAATAATTAATTAATATTAGAATAATTGATTATAATCAAATTAAATTGATTATAATTAATATTATTTTTAATTAATTTAATATAAGTAAATAAATAAAAACCCTCCCTCCCCTTCTCATCTCTGTTTGCGGGATTCGGCTGAAGGAGCGCGTCTAAGGGAGAAAGTTACTTGCCCAGCTAGCGAGCTCCTGTTCTTGCTTTAGATCAAAATGTCGGAACTTTAGATCCACACAGGAAGGGAAGTGTCGTCGAAGGAGCGAAATCCAGCAGCCGTGAGGGGATCGGAGGGGAAGGGGGAGCGGGACGACAGAGCTTGGAGGCTTGGTGGAGGTAGGTTCTCTCTCTCTCTCTCTCTCTCTCTCTCTCTCTCTCTCTCTCTCTCTCTCTCTCTCTCTCTCTCTCTCTCTCTCTGGATCGAACGAACCTGAAGGAGTTGCGGGTTGTTGGAGTCGAACAGGAGGAGGTCGGGAAGAGAAGGTCGTGACGGGAGCTTGATCGTGTGGAGTCGGACAGAGAGCGGGAAAGCTATGGGAGAAATGAGCGAGAGAGTAGCGAATGCCAAATGGAGGAGCCACGGTCGTATTTTATAGAGGCGAATGGGATCATTGTGCGAGGTAGCTCGCAGGATTTCCGCAGGATTTACGGACTGAGACGGAAGCGGCGCCGAATCTACAGTGCCTCGGACGAGATTTCTTGCGAATTTTGCGGGTTCGACGGTCCGAGGTGCGGGATTCCTGGATCCGACAGATTCCTGGTATGATTTTGAGTCTTCATTTCTTTCTTCTTTGGGTATAACACGAAGGTCAACAGGTGGATGGGTTCCTAAAGATGACAGTAATCATTTAGTGTCAACAGAACATCATGGTAGAAGAATCAACAGGTCTCTTCTTCAAAACATGTTTGGGCGCATTATGGTTTACAAAGCTCAATCATCTCAGACAAACTCCCGCTTTGCAATTTTTGGAAGTAATTGAAGGCAATGATAAACACTACTCTAAAGAGAAGTGCAATGTTCCACACATAAATTAACAGCCAAACTAAGGTCCTCATTAAAAATGTTGTGCCTCTAACTAAGAGGATTCATCTCACGGCACCCAAATACATGGGATGAAATCTTATTGTATATCTAGCTTGCATTCAATATGGTCATTCAAAATAATATTACTTAAGCTCCATTCAAGGCATGCATGCAATACTTGCCTCAAAATCCTTTTGAAATTGAACACGCTTGTCTTAAATATTTTATAAATTTTTTAAATATAATTTCTTATATTTCAACATTTTTTATTAAAAAATGAGTAAAAAGCTCAAAATAATCCCCTGACTATTGATAAATATTCAATTTAGTCCAAAAGTTTTGCATTGTCCCATTTTAGCGCTTAGACTATTAGAATTGAGTCAATTTAATCTCATAGCTTAAAATAACATTTAAAGTTAACCCCAAAGTAAAATATGAAGAGTATTTTAGATATTACAAGTGAATATGAGATTACAATGCTTATATTACTCTATTTTATCATTTAATAAATTATTGTATATATTTAATCTACTACATAATAAGGTTGAATAAATAGTGAAAATAGATTATATTTTTTAAGCAAAATTTAATATTACTTTTCATTACTATATTTTAATATAAAATGAAATATTTTTTCATAATTTTTAAATAAACCTCAATAATCAATCTACAATTCTTTCATTTACATTATCTTCAAAGCAGCTATTGTTCAAATTTTACTAATGAGAATGAAAGTTTATCTGATCTTCATTGTCTTATATGTTCTCTGTTCACAATAAAACAAAATTTACTTTCTCATCAATAGCAAAAGAAGAAATCTTGATGCTTAATTATTGCAATAAATTCTAAGAAGAAAAACTAACAAAAGTTAAGTAAAATTCTCAACCCATTCAAATAACTAAGCAAATAAACACATACAACACAAATAATACAATTGTGAATGAATAATTCCTAACATTAATCGTATGAATGGAGGATATTAAAAAGTTACGCAAACCTAACATTAATTGTCTCTATGGATGTCACAAATTGCTCGTCGTCTCCATCTCTATGTATCGAATCACATGGTGATGGCTCGAGGAAGCTCGCCGCAGTCTCCATCTCTGGCTATTGCCCACAGTTTTCGTCTCTGGCTATCATAAGATACAAATTGCTCTCCTCATCTAGCTATAGCTCGTGGTTGCTCATCATCCCCCTCGCACTGTGTTGCTCGCGACCTCTCACATCTCACTTGCAGCGCGTGCGTGCGTCTCGAAGTGCGACGTCTTGCTTGCAGCAATCGGTCATCATGCTCGTGATCCCTGTATGTCTCAACACGTCGCATTGCTTACATCTACAGGGTTTCCCCCTCAGACCATTCGATCTTCAGTTCCGTCTCCAAAAAATTATAGTGGGAAGGCAAGAGATTAGGTAAAGAAGTATTTTCATAAAATACCCCAAAGAACTAAACGCTTGCGGGCTTCTTCTATTAATTTGAATGGAAAATTTAAAAAAGGGACCAAATTGGACAATTTCTTATAGTCGAAGGACTAAAATGGGACAATGTAAAATTATGGGACTAAATTGAACATTTATCAATAGTCCAAGGACTATTTTGATCTTTAACTTGTTAAAAATAAAAAATTTAATTATTTATTACTCTCAACAACCTCAAATCAATTGCCCACACTCAATACCCCATGCCCCGAACATATTATTTTCATTTTTATCTGCATATCAAAGCTAGGGTTTCACAATAACGGTCGATTCCATCGCAACATCGATGCCTGACATCTTCAAAACATCAATGTTTCAAAACCAGTCCCTTTCTTCAAATTCCTACAGCTTTCTACTAATTACCTTGCTATATTTACTTCCAAAATGCATCAAATTGATATCAAAGTGAGATTTTTGAAGACAATAGCAGCAAAGGTGGATGCATTGAAAGGCGAAATGGAGCAATTCAAATTCAGGGTGGAGAAGAAATTATCAACCATCGAAGGAACATTTTCAACCATGGAGAATCGGATTGAGAGCCGATTTGGATGGTTGGAGAAGATGATGAAGAAGCTCATTGAGATGTAATCCAAAAATCCACCCAGTTCTGATGGATAACCCTCACCACGAATCGATCGAGATTCCCTTGGCTGAATCTAAAGGGAAAGAAATTGGATGAGAAGAGTTCGACGAAGAGAATTCTTTTCATCAAGATCCACCTCCTAGGGCTCTAATAAGGGGCGAAATAGGGTTGTCAGATGGGGGGACAGAAGGAAGGGAGCCACCTCCTAGGATTCTAATAAGGGGCGAAATAGGGTTGTCAGATGGGGGGCCAAAAGAAAGTCAGTCTTATGGTTGATTTTATGGTGGAGGTGGTAGGGTAACCGACCACTATGGGAGGTCGTGTGGGCAAGGGGAGTGGACAACCGAAGGAGGTGGACCAACCAAGCCTTGGGGATTGGGTAATGGGAGGCAGATGAAAGAAAGGTGGGATTTTCACCCTCTATACATGGGGGGGAACCAGAGGAAGTTGGGCTGGAGAAGTGAAGATGAGGAAGTTGAAGATGCCGATGATCGAAGGGGAGGATGCTCATGGATGGGTATACCGGGTAGAGAGGTATTTTGCAATGAACGGGTTGAGAATATAGGAGAAGCTTACATCTGCAGGGTTATGTTTGGAGGGAAAAACCCTCTCTTGGTTCTAATAGAGGGAGGCAAGATATCATATTCGTTTGTGGGAGGAATTTAAAGATTGTTTGTTGGAACGTTTTCAAGCCATTTTGGAATGAGACCTAGAACAATTCATTGCCTTGACTCAGGAGGGATCTATCATGGAGTATAGAGAGGATTCGAGTTGTTGTCGATGAGATTGAGGGTAATTTCAAAGGAAGTGTTGGAGGGAAATGTCATAAAGGGCCTTATGCCCGACATACTGGCAAACCTCTGTTTGATGAGGCTGAGGGAGGAGATGATGGAGCTAGCCTAGATGATAGAGGATCAGAGATGGATGAAGAGGAGCAAAAAGAGCGGAGTTGCGGGAGGCTCTTACAGTGACTTCACTGGCACCAAGGACCAAATGGTGTCATTTAAACGGGAGGCACCAAGGGAGAAGAGTGGGGGAGTTCTCCTCGGGACAAATTCAAGTGTCTCACAGAAGCAGAGACGCGGGACAAGAGAGCGAAATGTCTATGCTTTCGCTGTGATGAGAAGTATGCCCAGGCCATTGGTGCAAGAACCGCACACTCTAGGTCCTTATGGTTTGTGAGGAGGAGACTGACAGTGAAGATCTAGTAGAGGAAGCAAAAGGAGAGAAGCACTTACACCTGGATGTGGTAAAAGTATCCCTAAATTCAATGGTAGGATTTACCCCAAGTACACCATGAAGGTGAGGGGGTTGGTGCTGACACTCCATGGCATATAGATAGTGAAGGATTTTCTTACCATATATTTAGGGAGCAATGATGTGATCTCAGGAATAAAGTGGTTACAGGACGATCGAGGAGATGAAGGTGGCCTGGAAATATCTGACTATGGAGATTCAGGAAGAGGGGAAGAAGGTGGTGTTGCGAGGAGATACCAGCCCCAGGAGCATGAGCACATTTTACCTTGAAGGAGGGAGCATCTACTATTAGTGTCAGACCATAATAGTACCCATAGATTCAGAAGAATGAGAACGAGAAGCTCATTAGAGAGATGCTAGAATTATGAAGCATCTCCTAATTAATCCCCTTCAAATCAGCCCTCAAATCTGTCCTTTTTAATTAGGAAACATATCATAATTAATCCCTTCCTTAATTCCTATTCTCACATATGCAATGATATATTTAATGGGCCCCAAAAGGGAGGCCGAATCCGTTTCCCTTCCTGCCCCTGGCATGTGCCCCTCTCCCGTATCAAAACCATTTAGGGAAGGAGGTTGATTTAGGAGGAACTTAGGGGAGCCTATTTAGACAAAACTATGTTGTTAATTCATAAGTATGCAATTTGTTTCTGTTGTAGTTTTTTTTCTAAGTTTTCTAGCGGCATCTTGGGTTTGTGGGAGAGTCGATCTACCTCTCGAATAATAGATCAATTGTATCTTTCATTATTGTTGAAGTATTAATAAAAAATAAGTCTATATCTTCAAATTCCTATAGCTTCTATTTGTTACCATACTATTTTTACTTCCAAAAAGCATCAAAATCCTAGTTAAATGATTTATTACTTCTCAATTATTCTTAATATTCTGCTTACTCAATCTATATACACTATTTTTAAAATATAAAAATTATAATATCATATCCAACCCACTTCGTGTCCTATCTTTTTAATAATTGATGAGTCATGTATCCATATCATGTCATGTGCATGATGTCACGTCCATGTCTATGCATCATAAATGTTTATCACTGCATCCACATTTGCCCGATATGTTGGTTAGATCCTATTATGATGACTTTGCAATAGTTATTAGAATTAATGTGTTAACATATTAATATTATCACATGTGCTTAGTATTTATTACTATAATATATTCTAATTAAGGAGGTTTTTTTTTCATTTATTTTACTTCTCTTATTGCTCTTTTCTTTTACCTTTATATAGACATATTTGTGTTAGAACTAGATACATTCAAATAAAAATATAACTATTGTATAATTTCTATCATGATATCTCTCCATCTCATCTAGCCCTTGAGCATTGATCTGCCTTTGATACAAGTGTCTTCATTTTCATCTCCATCTCTATACAATTCCCATTCATGCATCGTAGCCTTCATCCACTAGCTCATATGTATTATCGATCGCTCTCCTAGATGCTCGTGCTTTCACACGGTCCCACCACGCCAAAACTGAAGGCATTGCCCACCAGCCATATCACCAAGCTAGCTAGATTGTCCAATCTTGAGTGATCCCACTGTCCTGCACCTGACCGTGCCCATATAGATATTCAAATTGTGCCATAAGCAAATCATGTTGAAGCCAGATTGCTCACTCCCACACATCTACAAGATAAACAGATCACATCTAAGTTAAAGCCTTTGCGAGGATTCAATATTCACTAACTCACACGCTGTAACTTTCCCCTATCCACCCTGACGCTCTCATTTACTTCGCTCCAATATTGTCACATGCTACCAACACGTGTGACGCCACTCGCACCTAGCACAAGACATCTTCGCTCATTTATAATTTTTTATCATTAATTGATTATAGGGTTCGCAACAATCATTTCTTGGTTCGATAAATTATAATTCATTTTAGTTTTTTTTTTTTTATGATTTTGTAAGGATCCTATGAAGATCTGAGGATCTCTTGAACATACCAAAAGGATCTTGTCTCTCATGACAATTCGGTCACCTTCAATCTTGACAATGGTTGACCCAGTGTGTTAATCTTTCGATTGTTCTCAAAGAGAACATCTCATTTAGTGTAGATTGGCTCATATTGACAATTTCAAAAAGTTATCAATTCTCAAAGCTCCTTGTAGTATCATGAGTATGTAAGAGAGTGCAAGAATAAGAATTATTAAGTTACCATATTAGCATTATTGCATGTGCTTTATCTCTATTAAAAATCTATAATATTAATTATTACAACATATTTTGAAGCAGGAGAATATTCTCCTTCTTATACTTTCATTTTTTCCCTTCACTTTTGCCATTATATGTGATTGTTTGGGATAGCAATAAATTCATTCAAATAAAGATGTAGGTTTTTTATAATTTCTATCAAACTTGTTGGTTGAATCCAAGTTCTTTTGAATACTGTTATAACTCTATAATTACGAATATAACTACAACTGTACGTTGTCTTGTCAGACTTCCTACTATAAAATAACAATTACAATCTCTGGAAAAAGAACTTTTCATTTCTTCAAGTAAGAAAACAATCTATTATTGATTTAGTAACATCACTTTTGGAAGCAATAAAGTATTATTCTTATTTCACAAGTTACATATTCGCAATTGCAAGATCATCTATTACTATCAAATCAAGCAAAATCTTTCCTGCTATCTCCTATTCCATAAAAATCATGAATATTCTCGAGCCCAGTCCACTATAACTCAATGATTATTTAATATACCAATAATAATTATCCTTACTTCATTTATATATATATATATATATATATATATATATATATATATATATATATATATATATATATATGTGTGTGTGTGTGTGTAATAGTTCAATAACCTCTTGCAAAGTTGATTTTTTACACTTTATTGCAATCAAAATTGAGAAGAGTAAACACTTATTATGTCAATGTCAACACTAATAGTTAACTTCATAGAAATCAATCATTAACTTTATTTACTTCAATAATTTTATCTTTACACTCCCCATCCACTATTACCCTTCTCCATTCACATTATTAACCTTCCTAGCATAGGATACCTTATAAACATAACTAATGCCTCTTGACTTTCCATTTTCTATTCGAGTTCTTGTAAATATGTGACATATATTTGCTTTTAAAAGCATTGTCTACAAATTTTATATATAAAATATAAGTTTAGTTTTAGGCCTGGTAAAAAAAGTGATCAATCTTTCTCTACAATTGGTAACCAATGAAATCACTCGTAAGAAACATACTACCCAACTTTACCTATTTCTCATCATAATCAAATGAAGTTGTGAAGAGTCACTTATCTAGTGACAACCTGGAAAATTCTTACCCACCTCTATTATAAATTGGTTAGGTTGTACTGCCTCTTTTGAGAGAGAAATTATTCCTTGTGGAGTCTGGACGGAAAGTTCCCATCTGAATTGTGAGTGTACACATTGTGTGCAATGTGTATAAATTTTTTTACACAGTTTGTGCACACTGTTTGTACACAGTGTGTTCACTCAAAGTCCGAAAGGAAACTTCCTGTCCAGACTCTGCACGGAATAATTTCTCCTTTTGAGAATGCCTAGCACTTAGAAAAAAACATCTAATTCAGATCAAATACATAAAATTTGCACAGATATTTCAATTCTATATGAGCCTAATATCAATCCTTTCAGGAGCGATGCCAGTAGTTTTGTTAACAAGATGATGCAGAAATAATTAAATACTATGGGCATCTTCACTGCTTAACTCTCTAACATGCAAGAATTATGCTGCATAAGAAAGCAAACGAAGCATGCAAGCATATGTTTTTTTCTTAATACAGACCATTACAAAGTGTCAAGTACTAGCACAACAAAATTTTGCGAAGAGCGTTGATAGCATATGAGCATGATTATTAGCGGAAACTATAGATGATCAAGACATTCCAGAAAATACTCTTCAAAAAGGACTTATTTCTTTCTTGGGCAATTATCAAGAGAAAATGTTTCGTAAAATTACCTCAAAAACTTTCTTTATTGTCTCAAAGTACAAGCCCTCTTTAGCCCACCCGCCTGTAAACAGGACGCCATTCACCAGCTCGAGTTTCTACAGAAAATATGTAACTAAGACAAATTATTCAACATCAATCAAATAATGCCAGAAAATACATCATATGCCCGTACACGAGCTCAATTATTAAACAAACTTCTAATTGAAATTTGAACTAATCAGATGGAGGAATCGAATCGTGCGTGCGAGAGAGAGAGAGAGAGAGAGAGAGAGAGAGAGAGAGAGAGAGAGAGAGAGAGAGAGAGGAGAGGCTCACATCGGAGATGACATCCCAAGGCTCGTTGTAAATGAGAGGAATGACCCGAGCGCCAGCCGACTCGACAAACTTGACGTAGGAGGCCGGGATGTTGGAGGTGTCGGTCGAGTTACTGAGCCTCCCGCTGGCGCCATCTCCAGGGTGAGTGACGATACCGATCACCGGCTGGTAGTAGAGTGCGGGATCCACCGAAGGGCAGCTTTCTCCAGAAATAAAATCATGGAGGAGCTCCTCTGCCCATTCCTCTCTTGGTAAAAGAGTGTATTTGCGTGCAGCGGCCGCGGTGAAGACAGAGATGGCAACGAGCAGATACACACAGAGAAACCTCCACATTGCCGGCCTGTAAAGGAGAAAGAACCGATGCGCGAGTTCTTCTTCACCTCAAATTTGCATTCCAATCGGAAAACAATAAAAGCTCTTTCACTTTTTCACTTTTTCACTTTTTCACCAAGCTTCAAATTCTCCACCCAGACGCTCTGGTAATTTATAAAAGGGAAATTTACATAAATACCACTTTATAGCAAATATTTAACACTCAAAATTTTAATATTACATACATACCATCCTATATTATTTTAATATCAAATATACCACTTATATTTCCTTCCTATCACTCATATATTTCATTTCTACCACTCATATTTAATATGAAAATGAACTATGGGTGATATATAATTGATACGTCATCACAAAATTATCTTGATCGGGCACGAATCTCGAGGCAAAACCTAGTTGGAAACTTCAAAAATTAATTTCGGGAGCATATAAACTCCGATTTCAGCGAGCTTACAGTCAAACTGAGCGTCTCGAAATACGAACCCAACGACACCAAGATCAACCCAATCCGAGCCCAAATGAGTCTGAATCAAGGGTTCAAAGCACTGTTGGAAGGTTTAAACTGCAATTTGAGTTACCAAACGGTCTCCGATTTTGACGAGCTTATACTCGAATCGAACGGATCGACGAGAAGAATCCAACGATCCCAAGATCGCCGAATTCTGACATCATTAAGGTCTTTAAATGCCCAACGAACTGTGAATGATCAAAGGATTCAATATCGGCCGTCCATTCAAAACACTCCCAATTCGCCCCTGATCTCACGCCTATTTACGAGCTATGCCACTCCATAAAAACTATAAATAGAGCCCTCATTCTACACCAAGGGGGCTCAAGTGAAGAGAGAGAAGAAAAAGGGAAGAAGAAGGAGGGGAAAAGGAGATTCCTCACCTCCTCGACCATCGCCGGAGCTCTTCCTGCCGCCTGAAGACGCCGGAACTCTGCCGGATTTTCAGGAAACGCCAGGAATTCGCAGGATTTTATAAACTTCTTGAAGAAACAAATTGTATTTGGATTATCCCAACTTGTGGGACGAATCCGTCATTTATAATCTACAAAAACACTAGTGAAATTTTGCAACTGAGCGAGGCACCGTGGTTTTTTCCCTTTTTGGGTTTTCCACGTAAAAGCTCCTGGTGTTCAACTTCTCTTTTTTGTTCGTGTGTTAAACTTACGTGCAACGCTCGGACGCAAATTTACAAACTCTACTGCCGCGTATTTTCTAACACGCAACAATAATAAATCTCCCTTTATAAAAATAAGGTGATATATAAATATAATTCAGCTGCGTCTAGTGCTATCTGATTTCAAATAAAAATAAAAATAAAGTAAAAAAATTTACATAATATTATTTAAAACTATTGAAATTTATCATCTAATTTAATTTTGATATATTTAAAAAAATTAATTTGATTATTTTTTAAAAATACTATAACTTTTCTTTAATTGTAATTGTAGGCCTTGGCTAGCCCTGTGATTGTCAATGACCTCGTCCCTACTCCAAATATCTGGACCACCACATAACAATAGTAGCCTTCATCTACATGTGTCATTGTTCGTTTGCTGCTAAATAGGGGTGTCAATATTTGATCCGACCTGAAAATCCGAACTGAAAATTTCGGGTTCGGGTTTACTCGAATCCGAACCGGATCGGGTTCGGGTTAGGGATTTCGACCTGTTTGTAAAATCGGGTATGGTTCGGGTTGACCCGGAAACCCGAAATCAACTTGATTTGACCCGTTTTTAATTAATTTAAGAGGGTTTTAATAGATTTTTATGAAATAAGTAAATGATATTTTAAAAAATTATAAACATTATTGCCCAAATTAAATTAATCTTGATTTATTTTAAATTAATTGAAGTAAATCTTATATTAATTTGATTTAGATTTAAATAAATTGAATTAAATAAAAAAAAATTTAATAAAATACCCATGAATCGGGTCGTGTTCGAGTTGACCTGGACCCGAAGCGGGTCAGGTTCGGGTTCGAAAAACTGACATGTTTGCAAAAATGGGTCGGGTTGAATAGTGTCGGGTCAATTTCGGGTTGTATCCGAACCCGACCCTTTCGACCCGGTCAATTTTGACAGCCCTATTGCTAAACACAGCTATCGACAGCTGTTCATTGCCGTCACGGCTCACCGTCAGCCCATTCTCTTAAGTTGTAGGCCTTCGCTAGCCTCTCTCAATTCATCATTTATTTTGTACGGACGTCGAATGTTTACCAGAGTCCAACTAGAATGTGTCATGTCACTCATTCGCTCATCGTTTCTAGACATTAAACTACATTCATTTTACTTCAACTCAAACAAACAAAAAATCATCTGTATTTATTTTACACACATTCAAATAATCCAAAATATTTTAATTATATTGCAATCTTGAATTCCATTTTATTCTGCATTCGTTTTTCAACAAATGAAATGGTAAAATATATATATATATATGAAAAAATAAAATGAAATAATTAAATTAAGTCAAAAATATGTGTAGTAATAATTTTCAATTATTGTGCAAGCTTAAGTTGTTGCGTGTGATATAAGGCGAGGCTTCATTTTATTCACAAACTCAAAATGCATGCCAATTCAAAATAAATAAATAAATGGATAACAAGCATCGCTTGAATTTAACTAATACTGAAAACTAAATATCATGACAACTTCAAATGAAATCAAACTGAAGAACATAGAGATAGAAAGAGAGTAGATAAATAGAGATAGAAAGAGGAATTCGAGTGTGAGAAACTATGAATTTTTGTAAAATAAGTTTGAATATAAAAAATTACATAAATTAAGCACATCCACTCCCCCATACCCCTATTTATATATTTGAGTTGGAGTTTAAGTGTTACATAATTGACTACATACATTATTATATAAAAAATAATAGAAAAGTATAAGTATCATGTAGCCCTAATTAGAATGTCTGACTTGTAGATGTCATCTGCCTAACTAATAAGAAGCCATCAATTTGGTGTGCGCATGTGGATGGATAGCCAAACAAACAATCAATAATTTCTCAAATGAATGGCGTCGTCCACTTGAGTAGTTACTAGACCCGACTTAGGCTTCGTTTGAGACAGTTTTTTTTTGCTTTCTAAAACAACTTTTTAGTACAAAAATTTCTTGAATTAGAAAATTTTATACTAGAAAGCCGTTTTGGGAAGCAGTACGAAAGCTGTCCCAAACGAAACCTTAATAAACCATACTCGCTGCATGGGATAAGTTCATAGATCATAGTTGTCTGCTTAGGCTAGTTTATTTGTAGACTTGGTAAGCTTTTTTTGAGCTGATTCTAAATTGCTTTTGGGATTTGAAATGGCTTTATTATTGATTTTTAAACTAAAAATTTTTGCACTAAAACATTATTTTAAAAAATAATAAGAAAATCGTTTCAAACAAAGCCTTCTTGAGCCCCCTTGTGCTAGTAAAATAGTGGTAATTTTAATAGATTTTTTGCTTTTTTTAGTACAACATTCGTTAATTCCAAAATAAAATTATTATGTTTCTCTTATTTCTTGTGTGGCTATGCCATTTTGGTATAGGGGAGCCAGGGTGGACTTCTGTAAGAACCCAGTCGCGACAACGTCTGCAACTCGAACAATTATTATGTCCAGGATGTAGAGCTACGTTCAGCCGCCAATAACATGTCGCCACGTGCTCTTACCCTTTATCGTGCGGCCCGACGACTTGACCCGGACCGGAACCCGGGAATGCTATGTTCGCGTATTGCGAGGTATTACTCGGTATTGCTCAGTATTGCTTGACAATAACGAGAAATGCCACTCTGTGAAAACCAATACCGAGCAATACGGATGTAACGCCCCGAGATCTAACTTGGAAAGAATGTCGATCAATAGCCAAACAATTTACCAGAGTTATCTAAAATCATCATTAAGCAATCTATCAAACATCTATAAAATTTAAAACATCAATATATCAGTCGATTCATATCTCAAAACAACATGTACAATACTCAGGAACTACACTATCAATGCAAGTAGAGAAATCTATCCTGTCCTGAGTACAAAAGAATCATCTATCAATCAAAAGAACTAAAACCTGTCAATCTGAATCAACTCCTATCTCCTACTCCCGAGCCCTGACCTGAAAATATCAACCACATATAATGAGCTTTACAAAGCCCAGCAGGTCACCTAATACCTATAACTGAAATCAAAGCACGGCAATGCTATCAATATGCATGTCAATCTATCAATCCGAATCAATCAATGGTCAATGAGTCTATGCAGCGGAAATCAATAGTCAATAATACCAGTCAATGCAGCGGCAGGCAAGTCGGTAAATCAACTCAATCAATCAATATCCGTCAATCAAATCAATACGGTCAAATCAATGAAATCAGTAGAGAAAAACGATACAGAACAATGAATCTATAAAGCAGTCAATACAATATAGAAACAGTAGGCAGTAGTACAATGAATCTGTAGGCAGTAGTACGATGTCCATGTTCATGCTTTCAATGCAATATCTATATCTATCTATGTCCATATCAATGCTCAGTAGTATCAATGCTCGGTAATCAATCGATGAAATCAATGAAATCTATACGATACAGTAAATCCAATCAAAACAGTAAAACGGAAATCGATAAAGCAATAGATCCGTAAATCAATACAGTAAACATGCAATTCAATACTATATACTGAACAAGTACAATCTACTGGCTATGTTGCTGTTGTAGAATCCATATTGCTGTTGTAGATATCATTTACATTGGTTCAATCAATAAGAGTCGTCACTCTTTTCGCCCGTCGGCATATCAATAAACTCCTTATGTCTCCCTTCAATATATCAATAATCAATGTTTAAAGGAAAGCCCGTCGGCCCACCATCCTGTACAGGTATCAATATCAATCTCCAACCAATGTTCAACCAGGTTCCACTTGCGATCAGTATCAATAGTCAATTCAATCAATAAGCAATTCAATAGTCAATATTAAAGCAATCATATCAATGGTCACATGCATATCGATTCAATCTATCAATTCCAGACAATTCAGAAATCATACGAAAATCGGGCAGAGTAACGGTAGTCGGTCAAATTTACACAAAAATCCTGCAAAAAGATACAATATCCAAATTCTTCCAAATTACAGTAGAATATCTATAACATCAATACAAGACTATTATCCTATAGAAACCAAATCAAATCACGTCCCGATAATTTTCTATTCGATTAAAATCACGTAGAATCAATTCCGACCGGTAAAATCTTCGTAGAATACAATCAAATCGTGTACAATAATCATATCTATAACATACTAGAAGTTGTGCGGTGAAAGTTGTGTCAAATCAAAATCATGTCGAAAAGTCGACTACGAAAACACAAAACAGATCCCAACTCGGTCAAAACACAACATCTTTGAAAACAGAAACAGGGTTCGGATTCTACGCGCTTTTAATTGATAGTACTTTCTATTCATTTTACTTCAAACCAAATACCAATATTTTCACACATTTGACCTTTGACAACAAACCAAACAGCCCCATAGTGTGGTCAATATCCTAGATTGTGAGCTTAGCCTATAATGCCAATTTGCATTAATCATGCGCACCAAAAAGTAAAACATGTCACAAAAACTTTGGAGAGCAACAATAGAGTAGCAGCAAAGCAAATAAGTCCACCCCCCTGATCCTGCTGGGATCAAAGCAATAAACAAAATTAGAGCAAACCATGATAACATCTATCACTGATTCCGGCTATCGAATCAACATGGGAATGTGATTAATTTAGTCTCCTTTATGACAAAGGAGTGTGAACATTATTAGAACAGGGATTAGTATAGGAGATGATGGAGAATTCCTTCCATGCATACTCACTAGCACCAAAATAGTTGGTGAAAACAATGACATGCAATCTTTCGCACCTAATGCACTATTAACATGATGATTTGTTGTTGGATCATATTTTATTCGGTGGAGTGATGTTGGTTCATACTTTTCACCAACTGTAGGCTTAGGAGCCCTGTAAAGAGAATTTAATGAAATCCAAATACATAGAGATAATAGAGGGGAACTTAGATGAAATCTTTATTATCCAAGCCTGAAATGCATGAGTAGAAGTATGAGCTCGATACAATGGAGCTTGAGCTTTGTAAGAAAAATGTAAAATACATTAAGAATTACATACAATTCTTTTACTTTTTTAATTGTGCTCTTCATGCTCTCTCCTATGGTTGCGAGAGAGTTCAGGAAATTTTGGAAGAAGAGAGGGTAGGATCCTGGAGTCTCGGTCTCTTCGAGTCTCAAAATCTTTTATTCTCCATCCACTTCCCCCTTTTGTAGAGTTCATAAGGATTTAGGAGTTATTGCTTGCAACGTAGCTGTCCAATCATCTAGTATTAATAGTTTGTATGATGCTGAGCTAGTCGGCGACTGGTGGAGTTCAGTTGGATAAGATTAGGTAATAATCAGTAGTCACCCCCGTCGAGGTGGAATAGGACGAGTGTTACCCAAGTGCTATAGATAAAAATAAACGTGACGGTTTTAGTCGCCTCATTGAAGAGGAAGGGCGAGCACTATCTAAATGTGATCTTTGGATTGCTATGAGATGGAAATATCTGTGAGGGATAATGTGTATCATAGGCTCTTTGTTGTGTTGAGCATAAGAATCTTCATCCTTACTTAGATGAACAAAGATTTGTTTGGCTAAGAGAGAAACTACCGAGTTCATCTTCCCGTAGGGGTGACGACTGTCTGGAGGATTTGATCGGTCCCAGTTCGTTGTGGTCCAATGCTAAGCTCCCTAGCTCTTGAGCGAATCCCTCGAACGATTTGTTTCGATGGTAGAGTGTGTCCTCCTACCCTCCTATTGCTTCAACCCGAACATAACATATAAGACACCTGTGAACAATTACGTGCACATGTATCCATGGGTATACATTTGTGATATGTGGATTCTTAGTGGGTGTATAGAAAATTTAATTTCCCACAAAGTTGTCATGACCAATAAAAAATCTTTCAAAACAAAATTAGATAGACATATCAAAGTGGGGTCAAAATATTTTAAGAATTTTTTTCCTAAAGAGCATAGTACTTAATCGCATGAAAATCAATATATGTGAATTATATATATATATATATATATATATATATATATATATATATATATATATTGAAAATTTTGCTCTTTTTTGACATATTTACATACATACCACACAATTCTTATATATATTTACATAACTAATACATAAATTTTTATATTTAATTATATAATATCATAATCTCTAAATTATATAAAAACTAATACTAATATTAATATTAACTTATCTAAAGTGAAATATATCTTTTAGTCTATAATTAATGTGATTTAAAAATATTAAAATTTAGTCATTATATCTAAAAATTTAAGAATTCAACGGTATTGAAAATCCCCCAAACCTCTATTTTAAATTTTTAATTGAGGTGGATTCTTTTTGTGCTGTAAATATTTAAATATTTTCCAATACATCAAATTTTAATTTGTTAAATAAAATGTCTTTGATTATAAACTTATAAAAATATGATAATCCAATAGTTTAATAAAAATAATATTCATATTTTTTATTGATGCATTTTATTTTACTTTGATAAAAATTAAAAATCGAGCAAATTGTTTTGGAAAGTAAAACAATTCTCGTAAATGATGAACAGTAATTTTCTCTCCGTAAATTTCGCCTAAAAATCGTATTTTTCAAAATTGGAATAAAAACGAACATATTTTTCATAACTTAATTACTTCTCTCTACTCCGAAGCAATAAATCAGGATTTGCCTCTCTAAGCTCCATCGTTCCTTATCTGCAATCCCCCGCTTCCAACAATATAAATCTGCTATTCTCCACTGAAATTTTCCCCAAAACCCTAGCCCCTTTCACTGAAGCGAAGGAGAGGAGCAAGATGAAGCAGGAAAGTACACAGAACAAAATCAAGGCAACGCCAGAGAAGAAGAAAAACTCCTCATGCTCCTGCTTCTTCATCCTACTAGATCTGCTTTCCCCCTTCTTTAACAAAAGATCGAAACGCCATCATCAAAGCCACATCAACCCTGAACCTATCTCTCTGCCTTCAGTCATCCCCAATCAAACAGCTCCGGCTCCCGTCGCCCACTTCACCGTCAGTGCTTCGCCAGCCCTAATCTCTCCTTGTATCTCGTACTCTCCGCGCACCCTCGACCGCCTCCTCTGCACCAGATTCTCTGCCTCCGACCATCTCTCTTATTCCTCTTTTTCTTTCAGCATTCCACCAACCGAAGCTCTCCCAATCAGAGATGAGATGACGAAGATCTCCCTTGACGGTTTCGATGAAGGAGATGACAAGTGAGAATGGGATTCGACGATTTGAAGATCTGGAGGATTTGCAGGCTTGCAATTTGTCGCACGACGCCGAGGAGCACCACGGCGACATTGCCTATGTTTTCGCCAGGTTTCATTCGAGGTGATGAATAACGATCCGTGTATTTAAGCGAGTTCTTTGAGAACATTAATGTGAATCATTGTTCTGGTTTTTTTAATAAAAGCTTACTGAAGATGAAAAACAATGCTATAGAACTTTTGTAGGAGCATTCAATACAGATTCTGGTCGATAAAAATCTTGCCGTTTCTCGCATTATCGTAGTAATCATCTTCCGCCGTCTAGGCCTCTACCACGCCGGCTATCCACCGCCACCGCCACGCTCAATCCCCGCGCCGCCGGTTTCAATACCGGTCGACGAAATTCGCGAACTGAGAGATCCGGTGGCGAGGCGGCAACCCAGCCCGCGTTCTGTGGGTTCAACTTTTGGTCTTTTTTGTGAAAAGAAATTAAAAAAAAAAGGGAAATTTACATACATACCACTTTATTTTGTATTATTTACATATCATATCGAACGCTTAAAACATTAATATTATATGTCTACCACTCATATACAACTTTAATATCAAATGTATCACTCTTATAATTCATTTTTACCATTCATAACCATCCTATAAACTTTAATATTTCATTCCATGCACCTAAATTTGTTCTATAGGTAGTAATCATGCAATATTAATATTTTGAATGTTAGATATATAAATAACATGAAATAAATTGATATGTATGGAAAACCCCCTTTAAAAAATGTCAATATATTATTTAGTAAATTATTTTAGAGTGATGTTAAATTTATTTAAGATTAGTATTTATTTAAAATTTTAATATTCATATTAATTTTGAAATAAATTTAATAAATTTTAAATTTAGTTTAATATTTATATCATAATATTTATTATTTAGATATAACCTTTGTTAAAATAAAATTTTTAAAAGTTGATGTGCATATTATGGGTATTTTCTTTTTTAAAATTTAAATTATTATTTCATTTTAATATATCTAGTTGTTAAAATATACCTCTCATTGTAGATATTTAATTATTTATGAGAAATAATAAAAAATTATTCAAATAAAATTAAGTTAATTTACTTGCCTCAAATGAAGAAGAATTCCCCCCCCCCCGAAAAAAAAAAAAAATTCCAATCACTAATGAATTTTAATAAAAATATAAGATTTATTTTGAGATAGTTGTAATATATAAATATAATTCATTAATATTTATATTATTTTATTTTAAAATCAAATTAATAAATTTTAATTTTAATAAAAAATTATTTATGATATATTTATCTTTTTTTTATCAAATAAAATGTGAGCGCATGTATATTATTTATGGATTGCTTTCTAGTTTATTTAGAATAAATTTTCTAAGGCAAAATGAGTCTTCGAGAGTAATGTAATTTTGTATAAAATAATTAAAAATATTAAATGATTAATTCTTACTCATATATTTATATTTTTAATTAAAAATATATTTAGTCTTTGATTATTTGCCCTAACTTCGATCCACTAATCGTTTCACACTAACTAGCAAATTTTGAGATATGCGCAAGTGGCCTGATTCCAAAGAGGCTATTTTTATGATCTAGATATGTAAACAAGCCAAGTCAAACTCGAGCTACCCGACTTGAATTGGAGCTTGATTAATTAATTGAATTTGAGCTCGACCTCAAACATAATTCTACATAGTTCAAATTGTATCACAAGTGGGCTTATTTAATATGAAACTGACAAAATTATCATGATTCAAGCAGGTAAATTAATAAAATAACAAATGAAAAATATATTATAGGAGATTAATAAGAAACCACTAGATACAAGGCATTCATATATAAAATTTAATTTTTTTTAATAATTTATATTTAATTTTTTGAATTCTAATATATTTCAATTGTATTTTACACTAATATATTTTTTAAAGCCCACTCTCAAGCTAACTAGCTGAGTCATAGCTTGATAAAATTTGGCTTCTAACCTCATCAAATTCAGCTCACAAGTCACTTATCAAGTCGAGCCCAAATTAACTCACGAGACGGTCTAGCTCATTCACACCCCTACCATGGAATTTTTATTAGGTCCGAACACCTGACATAGCTCTACATCCGGACGCCAATAGTATATTGCCACATGTTCTTACTCTTTACCGCGCGGCCCAACGACCCGACCCGGTCCGGAACCCGGCATTGCTATGTTCGTGTATTGCTAGGTATTGCTCGGTATTGCTTGACAATAACGAGAAATACCGCTCTGTCAAGACCAATACCTAGCAAAACCGGGGTATTGCTCGGTATTGCTAGGTATTGGTCTTGACACAATGGTATTCCTCTTTACCGAGCAATACCAAGCAAAACCTAGCAATACCATGGTCTGCACAAATCAGCTAATATATATCAATATCTGGTTTCGGTCCGAGTTGGGTCGTCGGGCCGTGCGGTAAAGAATAAGAGCACGTGGCGATATTTTATTGGCGTCCGGATGTAGAGCTACGTAAGGTGTCTAGACCTAATAAAAATTCCCTACCGTTACCTTCACAATACAATGAAAAAAAAACTTCACTACTCATGAAGCCCATTGTTTGCATCATGAAAATCATTAAAAAAAAAAAAAAACATTAGCCTATATGTTATAGTTAAACACTAACTAATACAATTAGTCTAATCCAAAATTAACAACTTAACAATTGGTGAGCTAATCAACTGATTAAGAAGCCAAGGCGTGCAGACCTAATCAACTGAGCTTTCATGCCGACTTGTTTTGCTCATAAGAATTGCTCAGCCTCAGCGAATGTTTGGTGAACTGTGTTCGGTGGGTTTTTTTTATTTCTTTCTTTTAGCAATAAATAATTTGTTGTTGGAGGAAAAAGGACTGATGATGATTGTGGGTTGTTTTGGATTAAAATGAATAATATATTTTTATTAATTTGTTGATATAATTTATGTGGGAATCATAGTTAGGTATGAGGTGGCTGAGAGGTTTGAAAGTGTTGAGTTTCATGGAAGGCACATGCTCTTATGATGATGATGATGATGATGATGATGATGATGATGGGAATGATTATTTGATTAATTAGTTTTGCTATGCATATTATAATGTGTTTTATAATTGTTTATGAGGATGAGAGAAGAACAAGTACATTGTAAGCAAATAAAAAAGAATTGATTATCATGTTTGTGTTGGCTTCTATATATGTTTGTTGTGGGTCGTTCTCATAAAGGGTTAGTAGCCACCCTCTCATTAATAATAATAATAATAATAATAATAATAATAATAATAAGAGGGATTTACATACATATCATTTTATTTCATGCTATTTATACATCTAACATCTAAAATTTTAATATTACATGTCTACCATCCATAGAACAAATATGGATAAATTGAATGAAATATTAAAATTTATAGGGTGGTATGGGTGGTAAGAATGAAATATAGGAGTAATATATTTGATATTAAAATTTATATGAATGGTAGGAATATAATATTAAAGTTTTGGATATTAGATATATAAATAACATGAAATAAAATGGTATGAATGTAAATCCCCTAATAATAGTAAGGCATGCCTCTTGATTGAAGAGTTTTGATACGTACAATGATGTCATCATGAAATGGATGAATTTTTGTAGAATCTTGAATTTGACTGTAAGGCTAAATGGATGGATTTTTGCTGAAGAAATTATGTTTAATCGTGGATTGTAGAATATCATTTAATATTTTTATTAGGTGCTAAATATTGTAATTGTTCTTTGTTGATGTATTTTTTAATGTAATTTTGTTGTCCTTTTTGTCATTTTCATTGCATGTGTATATGTTGGAGGTTTTATGTTTATGACCATAAATATCTCATATAAAGCCTTTGAACCTTTATATTATAAAGAGTCTTTAAAATTCACAAACATTTATTTCTCTCCAATTTACAAGCATAAAGGTTATTGCCCTCCTGTTCATGGATCTTTTGATTTACTTATTATCATTCTACATACCACCTTCTCTAAAATGTCAAGTATGAATCTATCTTTTACTAAATGAAATGCTAAAGATTTCCTTTCACTTGAGTGTGTGTAATTTTTTATGACGTTTTCACCCCAAAAGAAATACTTATTGAGTATGTAAGTATGCATTTTTTGTTGAGGAATTCTAAGAAAAAAAGAAGATGGGCACAATGATGGGCTGTTTTTTTAAGTCAATTTTAGTTATCTTCGCTTCACTCATGTTATTAAACTTCATCAATGTTAGTTTAATCTAGATTATACATTATCTTTCTTACTATTGTAAGGATCATGATTCTTCGATAGTCGAATCATTAAGTTGATAAGTTATCAATTGGTAAAATATTTATCATAGCTTAAGCAATGTATTCAAAAAAAATTTAATGAAATGTCTAAGCTACGTGCAATTTCTTTACTAAGAAATCCAATTTCATTATATTTCATCTTGGTCACATTAGCCATATGTTTATATGAAATATGTTAACTTGAAGTATTATTTATTTGATTTCCATCAAATTAATAGGATATGACTTTTCCATAATGTAAAAACATATAATCTACTCATGTACAATGTCTTCACACAACAAGAGTTATGACTTAACCCTTTAGCTTTCATAGAAGAGGATAATAATGTCAACTAGAATTATAGAATCCTTAAACAAGCTATAAGTTTCATATTGATGCTCTAACCAACATACAAATCAAGTGATTTACACTAAAAATTAGATTATGCTAATAATATTGTCATATATATGAGGTGCTTTATAGCAAATAAGAAAATTGTAATTAACTTAGAAATTATAATTATCTTAAACTCATCCAACAAAATGACTAGGCCGCCATTCTATGATGATATAAATAGGGCCTAACTCAAGAAAGTTATAACTTCTTATCAATTGTTAATGAAATCATACTATATATCACAAGATATAGTTATGAGATTCTTAGAACTTCATGAAATATACAAATTAGTTAGTAATCTTCTTAGCCAAATATCTTAAATTTGTCATTTGCACAAATCAAACTACCAAGTTAACTAAGGAGTTCGAGAAATACTAGTTATTTCACTGAATCATAAGGAATATATTCGCACTCTAAATTATCTCTTATATTAGAGTGTCTAAGTCCTCGACATAACCAACACACTAATTCACACACATATTTACGAATACTTCATTCATTAAATCTATAACTTCACAAAGTTCACACAACCTAGGGGTGTCAATATTTGACAAGACTCGAAATCCGACTCGAACCCAACACAGGGGTCAATCCGTCCCGCTGCCCTGCTGGTCGCTATAGCGTCCCGCTACCGCCGGACGTCGCTGTCGCAAAGTTGTTGTCGACATTGTTGTGTCTGGGCGGGTCAGGTCAGGTTCGGGTCCGGAAAATAGACCCGTTTGTAAAAATGGGATGGGTTGACCCGAATAGTGCCAGGTCATTTTTGGGTTCGATCCGAACCCGTTCCGTGACTCAAAATTGACATCCCTAATACAACCTATAAAACCTTCATTTTATGGGTTATTTGCATGGTAAGAGAACTTCCATTAAAATTTGAAAATTACAGCTCCTTAATAATAGTATACTTATCTTTTTAGGAATAAGGCAAATGAGTATATAATTAAGTCTTAATTGAGAAGCATTAATCATCAAAACATACTGAAACATAACCATATGCAACATATAAAGAGATGATGTCCCACATATCTTAAAAAAGCCAACAAATCTGTAAGAATCTCTCAGAATTTTCCTTAAAAAATAACTTTCCCTTCAGTTGAATGAAAAGATTTAAGAATATTAGTGTTTTAAGTCAGAAAACTTGAGGGAATCAGCCCTATTTTCTCACAGATCAGAGATTAACAAAGCAGTGCACCGACTAACAGAGCAACTAGTTCCAAAAATGAAGAAAGAAAAATAGAATAACTATTGTTTCCGGAATCCAAGCTAAGGGTGCAAACAAGTCAAGCCGACTCAGACTTGACTCGGTAACATGCTCTACGAGTAGATCTTATCGAGCTCATGAGCTGAGCTCGAACACGATTTCGAGCTCGACGGTTTATCAAGCTAGAGCTCGAACAGGCCTTTGCCCTCGCGGAGCTTGACGAGCTACTCGGCATGAAGACGAGTCGAGCTAGATATCGGATTGTGAGCTTGACTCGAGTTCGAGCTCGAGCTTGGTATTTGATAGTTGAGCTCAACTCCAACACCCCCTGCCCCCTGGCTTGAGCTCAACTCGACTCATTTGCACCCCTAATCCAAAATTATTGACTGCTTTTTTTTTTAGAACATTTAGGTCAATTAAGTAAAATTTACACACATTATATAAGTAAGAATTGAACTTAAGACCTCTTGACTGATAGCTAAAACTCCCAACTAACAAATCAAGATGACCTGCATGGCTGCTTCATTTTTGATATGTTTCAGTTCTACTGTTTTCTTTTTCTGCCATGAATGTCCTTCTTTCTCTCTAGCTACATCGTTGACTGGAGCAATTTTCCTTATTGTGCTCTTCGGATATTTGATTAATATGTTCAACAAGAAAAGGAACTTTATCCTCCAAATGAATATCATTAATAATGGTTTGCTTATGAACCTATGCATACAAATAAATTTCATAAAATCTAAAACAAACAAAAGTCTCCAATAAGGTAGGCCACAAAAGTCCAATTCAAGTATCTTAATTTACTTAGATGTATGTTCTATTGCACTTCATTATTATGGGTCTGTTTGAGACAGTTTCAGCTTTTCATAACGGTGATTGTAAATTTATAATAGAAAAAATAACTTTTAAAAAATACTATAGATAACAGCTTTGTATTATAAAAATTTATTAAAAGTAATAAAAATTATGATTATTATTTGAAAATCAAAACAGTAAGAAAGCTAATCCAAACGGAGCCTATAACAAAAAAGTCATTAAACTTCATAAAATCTCTACTAAGAACAGGATCAAGAATTTCCTTAGATTTGAACTTGATAAAGAAGGATCTATGTTTGTAAAAGACTTGGTACGAAATCAATTTTTGTTTCAGTAATAATTGAGAATTTCCTATACATCATTCCTTTTTATTCTATTTTCAGAGATTGAAAACCAAATCTCTAAAGATGACTTGGTTTCTTTTAAGGCTGATAAGTGAGGATAAATTATTTCTTATATTAAATATGTTTTATTTCATGTTAGAATATACATAAAATAAAATTAAAAAAATGAACCTAAATGATCTTTAAGATCACTTTCTATTTTTAATTTTATAATTTATTTTATTTATATTTTTGATATAAAATAAAAATATAGTGTGAGTTGTTCTTGTTTAGGCACTTATATCTATCTATATACATATACATATGAAAACCAAAATCAATTAAATAAAAAAGGATTCCAAAAATCCCTTATATTTTTCTAAAAGAGGAATGGCAGCTTTTTATCATGTGATCAATTTCTACATCTAAGACGGGAATATATTTCTACAACTTTTTGCTTGGTGACCTTTATCCAAGCATTTATAACTGGAGGAGCAACCCTTCGATTGCAGAAATTAGTAGAGTTCAAATGAGAAGAATCGTCTGACTGTTAGTGATACACTGTGTACACATAGTGAGTATAAAAATTTGATACACATTTTGTACAAATTTGTACACAGTACATATCCGGATGATTCTTCAAGTCCGGATTCCGCACAGAATAATTTCTCCTTTACGACTAGAAAAAACCTTAAAGCTAACAATGTTATACTAGAAGATTTACCCTAAAAAGAATTCTCCCTTGTTTCAGAATATGATCTCCCATCTCGTCCAGCAAGCACACCATTAATGAAGCACAAAGCAGTAAACAAGACAAAAGCATTTCTACTTCATTAGTAAAAAGGCTAAAATGACATTCTACTGTAAGTTAACATACAAATACAGATCTGTCGACCACCAAAATTTGCAAGCAAAAACATCAAAAAAGAGCAACTACACTTTCCTATCATATAATGAACATATTTCACAGCAAAACAGAAGAACTCAGCTATCAGTTCTCTCAGTTGAGGAAAGATGCCCCATTCTTTCTGTTAAATTATCAACACTCTTCCTATTCCACCATGCACTTCCCTTCTCTGTCATGGCTTCCTCAGCTCTTCTACCATCATCTACATCACTTTTTTCTGATTGGGATTCCTGTGCATCAGAGTAACAAGGATTCTCAGTAAGGAACTGCTCCCAGAATGTATCATTAACTCCTGAGGCCATTGTAGTAGCCGGAATCTCAATCCCTTGATCTCTTAAATGAGCTGCAGGCTCGGCGTTCATATCTATATCAGACAACTTGCCCTTCATACCAGTTTGAAGTGAATGAAAATCTGCTACAGGAATGACTGGGCTTTGTGCTTGACTAGGAGAATCTGGATATAAATTGATGTCTTCAGGACAACTTGAAGATGGACCTGAATGCCTATCAATATCAGTTTCTCCTGAAGAAGCATGCATATCTGTAGCAGCAACAGCAGAAGTTAAGCAAGGCGGTCGCTCCTCGAAGAACGCATCTTCACCCGAAGCCTGTCCTACTTCTTGAAAGAAAGTTTCTAAGGAATTTAAGGAAGATTCCATCTTTTCAAATGGTTCAATGTCCAATAAAGAGGTGAATGAACCATCAAGCCTCTCCCTGGTCAAACCAAGGAAAGAATTATTCTTTTCATCCATTAAATAATCATGCTTGGGCAATCTTCTCTTCTTGGTGTGGAGATCAGATTGCTGGATAAGAGTAGAGAGAAACCCAGGCCTCTGTATAACTTGGTCCAGGAAAGAGACAATATTTCTTTGTCGAAACACCATGACCTGCAATCTTTCCTCTAAATCCTTCATCTGCAGATCCATGCCCTGCTGATTCTGTGTGTGCTTCTGAAGCTCTGCAATTAGAGTGTCTTTATCATGCTCCAGCCTCCCAATCTCATCCTTAAGCTCCTGTCTTTCTGATTCTGCTAGTGGCATGGAAAAATTGGTTCCCAGGGGAGGTGTTGAATGGCTATGTACCGGCTTGCGTCTGTGAATATTTTTTAAGAGATGTTTTTGCCCTCTTATAAATTCGTCATTTGCAAATTCCCATCGTTCGGGATCTATTTTTCTGAAGCCCTGAAAAGTTCAGAGAATAAAATATAAATTATTAAAGTTGCTAATAATAGAAAAATGCAAATTCTAGGAGTATATATATATACATATGAAATAAAAAACCAATGACATGAGCATTCAAAGTCATCTTCATCACTCACCTTAGCTCAGATAATTAAACTGAGCTTTGAGAATCCTCCATTCATTTATGCCAAGGGTTACAAATATAACACATAGACATTGACTAAGCAACCAAAGAAAAAAAAGTTCTACAAAATAAAAGAATCTATAAATTAAAGTGGAATAGAATGGCGGCAAAAGGTACAATAACAGGTTGAAAGTGAAAGGCTTATTTTTCACTAAATGGCCACTTCCCCCTATTCCTTCATAGTTAACAATAAGTAAGCACAACTCTGCCTTTTTCCAGTCTAGTAAAAACAGAAAGGTGAATTAGCTAAAGTAATTATTGAAAGAATCATCCAAAGGCTCTGTTAATTGACATTTTCATGTCCAGTAGCAATATGCAAGCCTATAAATTCCTCTCGTAAGAATATAAGAATGACTTTGGACCCGTTTAGAACACTATGCGACCTTGAAAAAAAAAAAACAGGTAGGAGAGAAACAACCAAACAAAAGTGACTGGAACACCCAAATCCAAGTGGTCCAAGTGTAAACTTATTGTAAAGGGAAAACCAAGAAGAATAGTCTTATTATTGAATTTGCATTATTCCATTTCTCCCTGGACTTCTCTTCTTCGCTCAATATCATCGATCCTTACCTAGTAAAGTATATTTTCTAATCAACTATGTAAGCATCATAAACTAGTCGTTTCCATGTCGCAAGAGATGGTAATGTTGGAGAAATGCATGCTCCAAGAACCAGCATAAATCTAAAGCCCAATATAGTTTGGTGTCAAACTAGAACCCAAGAAATTAATAAAAAAGATACTTAACTAAAGATGCAGTATTTTGCCGTTGATATATCTCAAAAAATATAATCTTGCAAATATAGTTTCCCCAGTACATATCTTGGATTAAGCCCTAACAAATGTTGCCACGTTCAAGTTCAAAAAATGATTGCTATGAAGAACAAGTTCCTTCAATTCAGTTGCACTCTATGAAGGTCATCTTGTAGTCCAAAAAAGGACCAAGAAGGAATCTATCCAAGTAAAAAAAAAACACGTGGATTCAAAACATCGCAACCAATAAATCTATACCTTTTACAAACAAGAAAACTCAAGGAATCTATCCAAGAAAATTCAGTGCTTTCTGCTTACCATATTTCCATTAAATGAGCTGAATTGTTCTCTAATAAGAAAGAAAAGAGTTAGCAAATTTTATAAAAAAATCTTTAAATGGGCCAATGCTAGTTGCTAATTTATTGGAGAACCTAAGGAAAGAGTGTTAAGATGGGGATTGGAGAGGTATCAGTCAGCTAAATAGTGTTCTACTCATTCAGCTTATATAACAAGAAATGGGTTTTTAGAACTCTTGACTTTACAAATAAGAACTGCCATTGCAACACGATATCATATACTGAACAAATGGATGACAAAACTCGCAAATTCATTAAAAGCAAGAAAGATTGCAACAATTAAGCCACATAACACAGGTAAAGCAACAAATCACACCAGTGCACAGCATTTGTGAAACAAACAAAAGTAAAAGGCAACCTTCTATAATCAACTGGCATGTAGTCGTCTACATCAACGAGCTTAACAAGCTAAAATACATGGAGCATCTTTAAGAATCGACTCCACTATAAATTTAAGCATTACTATGAGTTAAAAACTGGTAAAGATATTTTTTTCAGTATAATTATATATTTTCTCCGCTAAGAAACATAACATTACTTTTTCTTTTTTTCTTTTTTTAGAATGAAACGTTGTAAGAAAGCATGGATAATGAGCTAAATGACCTAATTTAAATAAAAGCAAGCAGTTTAATTCATACTTCTCCAAAGAATTATCATGCAAAGTAGCTAATTTTAACTGCTAACCAACTGAAAAAAGAGCTTTTCCTGTGCTTGAAGAGTTCGTGAATTAACAGGCAAAAAAACGAAGCACTTACATAGGTGTTCAGCTGCCGAATGAAACTGGAGAAATTATTGTGCTTAAAGTATGTGGGGAGCAAATCCCTAGAGAAATCCAAAGGATTCCAAACGATGAAGCTGCAACCTGATGTGCTCCATGAAACGATGGAATTCGTCGATGGATCATCCAACATGTCATAAGTCTTAGTGAGAAAAGGAGCTGGAGAACTCGAACCTCCATGAGAACCTTCCATTCCTTCAAATCGAGCTCCCAAATCTGCACCACCTTATCCACATAAATCAGTCGTATCCACTCCAACCGAATGGAAATCAATCGCCGCTGCCTCTGAAATCTTTCGGCATTTAACTTGAGATTTATTAGGCGGCTTTATAGGTGCTGTAAAACCCCTAATAAAAACAAAAGAAGCTTCGGGAATAAGGGATCAGCGAAACGCGGGAAGGAAAAGCCGCGCGTTTTTATCGTCGATATAAATTTTTTTGTCAATCTTTTTCCCCGATGATGAAGCAGTGAAATATCATCATTGACAAATATTCTGAACGAGAACATTCCCCTACTTCGCAGAAGAGCAAGATTTCTAGAAAGCTGGAAGGAAAAGCCGAGCTTTTTCTTTGACTACTGGGAGAAGAAGACCGAGAAGACGAAGGAGAAGAATCAGAAGGTAACGTGGAATTTCGAAGCAGCCACATGAATTAGTTAAAAGGCCGGGATAACGCCACGTGAATTTAAAGTTTTTATTTATTAAACTTTTTAAAATTTTTATAGAAGTATTTATGCTTCTAATTTAAAAAAAATGTATAAAAGATTATTTTAAAAAATAATAAAAAATTATCTCAAATAAATTTTTAACATTCAAAATTGAGAGGAAGAGAGTTATTTATGAGAATTGGACATTATAATTGAGAAATATGAGTTTATATGTTCTAAAATATTATATTTTATTTTTTAAAAAAATATATCTTAGACTAAAATATCACTATGTTATACTCATATCTTTCTAATACAGGGAAGACATTCAGTTGTGTACACTTTGGAATTTGGATATTTTCATTTGCTTTTATCGTCGTACTAAAAGTTTTGTTTCGGATTAAAATATCATATTCAATACTTGTATTCCATCATATAAGGGCATCTCCAACCGAACTCCAAACGCTTGAATGGAGTTCCTGGCCAGCTCCAGCCGAACCGCGAAATTTCCGCTATTTGGTTGCGGGTGAACAGTGGTACGTCACTATTGGCGTTGCATTGTTCATCTCCACCATTTTTACCTCTCTACCGAACTTGCCGCGGGAAAGAAGAGGCTACCGTTACCTGCAAAGGTTGAAAAATGGCGTTTGATTGGAGATGAATCACGGCATTTTGTAGTTTCACGGCATTTTGGAGTGAAAAATGAGATTTTCGGTTGGAGATGCTCTAAGAGGTAAGACGTCATAACATTTCAACTAATGCTTTCTTCATCTACTATCATCATCGAAGTTTCTTCGCTTGTGAGGAACAATACCAACTTCGTTCATTGACGACTTCAACATACATACATGACCATTAATTATTTTTTTTCAAAATTTCATCAGATAGCATAAATTAGGTAATTTTAACCGATATGTAATGTAAAACTAGATATATTATCAAAGAGCGTATTTTGATACATCTTAAAACACTTTGTTAATTATATTTAGACCTTGCGATAGATTTTTTATTATTTTATAAAGCAGCTTTATAATACAAAATTTTTATACTAAAAATTTGATTTTTCTCTGGACGAACAAGTTTATCAAAATAATAAATAGTTTGAAGATCTAAGACTAGAGTAATGGTTCACCCTTTAAAGCAATTTATACATAATATTTTGCTATGCACACTATGACTATCTCAATATTTGTATCTTTACTTCTCAGATCTAAGATGTAAAATAGGAAATTAACACAACAACAAGAACTACATGCCTTTATCCTACCAACATGAATTTTTTTTCTCCGTTGTATTTTATTAAAAGTCAATTTATCATTTAAATATAATTAAAAGAATATTTTAATATTAACAAAGATTTTTAGGTCTACTGCTACCTTTCTTAATATAATACATATTATTTCTATAATCTATCATATTAAGAGTCAAATTCTTATTTATATCTAATAAAAAATAATATTTTAATACTAACAAGTTTTTTAGGTTTACTTCTACCTTTCTTAATATAGTCCAGATCTAATACATTTGTTATTCTAACAGGGTCATCGGAAGGTCGAGGTTTTATATATATGTAAGCGAACCATCTAAAGTGACTCTAATCTTAGCAACCACTAGAGCTACTCCAACCTTTTTCACGTATATGCTCATTTTATATTCTACTTCTAAGAATAAAGCCACTCATCTACCTGAGCATCCTCATCTCTGCAACACTTAACTTAATTTTATGTTTCTCTTTAATGGCCGACATTCTAGGACATAAAGCATTGCAGGCCTTACCACTATTTTATTACCACTATTTTACAAAAAAAAAAAAAAATTCTTAAGCTTGATAGGTACTTTTCTATCTCACAACAAGCCCACTCTATGCATTTGGTTTTAGATCTATTCAAATGAAATCCTTTAGGCTCTAAGATTGATATGCATAATTCAAGTTTCCATCAACTCCCTCTCTAGTTTTATCAACAAGAAGAATATCATCAACAAAAACATACACCAAAGTACATCCTCTTGCAATTGTCAAGTGTAAACATTCATGACTAAAACTAAAAGATAAGAACTTGAAGCTAATCCTTGATGTAATCCAACTGAAATAGGAAAATACTTCGTCAAACTGTATTATGTTTGAACACAAGTAACAACTCCTTACACATATTCTTAATGACTTGAATATATACATTATTAACTCCTTTCTTTTCAAGAACTCTCCAAATTAATATCATATGTAGAACTTCCTTACTCTCTATATACTTCTTCATTATACCTATCAACAAGTATAGCTTCCATAACAAACTTACCCAGCATGAATCCAAACTAAGTTTGAGAAATATTAGTATCACATCGTAACCTATACTCAATTATTCTCTTCAGAATTTTAATGCATAACACATTAACTTAATTTATCTATAATTCACACACTCTCCTACTCTAATGTATCATCGTTATTCTTAAAAATAAGAACCAACACACTCCTCCACTCATGTGGCATTCTTCAAAATAATATTAAAAATATTAGTAAGCCAAGAAATTCTTTGATATCCTAAAGATTTCCACATTTCAATTAGAATATCATCATGTTCTACTATTTTATCACGTTTTATTTTCTTTAAAGTCTCTCAAACTTAGACTTTACTAATATGATAATAAAATAAAAAATTTCTATTTTTATTTTAATAAGGTAACTAAAGTCAATCGTATTATCATAATTTTCATTAAAAAGTTTATTAACATATCTCATCCACATAGATATACTCTTCTAAGAAATTTTTTTTTATTTATTTCTATCATTCATACACTTCAATTGAACTAAACTCTTACTTCTCATATCTCTTTACTTGGCAAACTTATACATATATTTTTCATCCTCCATAGCAAATAAGATATTATATAAATCAGTAAAAGTTAAATTTATTGTAACACCTAAATGCTTTTGTGGACTCTCCCTACAAACCCCTCTATATATTTTCCAATTTTCTTAGTTTTTAAATATAAATCTATTTGTATAACAAAGCTTCTTATTTTTTATTTTTATCTTGCATATTTTAATTCAACCACTAAATATTTTTACTCTTAAGAGATTTTTCATTTTTATTCTTTAAACACACACTTTGTAACATTCTTAATATCGTTAATTATTTTTTCTCGCATAACATTAGCTTCCTCATAAACAATCCAAATCTTAAGACCTTGAATATTAATCTAAAAAATATTCTTATTAACGTTCTTTAAATACCCACATTTAATCCTAGAATAATATATTATATTATTTTTCATTTTTCACATATTCAACTTAAAATCCAAAACTAATAAACGATATTTGGTACATAAATTTTTACTCAAAATGACTTTGAAATCTTTGTAATCGAAATGATTTATTTATTTTTATAAAAAATAATCAATCTATATTTTATTATATCATTCTTATAAGTGATGAGACATTTTTCTCATTTCTTAAATAAAAATATTAGCAATTACACCACTTTCATATGTAGTTTCAAACTCATAGCCACCATAATTTTTTCTAAACGTTCTACCACTCTACCAACATGTTCAATTAAATCTCCTCCAATAAAAGTTCTTAACTTTAAAAGATATCAGTTGTATTAATTATTCAAAGTCATTCTTAATTTTTTTTTAAACTCATATTCAAATATACTTGAGGAGCAAAAGTTAATATGTTTAATAATCTTAGCATCAATGATAATCTTTAAAGTTATTATTCTATCTCTAATTTTACTAATTTATATGATATTATTCTTTAAATGCTTATTCATTATCACATTTATATCCTTTCTAGTACGACTTCTACATGAATATTATAGTTTAAATTATAAACTATCTGTCTCCTTAATTTTTTCCAAACCCATTTAGTTTCCTAAATACATAAAATATTTATCTTCTTATGAATCATAGTATATATTAATTCCAATAATATGTCAACAAGAGTAATTTATTTCAAGTTTAAATCCTAATTCTAGTTTCATGGACTAACTTTTTTGCATGCATCTATACATAACGTGGAAACCCATTCTTATTTACATTGCACCTGAGTGCCAATACAGCAGATTGCACACACTATTCATTGTATTGAGGTCATATAGCACGTGACTTCCAAGGAACACCCTATTGCAAGCTAGAATATTCGCGGTGGCATAATGAGTGAATTTTTCATCTTAGCGACGTACGAATATTCAACAAACAAACATATGATATGAGAGAGAGAGAGAGAGAGAGAGAGAGAGAGAGAGAGAGAGAGAGAGAGAGAGAGAGAGAGAGAGAGAGAGAGAGAGAGAATAAAACACAAGATCTTTTTAATGTGGTAAACCTGAAGAGGGAAAACCACGATTTCTCGCCTAGCTAGATGAAAAGATTCCATTAAATTTGAATGAATTGTAAAGGTTGATCCGTCTCTTGACTTAGAGACGGTGATATTACAATAGTTTGGAGAATTGAGCGGAAGTTTAATGGTGTTCGTGGTGGAAATTCGACGAACGGGCGGTGATCCGACAATGGTCGGGTGGGAATCCGATGGCGGTCGGCAGCCGGTTGAAAGTTCGGGGCGGTCAGCTACCTGGCGATGGTCCAACAATGGTCGGGCGAAAGTTCAGTGGTGGCTGGGTGGAAGTTTGGTGGCTGTCAAGGCCGGGTGGAAGTCTGGCAGCAGTCGAAGGCCGGGCAGTTATCCGACGATGGTCAAGCGAAAGTCCAATACTACCATCAATTGTCCGAAGAAATATATTCTAAATGGAAATCTTAAACTATACAATTTCTTTAAAAAATAATAAAAATAATAAAAAAATAACAGTCATATTAAAAAAATGTTAAAATATTGAAGAATATTATCACATGAGTTTAGATCTTCATTTGGAACGGTTTTCTTACTGCTTCTTAAAATAATTTTTTAGTAAAAAAATTTAACTTTCATTCTTAAAAACTGCTTTAAGAAGCAATAAAAAAACTATCTCAAACAAAACCTCAATCAAATAATCAGCACATCAAGGTTTTAAATTTATGAGCTCAGCAATATAGCATTACTAATGCAAATTTTCATTAAACTATGAAACACCAAAATAAGAATCAAATTGCAACTAAAATCATTGCTCCATCACTTAATAGAAAATTCAGCAATAAAATAATAATAATAATAAAATTCATACTAAGATCTCATTTGGATAATTTTATATCACTATTTTTTTTTTTTACATTCAAAAAATTTTTATACTAAAAAATAACTTTATAAAACAATAAAAAAAAATTCCCAAACCAAACTTAATTCATGATGTTATATATAAGCATTAATTTCAACATAAAAACAGACCTCTTAAGTTAATTTTAACATAAATTGTATTAAGATATTCTTCCATAATTTTTTTCATAAATTTTAGGATATCCAAAGGATGAGAAATTATTCTGTGTGATCATCGAACAATACAACAACATCAAGCCTTTATCCCACTCTTTAAAAAGGGTGCAACACGAGGACTTCCCAGGAGGTCACCCATCCCAGTACTACTCTCGCCCAAGCACGCTTAACTGCGGAGTTCTGATGGGATCCGGTGCACTAGTGCTGGTATGATCATCGAACAATCTAGAGGTAAAATTAAAATGCATCACGTCACCCGATACTGAGCGGTACACACGACAACATTTTCGTTTGCCTCTACAAGCCGTTTGGTAACCGCATAAAATAATTTCTGCCAAAGGACATGCTCTTAAATTCTTGCCACCGCAACAAACGCTAAAAAGAAATCTGCCACTAGTTGATTATTATAGCCACTTCAATCAATACAGAATAATTTACTTATAGAAAAATCAAACTTTTTTTCGTTATTTAACTGTACATGCATTAAGAAGCCTGCATATTTACAGAGAACCAAAGAATTGGGATGAAAATGGAAAAGCAAAATCAAACACTGATCCATGCAAGATGAGAGAGTCAAATATTCAGTGGCATATGAGGAGCTAATCAAACTTAACTGATTGATCAGGTTTTCAGCTTCTCGAATAAATCAGAAAGAACGTTGTAAAGAAGAGCGGCTGCAGGAGGCCTGGGCAATGTGCCAAGAAGGATATCCGAAGCATTAATTGTTGAAGAACCATAGAAGCGGCAATTTTCCAATGTTCTTGTGGTTATCATACTTCCTTCGAGTGAGCAACCCAAGAATGCACCTGTAGGGAATATACAAAGGAACCTCATTACGGCTTATACACAGGAGCAAGTTTTGTCTAGTAAAAGCTTTGCATTTGCATGCTTTTAATAGTTAGATTAAGGCTTTGTTTGGACGGCTTTTTTACTGTTTCTCGAAGCAGTTTTTTTTACAAAAAATAAAATTTTTGTACAAAAAAAACTGCTTTGAGAAACAATAAAAAAGTTGTTCCAAACAAAACCTAAGGCTTCATTTGGGATGACTTTCTTACTGCTTCTTAAAACAGCTTTCTAGTATCTTGTATAAAAATTTTAATTTTTATAATAAAAAGATACTTTAAGTAGTAAGTAAGTCATCCCAAACGAAGCCTAAAACAATGTTGCATTTGCATTTGCATGCAGAATGTAATCAACTACAAACCTGCCAGCTATGAATCTTAGACATCGACATGGGATATGGACAAGATAGAAATATGGAGAAGGTTAAAAGAAAGTTTATGATAGAAGTTTGGAAAAAACTTAAAACAAGGTTAAACAACTTCATAAAAGTTGATCAGATTGATTCCTGGATTTTCTATGTTGTGGATCAATCTGATCTTAAACAACATGAAATAACTTGATCTTAAATTTATAATTGTATCACAAAAAATTGAATTTAAAGATAACAAGGATAAAAAAAATGAATGTAGGATACTGTACTTCACTTAGTATACTACTATTATCAATGATATATATATATATATATATAAACATGACATGGAAGTTGTTTTAGACATTACATGATATCATCATCATCAAACGGTTTTACGAGTCCTCAGATTTCATTCATTACTACCCAATGTTATTTGATGCATTAAACATATTCTTTACAAATCACTTTGATAACTTCTATCCATTAAACCTTAGCTATAACATCAATATTATCTACTCATCTCAAGGTTGCATTTTTATCTCTTCATTGTGAATGTCCAAACCAAAATCTTTTTTCAAATGTCTTCTTTTTAACATATGTCTCTATAGTTATTCCTCTTAACATTTATCATTTCTTAATTTATCCTTCCTAATTTTATCATGCATCCACCTTAAATTCCTCATTTTTGCTATGCTCAACTTAAATATCAATTCATTTTTTACTCCCTAACAAGTAGCTACATATGACAAAGTGGCCTAATTACGATTTATAAATTTTCATAGAAGAAATCCCATAAAATTTCAGTTGATTTGACTAGTTCAACACAATAATATACACAACTTATCTATCACATTATACATACCGTATATCAGGGATGCTTTCTTTAGTTTCTTGAAGCATCACAAAATCATTGTGTAAGTTCTCAAATTAGATGCGCCAGTGCTATTGTTGATATGGATTTAGATGGATGCTTGCAAGGCTTAAAACTTTGGAGTGTGTCAAGAAACAAGCATATTAAGAGAGAATTAGAGGAAGAATAGAAGTACAAATCTAATTTGCATTTATGCAGGATACAGTCATTTTACATGTCATTACCAGCTTTATTTGGACGTTATCACATGTCATATTAGAATTGACGATGCAATAAATATGTGATCAAATGTCATTTTCTTTGGATGGTTCGTTCATAAAAGAACTGTATTTATGAAAATTCTAACAGTTTATTGTGATGCAATGCTAAACTCTTATAGTTATGAGACAGGTCCAGCCGGTCAGGAGGGACCGACCCCTGTTTACAGGAGGCGAACCTATTCCGCCTCAAACTCCTGCCCCCTTTTGGGGTGGGCTCTAGCAGCCATTTGAAGAAGGAAATTAAGTATTGGCTAGGAGAGTAAATTCAAAGGAGTTATTTTGGGATTTACATCATTATTGTTTGCTTTGAGTAGGTTGTTTTCCTAGAGTTATGATTGTGTTGTTGGCTGAAATTGGATTGTTCTTAGGGTGTTTGGGCTCTAGCCGATAGCTAGGGAGCATTTAGGAGAGCCGGATCTTCATCTCTAATTAAAGATCCATTTAATATTGTTTGTTTTCTTCCTTATATCATCAATTGAAAAGGTTTTTTCTCTGGTTATTCTTCTTAATTCTTCATGGGTATTGTGTTTGGGGCTGCTGAAATTAAATTTCAGCCAAGGAATAGTGGACTTCTACAAGCACTTCCTATCAAATTGGTAATCAGAGCAGTTTACTGGGCTGGAATAGAAGTCTTCCTCGTTGATTTCTACTATGTTTTCCTCTCCGATCTTGTTGTTTTATACTGATTGGAGGCTAGATTTGCATCAAAGTTGTTTTTTTTTTGTTGGAGCCTAAATTTAGGTACCTATGGCAGGAAGAAAGGTCGAAGTCTTGGAAGGAGAGATCGTACAATTGAAATATGAAATTTTAGATCTTCAAACTCAATTTTAAGATTTCAAAAGTCAAATTTCAACCGTCTACGAGAAGATTTGTAGGAAAATTTGCATCCTTAGGAGATGTTGACGAAGTTGCTCGAGGGTCAAACTAAATCTACCTCGTCGGAGTCCAGAGAAGTCGTATGCCGCCAAGGAAGTGGGAAAAATCCTAATCCAATAAGGCGAAGGGAAGATCATGAGGTGGAGAATTTGGAGGGAGAAGAGAGAATGCCCCCTCTGGAGCCTATTCATAGGGCGAAGTCAAGTAGAGGGTATGAGAAGAGGAGTGAGGAGGTCAGGCATGAATAAAGGGGTGCTGAATTGGAAATGAGAGAGGTGGAATTTGAAAGGGGAGGGGGTGAAATATTTTTGTTAATAAAAAGACTATGAAGAATGAATGACTAAAACATAATATAATAATAACAAGCTACAATACACTACATTCTTGCAATAAAATGATGCAACACAAACACACAAACTAACACAACGATATAGTTAACAAAAAACATGACATTAAATGACCCGAACATCCTTTGCATTTAAATCCATAATGCCCAATCTAGTCATATGTGCACTAAATCTATCATGATTACGAGATTTTATAAAAATATATCCTAATTTATTTTTTCACTATCTACAAGTAGGATTTTTACATCTCCCTTATATGCATAATCCCTTGTTGATCTCATTTTTGTATGAGGTCACTAGTACCTAGTTGGATTTCTTTCTGATTAGAAGTTGTGCTGAATTTGAAAGGAGATGGGCTGAATATTGAAAGGAGAAGAGCTGATTATGATCCAAGGCGTGTTAAATTTCTGCACCAAATTAGCAAAGATGATATTCTTCTAGCTACAAGTGTCAATGATGATGATCACCAACTTAATAAACTTATATTCTCAAGGTGCAACAATTCTTATGTATTCTTATTGGAGGATGACCTCGCTAGTATATCTTTTGTTGTTAATGCCATCAAAGATAGACCAATCTGCCTTGAGTCTACCTTGTACATCGGACTCAACATGATAGAATGTATTACAAAAATAGTTACCTTTCCATCTTATTTTTTTCATTTTATCATAAAACAGTCCAAGAGACAATTTCTAGCATATTTATTTGATGAGACAAACTACTTTGCAATGATCACAAAATTTTCCAGAAATTGATGTTGTAAGAAGAAAAACAATCGCTGATCCATTTTTCCTTCTTTCTATAAGAGAATGGTTCTTAGGACACTTCCCTTTTACTTTTTTTTTTCGTTCTATGGACATTGCCATGTTACTACCCTGTTTAAGGTCTAAGATGGGAGGAAAACAAAGTTTATAAGTTATTTGAGAGAAAAGACTAATGATATAATTCATACATCCTCAAGATTAACTCTCAAACTGACCGCTTTTCTTATAAATTTTGTGGTGCAACCATGCATAAATTATCCTTGGCATTGTCTTATACTATGTTATTTATTTCACAGATCACCAACATAACATATCAGAAGAGACTTGCAATATATCAATCTCTTAAACTACTCACAGGTTGTTTCCTAATGACCATTTCCTATTAAGTGAAAGTTCCACATTTTTAAAACATTTTGGCTTAATTTAAGTAGAGAAAACACCATCAATAGCATCTTACCCATACAAAATGAAGTTGTCTCTAATTGGTCCATCCACATATCATAAGTGGGAATCACCATTTTGACTTTCTACTTTAAAAGTTCTATTCCTTCATTTATCATAGCGACATCCTTTTCCTAATTCTCATTAGCGTCTTCCATATTGCTAGCATTTGTTGAAGAACATTTATTATTGGTATGGAATCAAAAGGATATTGTGAGTAGGATAACTATGATACGATGTGATGGTAGTGGAGTGCATTTTCATCCATTCTATCATCGTAGAGACACGGATATTTGTTTGGATAAATTAGCCACTTATTCGGCTAGATCATGAGAGGACTCTTTCAATCATTGTTTCTAGGTTTTGCTTCTTTGTTTTCTTTTGGTCTAAATCTAGAACAATGAGAGAATCTTTGGTTGCATGATACACTCTGTTCGTTTGTAACATACACTAAGTATGAGTATTTTTATACAAACTTGATGTGATTCTAACCTCTTACCGTTATGATGTGAGTTCACAATAAGAAGCTGAATAGATATGAAAATGTTTAGGAAGGATCCCAGATGATCAATAAATCAAAATAAATGCACCTCATGTTTAACCTATTGTTGTATATAGCTTCTCCTTTTTTTTTATTTTGCCTTATTGTAATTTACTCTGGATCAGAGTGACATTTGGCCGTTTTCTTCTGATATATAACAGAAGCAAAGTGATGATTTCTTCTCTGTTTTGTTGTAGACAACAAGCAAGATCCCTATTTCCCTACTCTGCCAGTTCAGTACAGCACCTAAAGACCTCCTGGAGGCAGCTGCAGGTCTGGAAGGTGCTGGCAGGCAGCCAACGAGTTTTCTGGCACTTGCAGAAGGCAACAAGACAGCACTGGTAGCAAAATTGGGTGCTGTAGTTAGCTGTCATAACCGCTAAGGGAGGCCACTGGCTGTAGGGAGGAGAGAAGAAGACGAGAGGGGTTTGGGGGAATTGGAATTGAATTTTATTGCAAGAATTTGGCCTATTTATAGGCCATTACAGCAGAAATAAGTCTTTATCCATCCTAGACAAACTCAACTAAAGAGGAAATCTTATCAATAAATAAAAACCAGATAACTTCAAATGAAGAGATAATTATAGAAGAACTTATTCTAATTCATAATTTAAAATTCAAATACAAACTTATCAAAAAAAGTATAAAATTCAAAGCATCATTATTCTACTTAAATCTGAATTTTGATCCAACAGTCTTGACTTCTTGCCTCCCTTTCTTGTCTTGACTTCTTGCTTCCCTACCCTGATTATAAGTCTTGATTTCTTGCTTCCCTACCCTGATGGTAAAGTTTCTTATTGATGATCTATCTTTACCGGTGAACTCTTGAAGATAACTTTTTTTTATTATTATTTCAATGGTGTGAATTTTTTTTATTATTATTTCAATGGTGTGATGTGAGAATCACTATCATTGTCATTTGGCACTCTCCATCAAGCAATCGAACGGTCTAAAATCATCAAATTTGGCCTCCTAACCTTTTCAATATTTGATGGCTAAACTATGAGTTAAGCTTCTCTAATGAGGACATCAGCAGGAGAATCTAGCATGTATATCATCGGAAGAATCGTAGATCAACGACTACGATTAGGAGTCTTTATTTATGATGTTTTTTATGTATTATTTTTGTTTATGTTTTAGTATTTACCATTGTACCCCTGTGAGCGTTTAGTTTGTGTTGTAGCCCAAGGCATTTTAGTCTGTATCTTTTATTATTTTGAGGGCTATATATGAGGGCCCTCATTATTGTATGAGATGATGATTGATTAATGAAGTTTCAGCCTCCTAGTTCCTTTAAGTGTTGAGAGCTCTAGAGAGAGAGGTGAAGTCCCTATGTGAGGGCAAAAGCAACACCCGCCAGCCGCAGGACATTTCCAGACTCTCGGTTACCTCCTACTTCACCTCCCTCCCTCTTTGGCTTCCCTCTCCAAACCGCCGGCCTCCTTCCTCCTCCTCCCAAACCGCCGGCCTCCTCCCCCTTTCACCTCAAACCGTCGGCATCCACCTTCACACCCCCCATCGGTTCGAAGCCCTACCCGCCGGCCTCCTACCCCTTTTCCATCCAAACCGCCGGTTTTTTCCCCACCACCTCCTCCTCCCACACCGTCGGCCACGCCTTCCCAAGCCCTAGCCGTCAGCCAACCCATTCCCCAATCCCCTTGATTTCAATTTCGAATTGCCTTTTATTACTTTCCTACTATAGTCCTTTATTAATTTGGAAAGTCTCTTAATTCAAATTCAAATTCAAATGAATTTTAATTTTAAAATCTTTTCTAATTAGCCTTAACCTATTTTGGAAACCCCCCCTAACTGCTACCAATCTGAAATTAAATTAGATTTAATTACAAATTCCACATTCATTGCATGTAGACACGTTCATTGAATGTGGACACTCCCCATCCTCCTCCCTTTTCTCTCGGACATCCCCCTCTTTCCCTCTCTCTTAATTAATTCCCTTCCCCTATCGCTCTCAATAAAAGCCCCACCCATCAAGGTGTGCCGCCACTACCTTTCCACAATTAGAGGGGACTCAAATTTTGAATTGTTCCCTCCTTCACCACCTTGAAATCTGAAATTTAATTTCAGATTTTTAAATTCATTTTTCCTCCCCAAACTAAACCCTAAAATATGGAATTAAGGCTAGCCTCCCCAATTAGAGGAGACTCAAATTTTGAATTGTTCCCTCCTTTCCCACCTTGAAATCTAAAATTAAATTTCAAATTTTTAGATTCGTTTCCCTCCCCAAACTAAACCCTAAAATCTGAAATCAAGGCTAGCCTCCCTCCTAGCCTTGGTCGACCACCCAAACCCATCCTTCCTCCTCTTCATCTGTTCTTCCTTGGTTTATACACCATCCAAGAAAGAAGATACACAACCCCGGCATACTTCCCCATTAATGGCCAATCCTGAACAAGATCATGGATTTGTCTACCATCATCAAGGACGAGTAAATGTGTTGAGATCACCCTTCTTTGACATCAACTGGGAGATCGACCACACCGTCGAAGAGATCTTCTTCTCTTTGACGACCGCCATCGACAAGCATCTAACCTCCGGACAGTGGCAAGTCCTCCAACATCCACCAACTTCTTCCTCTTCGGATAAGTTTCCATTAGGCAATATTGTAGGCATTTTCTGTCATATGGTGGCATCCTTAATATTGTTGAAGTTCTTCTTCTGCAAAAATCCCCAAGAGTGTGAGTGAGAGAAACTCAAGGTGAACGCTCTATTTGTTAATCGGTGGATTTTTGTTAATTATACTTTAAGCTTTTACTTGTTTTGATGTTGTTTTATGTTTTTCCGCTAGTCTAATTTGTAACCGCATGCCAAAGCAAAACAACAACTAAGGGTTCCTAGAATCTAATCTTGTGAAACATTAATTTTAAAATTGGCAAGCTTAACAAATTTTATTAAATTCCTGCAATTCCCCAACTTCATTTTGTTTCACGCCATTCTCCTTATAAGGTTCTTTGAAAAGGACAGTCAAATTGACCATCCTTTTAAAATATGAACCCGATATTAAAATCAATAACACTTAACCTTCATGATCTTGACACATCGTGTAACTTAATATGATATAAAAGAAGAAGCATTGTCAAAATATTTCTATACACAAAATCATAAGATCCACACCTCAAGGAGGCGAAAAATAAGTCTCCAATGCAAGAAGCCACCAAATTTGTGGGAAATGTAGAATTCCATGCTGTTATTTAGGTGGTGCATGAAAACAAGTTGGGCATGTTAAAAAGAAAAAAATAAACACCAACTCCAAGTATACACTTAAGCCATTAAATGAAGTCTAACTACAATGTAATTTGAAAAGAAAACTCCCACAATTGACCTTAGAAAATGCTATGAATTCAAGTGATATAGCAAATGCATGATCATAAAACTAACCTCAAGCAAAATATTTGGTATTACTTGGAGACTTATACCTCCCTTACCAATCATACAACAACAACAACAACATCAAGCCTTTATCCCGCTATGTGGGATCAGCTACATAAATATTTTTTCTCCATTGTGTCCTGGTAAGAGTTAAATTCTAATTAAATTTCAAAAAAGAAAGTTCATTTCTAATATTTTCTAACCAAGTCTTTTTAGGGTTGCCTCTATCTTTCTTAGCATAAGTCAAATATAATACATCTACTTTCCAAACTAAGTCATTGGAAGGCAGGCGTTTTATGTGACCAAACCATTAAGGCGACTCTCTTTAATCTTATCATCCGCTGGACTGTTGGAGCTACTCCAACCTTTTCACTTATATGCTCATTTCATATCATGTCTCTAAGAGTAAAGCCACTCATCCACCTGAGCATCCTCATCTATGTAAACACTTAACTTAATGTTATATTTTTCTTTTAATGGACAACATTTTGCACCATAAAGCATTACAGGTCTCACCACCATCTTATAAAATTTTCACTTAAGTTTGAGGGAGACTTTTCCATCACGCAACAAACCCGATGCATTCCTCCACTTCAACCATCAAACTTGTACTAATAAGTCCCATCTATTTCACCATCACTTTAAATAATAGATACAAGATATCGAAAATGTGTACTCATATTAATGACTTTATCACCATAAGTCACAATCCCTCCACTAGATTTATTATTATTAAAATTGCACTATATATATTCAGTTTTAGATCTACTCAAACGAAAGCCTTTAGACTCTAAGGTTAACTCCATAATTCAATTTTACCTTCAACTCTCTCTCTAGTCTTATCAACAAGAACGACATCATCAGCAAAAAGCATACACCAGAGTACAACCTCTTGCAAATGTCTAGAACATCCATGACTAAAGCAAAAAAATATGGGCTTAAGGCTAATCCTTGATGTAATCCAACTGAAATAGGAAAATACTTGATCAAACCACCTTGTGTTTGAATGCAAGTAATAGCTCCTGCATACATATCCTTAATGACTTGAATATAAGCATTATTAACCCATTTCTTTTCTAGATCTCTCTATAAGCACTTCTCTTGGAACTTTATCACATGCTTTCTCTATATCAATAAATATCATATGTAGATCCTCCTTGTTCTCTCTACACTTATCCATCAAACCTCTCAATAAATGTATAGCTTCCATAATAGACCTATCCGACATGAATCCAATTTGAATTGAGAAACATTAGTATCACACCGCAACCTATGCTCCATAACTCCTCTATAATTCGCATAATCTTATGCATCACCTTTACTCTTAAAAATAGGAATCAACACACTAATTCTCCACTCACCTGGTATCTTTTTAGTTTTCAAAATAATATTAAAAAATTTAATAAGCCAAGAAATTACTTAATCTCCAAAGCATTTTCACACCTCTATTGAAATATCATCAAGTCCAATAGCTTTTCTACACTTCTTTTTCTAAAAAGCTTCTCTAAATTCAGTTTTACTAATACGCTGATAATAGCAAAAATCTTTCTTTTCATTTAGGGTGCTAAAATCACTAAAGTCAATCGCATACTCATAATCTTCATTAAAAATTTTAGAAAAAAAAATCACATCCACCTTTGTTGCATATCCTCTTCTAATAAAAGCACTTTTTATCATCATCTTTAATACACTTCATTTGAACTAAATTCTTACTACTCTTATCTTATTGTTTAGTGATGTAGACAAAAGGGGGGTCAACTCATGTCCAAAATAATATGAATTTTGGCTTCTCTTGAGTCTACTAGCTCAATCAAAATTGAGCTGAAATTTTAGCTCATTTATGAGCTGGTCTTTAGTTCACTTATTGAACTAAGGGTTAGCTAATTATTAGCTAACAATTTAGTTCATATTTATCTTTTATTTGTTGACTGTAACGGCAAAACCACCGCTCAAATCACCGATATACCCGATCGGACACGACGATTCGCCCACCGACTTCTTTCACCGACATACTCACAAAATAAAAAATGAAATCTTCCTCTCATTCGGTTCCAACGCACATACACACGCACTCACACGCTCAGAGAAACGAAAGGAACCGCAAGAAGAAAAGGAAGACTTACCTCTTCTTCCGATTCGGTCAAAACCGGACGCCTCTGCTCCCACCGAAGATCACCGGCTTACCTCCTTCAACTCCGGCCGACCCCGCCTGCCTCCGGCCGCCGCTGCCGTCGCCGACGACTACCGAGGCCGCCGCCGTCTCCAACCGTGCGTGACCTAGCCTAATCGGGCTTCTTCCGATTTGCTTCTTCCGCCTCCCACTCTCCATTATATAAGTATTATAATATATCATATTATAAATGTATAATATTATTATTATAATATTATATATTTAATTTAATAATTGAAAAAAAAAAGAGAGAAATAGAGAGATGGAGAGAAATGAATGATTTTCAACAGGTGTCGAAGACCCCGGCCGTCGTACCTTAGGTCCGACCGGGATGATTTTAAAATTTGAAGACCCCGACCGTCGCATCTTAGATCCGGCCGGGATGGTTCCAAATTGAAGACCTCACGCAGTCGATCTTAGATCCTGGTGAGATGGTTTGAAATCAAAGACCCTACGCCGTCGACCTTAGGTCCGGGTAGGAAGAATTTCGGCAGAGCCGTCCCGATTTCTCCCTCGGTGGGGAGGAGACGCCGGGAGGCTGCCGAAATTTTCAGTGGACAATATGGGACTTGGACTAAAAAAATTAAAAAATTGATTTGAAACAAAATTCAAATTTAAAATCAATTTTAAATAAAATTCGATCAAATAATTTTAGACCTAAATTCAGAATGAACTCAAATCTAATTTAATTCGAAATTGACTTGATATGTGGTTCAAATAGAGGTTTTCATTAATACCTCGCATTTCAGGAATAATAAAATTATTTGTTCCATTATTAAATCATGAAGGGTGTTAATTTCATAAACAATTTGAGAAAACTTGAGAATATTTTAACTTCAAATTGAAAAGTGATTATGAGCATCTTGCTTCAAAAGTTGTGTATGTTAATCAACATAAAGATACTTATATTGATTTAAAAGTTAAATGGGTGCACATCTAGCATTTTAAATGTTGAATATCTAATGCTAGTATAATTTTTCCATTCTATACTTCTCTAAAACTTTCAGTGCTATCTTAGAAAGTTTGATGTCGAAGAGAAGTTGACCTAGCACTGATAAGCAAGTCTGCTCAAGATGAAGGAAATATGAGGATTACCATTGAGTCAAGCACTCAAACCAAACCTACAAGATCATCTGTTACAAGTAACAATGACAGGGAGAAAATGATCTTATAGCTTTAGTGATAGATAATAATATTATCCATTATCACATAAGTAATCAGTTATGGACCATAAGACACTCTTAGCACTTGTTCAATAGTCTCATATGATTACAAAATAAATGTGTTATGAACATGATACTCAAGCATACTACAATTCACCTATAAGATGGAATAGGGAATTCGTAGTGCCCACAACAACTAGTTTGCAAGCAAGGACAAGAAACTTGCAACGAACAAATCAATCCACCTACGAGGGAGAATAGGAGAATTTGTAGCAAATAATATAATTCTCCTATAAATACTAGCACGATCTCCTAATGCTTATTGAACAAGCACTCTGTGAAATATGTTGAGTGGGATATTAGCAACAGAGGGATATCTTCTATGTGCTATAAATGAAACATGAATTAGAATAACGCCACCGGATCCGCAACATGTGTGCAAGCGGACAAAAGGCGTTCGTAGGCCCCTTAAATAAAATCTCGGGCCATTTTCTAATGAAATTATTTGCATAAAATGGATCATATTTAAATATTTTAAAACGCCCCTTATGTATTAAATACGATCCCTTAAATCAAATACACCCTGCATGTGCTCCGGTTAACATGTTAAAAGCATAAATACTAATAATCGAGAATGCTGCGCAGGGTCAAATGCTACAACCCGCATGTGCTCCGATCGTCGCATATAAATGTCAAATCTAACGATCCGAGAATGCTGCGCGGGTTAAATATTCAAGTTTCATCCTCCTCCTTGAGAGGACTGGAGTCGACACGACTTGAATTGCAAAATGTCTCCCAAAAATCCTACGAAAATACATGTAACATTAATGTCACCCCGATGATGGCTGTGTTGATCGAAAATCTCAACCGGAGGGGTCAAATCTCAAATAAAACAATAGCCCAAATTCTTAAAATAAAATCACCCCGATGATGGCCGTGTTGATCGAAAATCTCAACCGGAGGGGTCAAATTTCAAATCTCAAATGTCAAATCTCAAATCAAATAAGAGCCCAAATTCTTAAAATCAAATCTATCAACTAAAAACTTAAAACTAAAAAAATCATCCATCTCACACAACCGTTTGTCGGGGGTGATAAATTTGAAATTAACCTCAGCTCACAAAGAGTGAATGCATGTCGGGTGTATCACTACGATTCATCCTCAAACAGTCTCTTGCCAACAGGGGCGTGGCACGTGCCCTCTGATCGGGTGGTTTTGCCGCAAAATGACACCATTATATTACGATCACGGCCAAAGCCCGTATGTTCCCTAAAGGCGTCAAACCCTTGAGCGATGGATCATAGGGTATATTTGATAGGCATAAAGCCCTCTGTTAGCTAAGGTGGATTCAGATATATCCCCTTAGACAAATATCAACCCAGGTCTACAAGGTATTCTTGGACGAAGCAACCCATGGCTGCAGACAAGATGCCTTCTGTCAGGTTGGGTCGACTACCTCCTCTGACTAAGTAGACCAGGGATCATGACAGCCCGGGACGACGGAACCATGGGATCTTGATCGGGCTCGTCTTCATTCCCCCCACCACCAGTTTTAAGTTTATGGTGATAAATTCCAAATTCCAAATTTCCAATTTCAAAATTCAAATCTAAATTCAAGAGTTAAAACCCTAAAATTATTGCTATTATACGATAGGTTCATAACCTATGTGACATCCTTAACGACTAGCCTTAATCGAAAGTTCTCTCTTGTTTTCAGGAGGGGTAATTAACTATAGGGGCTTGCGCCTATAGGAAATCAGAACTCAGATCAAAAAGTCCTCACTAAATGAGGGCGAAATCTCTGGGTAGTGTCTTATCTACAAACTCAATCTGCCTTCTGAAAATTCCTCCGGGAACACACCCCAAAATTGGAATTTTTCGGAGCCCACAGATTTCTGGCGACTCCGCTGGGGATTGGTTTCTCTTTCCATCTTTGGTTAATCTTCTAAGTGTTATAGTAGCAAGAAATATAATGATAATACCGAGCTCTATACGGTGAGCATCAGGATGTGACATTTGATCCTTAGGTCCAAAAATCCATCACTGAAAGGTTCCGATAGAGATAAAAGCAATCATCTGATAGAGGAAAAACGATAGAGGTAAAAGCAATCATCTGATAGAGGAAAAAGCAACCATCTATTATGATGGTAAAGCAACGAAAGAATAAAGATATGTACGGTGAGCATCGGGGTGTGACACTTTGATATATTCAAGAATCCACTGCCGAGAGGTCCTGACATAAGAAAAAAATATATAGAGACTCACATCTCTAGAAAATATATATACTCAAAGAATGGTGTGACATCTAGTATGTACTCCTAGAGATCCTCCATTAAAGAAAATCATCAAAAAGTGGGTTGCAAAGATGACCCTTACATATAATGTTCTTGATGGTCGACATTTTGAAGAATCCTTCAAGAAATCCCATCATTTTCTAAATATAACCTCTCAGACTGAAGAAGATCATTGCTCGGCTTCACCAGTGACGTTCTTCTCAAAGAGCAAGCAGAGGAAATAAAAGAGATCTTCTATAAATTTAGGGATTGTTTTGCCTGGACATATGCTGAGATGTCAAGTTTATCCCGTAATGTGGCGATTCACAAATTAGTCATCAAACCAGATGTCACTCATATCAAGTAAGCTCCAAGGATAATGATATTGGAGATTGAAGACTAAGTGATTATAAAAACAATGAAGCTCATAGAGGCGGGCTTCATTCGAGAAGAAAAATATGTCGATTGGATCTCAAATATTTTCTTGGTGAGGAAGAAGAACGGACAGATTTGTATCTGTATCAATTTTTTGGATCTCAATAAGAGGGATCGTCGGGATATATTCAAATTAAAATGGCACCTGAAGATGAAAAACATACATCTTTCAGGACTCCTATCAGCATATTCTGCTACACAGTCATGCCCTTTGGCTTAAAGAATGCGGGAGCTACATACCAAAGAGCCATGACACATATATTTTATGAGCTTATCCACCAGAAAGTCGAATGTTATGTGGATGATCTTGTTGTGAAAAGTATAGATCGAAAAGATCACCTTCAAGATTTGAGAATTGTATTTGAAAGAATCAGAAAATTCAATCTCAAAATGAATCCACTCAAATGTGCTTTTGGAGTTTCTTTAGGAAAATTTCTTGGGTACGTTGTACGGCACCGAGGAATTGAGGTGGATCCTAACAAAGTCAAGGCAATCATAGAAATGCCGCATCCGAAAAGTCTCCGTCAACTTCGTTCTTTACAAGGACAACTTGCATTTATATGACGGTTCATCTCAAATTTATCAGGCAGATGTCAACCATTTGCAAAGCTGATGAAGAAAGACGTTCGTTTTAAATTGGATGATGAATGCCAAGAAGCTTTTGATAGTATCAAGAGATATCTTCTAAGCCCACCAATCCTTGTAGCACCAATACCAGGGAAGCCTCTTATCCTATACACCGCAACGTTGGAAGAGTCCCTTGGAGCACTGCTAGCTCAGCACAATGAAGAAAGCAAAGAAAATACACTCTACTATATCAGTCGAAGATTGATTGGAGCAGAAATCCGCTACTCTCCAATCGAGAAACACTGTCTGGCGTTGATTTTTGCAGTCCAAAAGCTACGCCACTATATGTTGTCTCATAAAATTAGATTGATATTAAAGATCGATCCGCTGAAGTTCTTGATGATAAGACCAGCATTGACAGGTCGCCTAGCCAGGTGGGTAGTGATACTTCTACAATTTGATATCACGTATGTCCCCCAAAAAGCAGTGAAAGGGCAAGTTCTAGCAGATTTTTTTGCCGCACATCCCATTCATGCAGACTCGCCGCTAAATGATGATCTGCCCAATGAACAAATTCTAATTGTTATGGAAGAAGAAAAATCACAAGTATGGGAAATGGATTTTGACGATGCATCGTCAATTAAACCTGCCCAACCTCCAAACCTCCCCAAAACTCGAGCCGGCATTGGTCTTATTTTCATAGCACCGAATGGAGGAATAATGAGATTTTCGTTTGGTTTAACTGAACATAGAACCAACAATGAAGCAGAATATAAAGCTTTAATAGCGGGTCTTGAGATCGCTATTTTGATGGAAATTCAGAACCTCAAAGCTTTTGGCGATTCTCAACTCATTATAAATCAAGTAATGGGTATTTATAAAATTGGCAGAATCGGATTGATTCACAGCTCATGAAGCAGATTGCAAATATTAAATTAATCCAAGTATCTCGAGCTCATAATAGTAAAGCAGATTCTTTAGCAAAACTTGCTAAAGAAATGACAAGTATGAATGATGAGCCGGTTCTAATCAGTGTTAACACTCGTCGAGTACTAGAACCAGCAATTTTGTGTTCCCCGCAAGTAGAGGGGTCAACAAATCCAAGTCAGCAGGACACAACTTCGGTTATTCCTCAATCTCCCCAACAAATAATTCCTGAAAATCAACAAGATAAACCTAAAATGTTTACAGGAAGAAAATTTGGTAGAGCATCTGAATCTTGGCTTGAATGCCTAAAAGTTGAAGAGCAAAATGACTGGAGATAACCTTTCATTGACTACTTCAGAGAAAACAAACTTCCCGTAGATAAATCATTAGCTACACAGATCAAGAAGAGAGTATTGTGATATGCGTTTGTCAACAACACGCTATATCGAAGGTCATTTGAGCAAATGTGGCTACGATGCTTAGGGAAAGATGAAGCAAATAAAGTAATTTCTGAAGTTCATGAAGGGTTATGTGGTGCACATCAATCAGGTCCTAAAATGGCCATTAAAGTTAAAAGGATTGGTTATTACTGGCCATCAATGGTAAAGGACTGCACAAATCATGCAGATATATGCCACGAATGTCAAATTCATGGTAATATTATACATCAACCTCCAAATCCTTTACATCCCACTATAGCATCCTGGCCATTCGAATGTTGGGGGACAGATGTAATAGGGCCCATTGATCCACCATCATCTGCTGGGCATCGCTTTATATTAGCGGCAACAGACTATTTTTCTAAATGGGCTGAAGCAGTTCCATTCAAAGAAGTCACTGCTCATCATGTGATTAACTTCTTTACTCATAACGTTGTCTATAGATTTGGTGTACCGCGCCGCATAATCTCAGACAACGGTCCAGCTTTCAAAAATACCAAGATTTACAAATTCATTGAGCAACATAAAATTGATTGGAGATATTCATCAATCTATAATCCAAGGGCAAATGGATTAGCAGAAGCCTTCAACAAAACGCTCGTAAAGCTGCTCAAGAAAATTCTTACTAAAAACAAAAGAGAATGGCATACTAAGTTGGCAGAAGCGTTATGGTCATATCGTACTACATACAAAACACCAACGAAAGCAACTCCTTATGCATTGGTGTTTGGAGCTGAAGCTGTGTTGCCACTCGAAGTTGAGTTGCCGTCACTTCGGGTAGCTGTTCAGTATGATCTCACAGAAGAACAAAATGCTCGCCTACGAATGGAAGAGCTTGATGCGTTGGATGAAGTCCGACTCCAGGCTCAACAAAATTTAGAGATTTATCGAGCAAGAATGGTGAAATCTTTTGACCGTATGGTACGCCATCGAGCATTTCAAAAAGGAGAATTGGTCCTAGTGCTGAGAAGACCAATTATCCCACACCGAAGAATTGGTGGTAAATTTGAACCAAATTGGGAAGGTCCTTTTGTCATTGAGAAGGTGTACCAAGGAGGAGCCTATCAACTCATCGATTTGGAAGGCCGAAGACCTATGCCCCCGATCAATGGGAGATACTTAAAGAAGTATTATTCTTAAAAAAGTAAGTTGAAGATCATTCCCTTGTAAAAGGAGATAATAATTCTAAGATGTCTTAGAAATTCTCCCACAAGACAGGGGGCATTTTTAAGTTTAAAAATGCCAAAAATCTGATGACGGATGAAATTTCCCTTCAAGACAGGGGGCATTTTAAATATTTATTTGGGTTATCATCAAACCTCAAATAAATATTTAAAATCATTCATGAAGCTATCACAGCATAAATATGGGGCAGAAGCTGATGCCTTCAAGCAAGCAAATATACGATCATCGCAAAATTTTTTGCCAAAATCTCGAAGTTCAGATTGAGAAGAAAATTTTGATCTGACAACTTCAATAAATCAAATTCGACAAGTATGAACTGTTATAGTACAAGTCCAGTGCTCAAACAGATATAACATCAGTCTCAATAAGCCTATATGTGGCCGAGCCACTGATAGCTTTACCTACTCAACAAGCCGTTATAAGAGGCCGTAGTAGGAAAGCGCCTATTTTGTTAGCCCGATGACAAATACTATCAAGTTTAATATTTGTCCAATTTAGCAAATCAAAGCAGTTCAGATTCAAAAAAAAAAAATTTTCTCAACTAACAAATAGATTGAGATAAAATTCAAAAAAAAAAAAAAAAAAAAAATTCTCAGTCAAGTCAAAGGCACCAAGCCACAATAAAAATTCCTATCAAATTTGAAAGCATTATCCTTCAATGAATCTATCAAGCACAAAGCTAAGATCGAATGAGCTTCACTTCTTCAACATGTCCGAAAAAGCACGAAGCTTAGGACCGAAGAAGTTATCCTGCAGTTCTTATAAAGCTATAGGCTGAACTAAAGGAATATTGTCATCATCAAAGTCCGTCATGCAAAAAGCTTTGGACAGATGACTATTTGTCGCTGACCTAATATCATTCTAAAGGATTTAGGTCACCAATATGAATTCTTCATCAAGCCCATGAAAGCACAAAGCTTGGGCAGAAGAAATGTTAGTTCCTGACAAATCAAAAGGATAAATCAGGGATATCTAAAAGACCCTCCATATGACGTCTAAAATTTAGTTTTAGAGATCTGTAGGGTCAACCAGTTTACAACAAACATGATCTGCTATAGAGCGCATATCATATTTGTTGGGGGGCATTTGTTGACTGTAACGGCAAAACCACCGCTCAAATCACCGATATACCCGATCGGACACGACGATTCGCCCACCGACTTCTTTCACCGACATACTCACAAAATAAAAAATGAAATCTTCCTCTCATTCGGTTCCAACGCACATACACACGCACTCACACGCTCAGAGAAACGAAAGGAACCGCAAGAAGAAAAGGAAGACTTACCTCTTCTTCCGATTCGGTCAAAACCGGACGCCTCTGCTCCCACCGAAGATCACCGGCTTACCTCCTTCAACTCCGGCCGACCCCGCCTGCCTCCGGCCGCCGCTGCCGTCGCCGACGACTACCGAGGCCGCCGCCGTCTCCAACCGTGCCCAAGCCTCTGCCGTGCGTGACCTAGCCTAATCGGGCTTCTTCCGATTTGCTTCTTCCGCCTCCCACTCTCCATTATATAAGTATTATAATATATCATATTATATATATTATAATATAACATCTGTTATATATATATATATATATATATATATATATATATATATATATATATATATATAATTTCTGTTATAATATATATGTAATATTATAAATGTATAATATTATTATTATAATATTATATATTTAATTTAATAATTGAAAAAAAAAAGAGAGAAATAGAGAGATGGAGAGAAATGAATGATTTTCAACAGGTGTCGAAGACCCCGGCCGTCGTACCTTAGGTCCGACCGGGATGATTTTAAAATTTGAAGACCCCGGCCGTCGCATCTTAGATCCGGCCGGGATGGTTCCAAATTGAAGACCTCACGCAGTCGATCTTAGATCCTGGTGAGATGGTTTGAAATCAAAGACCCTACGCCGTCGACCTTAGGTCCGGGTAGGAAGAATTTCGGCAGAGCCGTCCCGATTTCTCCCTCGGTGGGGAGGAGACGCCGGGAGGCTGCCGAAATTTTCAGTGGACAATATGGGACTTGGACTAAAAAAATTAAAAAATTGATTTGAAACAAAATTCAAATTTAAAATCAATTTTAAATAAAATTCGATCAAATAATTTTAGACCTAAATTCAGAATGAACTCAAATCTAATTTAATTCGAAATTGACTTGATATGTGGTTCAAATAGAGGTTTTCATTAATACCTCGCATTTCAAGAATAATAAAATTATTTGTTCCATTATTAAATCATGAAGGGTGTTAATTTCATAAACAATTTGAGAAAACTTGAGAATATTTTAACTTCAAATTGAAAAGTGATTATGAGCATCTTGCTTCAAAAGTTGTGTATGTTAATCAACATAAAGATACTTATATTGATTTAAAAGTTAAATGGGTGCACATCTAGCATTTTAAATGTTGAATATCTAATGCTAGTATAATTTTTCCATTCTATACTTCTCTAAAACTTTCAGTGCTATCTTAGAAAGTTTGATGTCGAAGAGAAGTTGACCTAGCACTGATAAGCAAGTCTGCTCAAGATGAAGGAAATATGAGGATTACCATTGAGTCAAGCACTCAAACCAAACCTACAAGATCATCTGTTACAAGTAACAATGACAGGGAGAAAATGATCTTATAGCTTTAGTGATAGATAATAATATTATCCATTATCACATAAGTAATCAGTTATGGACCATAAGACACTCTTAGCACTTGTTCAATAGTCTCATATGATTACAAAATAAATGTGTTATGAACATGATACTCAAGCATACTACAATTCACCTATAAGATGGAATAGGGAATTCGTAGTGCCCACAACAACTAGTTTGCAAGCAAGGACAAGAAACTTGCAACGAACAAATCAATCCACCTACGAGGGAGAATAGAAGAATTTGTAGCAAATAATATAATTCTCCTATAAATACTAGCACGATCTCCTAATGCTTATTGAACAAGCACTCTGTGAAATATGTTGAGTGGGATATTAGCAACAGAGGGATATCTTCTATGTGCTATAAATGAAACATGAATTAGAATAACGCCACCGGATCCGCAACATGTGTGCAAGCGGACAGAAGGCGTTCGTAGGCCCCTTAAATAAAATCTCGGGCCATTTTCTAATGAAATTATTTGCATAAAATGGATCATATTTAAATATTTTAAAACGCCCCTTATGTATTAAATACGATCCCTTAAATCAAATACACCCTGCATGTGCTCCGGTTAACATGTTAAAAGCATAAATACTAATAATCGAGAATGCTGCGCAGGGTCAAATGCTACAACCCGCATGTGCTCCGATCGTCGCATATAAATGTCAAATCTAACGATCCGAGAATGCTGCGCGGGTTAAATATTCAAGTTTCATCCTCCTCCTTGAGAGGACTGGAGTCGACACGACTTGAATTGCAAAATGTCTCCCAAAAATCCTACGAAAATACATGTAACATTAATGTCACCCCGATGATGGCTGTGTTGATCGAAAATCTCAACCGGAGGGGTCAAATCTCAAATAAAACAATAGCCCAAATTCTTAAAATAAAATCACCCCGATGATGGCCGTGTTGATCGAAAATCTCAACCGGAGGGGTCAAATTTCAAATCTCAAATGTCAAATCTCAAATCAAATAAGAGCCCAAATTCTTAAAATCAAATCTATCAACTAAAAACTTAAAACTAAAAAAATCATCCATCTCACACAACCGTTTGTCGGGGGTGATAAATTTGAAATTAACCTCAGCTCACAAAGAGTGAATGCATGTCGGGTGTATCACTACGATTCATCCTCAAACAGTCTCTTGCCAACAGGGGCGTGGCACGTGCCCTCTGATCGGGTGGTTTTGCCGCAAAATGACACCATTATATTACGATCACGGCCAAAGCCCGTATGTTCCCTAAAGGCGTCAAACCCTTGAGCGATGGATCATAGGGTATATTTGATAGGCATAAAGCCCTCTGTTAGCTAAGGTGGATTCAAATATATCCCCTTAGACAAATATCAACCCAGGTCTACAAGGTATTCTTGGACGAAGCAACCCATGGCTGCAGACAAGATGCCTTCTGTCAGGTTGGGTCGACTACCTCCTCTGACTAAGTAGACCAGGGATCATGACAGCCCGGGACGACGGAACCATGGGATCTTGATCGGGCTCGTCTTCATTCCCCCCACCACCAGTTTTAAGTTTATGGTGATAAATTCCAAATTCCAAATTTCCAATTTCAAAATTCAAATCTAAATTCAAGAGTTAAAACCCTAAAATTATTGCTATTATACGATAGGTTCATAACCTATGTGACATCCTTAACGACTAGCCTTAATCGAAAGTTCTCTCTTGTTATCAGGAGGGGTAATTAACTATAGGGGCTTGCGCCTATAGGAAATCAGAACTCAGATCAAAAAGTCCTCACTAAATGAGGGCGAAATCTCTGGGTAGTGTCTTATCTACAAACTCAATCTGCCTTCTGAAAATTCCTCCGGGAACACACCCCAAAATTGGAATTTTTCGGAGCCCACATTATTAAATGTACTTTTTATGCTTTTTATGTTTTTCATTATAGTTGTCTCTTGGAATTCCAAACCGGCTTTTGGAATTCCAAGATTTGCTTTTTCCCATGTGTGGCTCATTTGCTTCCACCATTGGGTTGTTGTTTTCCGTGCCTTGCCTCTTGGATTTTCGGCCGGCTGCTGGTTTTTCGCGCCTGGGCTCTTTCTCGTGGTTGTGGCTCCTCGGTTCCATGCGGCTTCCTTGTCTTCCGCGGCTGCTGCTTCGGTTCCTTGGCTTGGGCTGTTTTTCCGTGAAAAGCATTTGGGTTTAATGCTTGTGATGTTTAGGCTCTTGTGATAATTAATGTTATGTGTCTTTTGATATTCCCTTTCATACCTATATATATGGGGGATTTGTAATGTTTGAAAGTTAAGTGAATATTATGTGATTTTTGGAATCTAACCTGCGGGTTATTGGAAAAGCTTACGAGCTTTGTCCGTCTTCTTTCTCATCCCCTCCGGAAATCTTGCGAGATTTTTCCAACCTTTCATCTCGACTTCTAACCTCTTTCGTCTCTCCGCAAGTGTCATTCCACCTGCATCCCTTTTCTCTAAGTGAAGCAATTTTAGGGTGTCATGTTTGAGTTGTAAGTGTCCAAGTTTGTAAGTTTTTATTTCTAAGTTTATGTCAAATTTGAAAGGTAAGAGTTTGTTCTTTGTTCTCTCATCTCTAACTCTCCTCTTCTTTTTAAGGTTTTTTGTGTCTTCTTTTATATAGGAAGTTTATTTTTACTTGTGATCCAAAAAATATAGACACCCCTATATTTTTTGCCCGCATCATTTGGTATCAGAGCAAGTTAGGAAGTCCTAGGTTGTGTTTGTCAAGTTGTAGTTTGTCAAATCTTATTTGTCAAGTCAAGTTGTATTGAGAGTCTTATGAGTCTAAGTGCTTAGGTTGTGAGTCTTGTAATCTTTTGAATCTTTTTGAGTCAGTCAAAAAATGGAAAATAACAAAAATATGGATTCATACAACGAGGAAATAAATTCAAACAATCCTGACGTCCCACTCCCGTTGGACAGATGGATTCCTACAGAAGGCGATTCTACTGATCCGCTTCAAGACCGTTTATACAAGCTTCAACATCACATGTTCCTATGTGATCAAAAATTCGAGAAGTGGAAAAGATATCTACAATGACAATTCGAGAAGGAACAGGAAGAAATTTTAAAGAAGTTTGGTGAGAAACTCAAAGAGCTTGATGAACAATATGCACCTACTCAAGAGAACCAACAGTTAACTCATCGGGAGATGAGTTCTCAAGAAAGGGAGTCTGATGTAGACAAAAGAGTAATCTGAATTTTGGCTTCTCTTGAGTCTACTAGCTCAATCAAAATTGAGCTAAAATTTAGCTCATTTATGAGCTGGTCTTTAGTTCACTTATTGAACTAAGGGTTAGCTCATTATTAGATAACATTTTAGTTCATATTTATCTTTTATTAAATATACTTTTTATGTTTTTCATTATAATTGTCTCTTGGAATTCCAAACCGACTTTTGGAATTCCAAGATTTGCTTTTTCCCATGTGTGGCTCCTTGGCTTCCACCATTGGGCTGCTATTTTCCGTGCTTTGCCTCTTGGATTTCCGGCCGGCTGCTAGTTTTCCGCGCCTGGGCTCTTTCCCGTGGCTGTGGCTCCTCGGTTCCGTGTGGCTTCCTTGTCTTCCGCGGCTTCTGCTTCGGTTCCTTGGCTTGGGCTGTTTTTCCGTGAAAAGCATTTGGGTTTAATGCTTGTGATGTTTAGGTTCTTATGATAATTAATGTTATGTGTCTTTTGATATTCCCTTTCATACCTATATATATATGGGGGATTTGTAATGTTTGAAAGTTAAGTGAATATTATGTGATTTTTGGAATCTAACATGCGGGTTATTGGAAAAGCTTGCGAGCTTTGTCCGTCTTCTTACTCATCCCCTCTGAAAATCTTGTGAGCTCTTTTTGCAACCTTTCGTCTCGGCTTCTAACCTCTTTCGTCTCTCCGCAAGTGCCATTCCACCTATATCTCTCTTCTCTAAGTGAAGCAATTTTAGGGTGTCTTGTTTGAGTTGTAAGTGTCCAAGTTTGTAAGTTTTTATTTCTAAGTTTATGTCAAATTTGAAATGTAAGAGTTTGTTCTTTGTTCTCTCATCTCTAAGTTCTCTCCTCTTCTTTTTAAGGTTTTTTGTGTCTTCTTTTATATAGGAAGAGTCTATTTTTCTTTTTGTGATATAAAATATAAGCTCCCCTATATTTTTTGACCGCATCATTTAGTTAACTTATACATATATCTTTCGCCTTTCTTAATATCTAATATATTATACAAATCATTAAAAGCTAAAATCTTTGCATCGCATATTACTTTCTTAGACTCCTTACGGACATCTTTATATCTTTCTCAATTATCAAAAATTTTACATTTAAATCAATCTTTACAATAAATTTTCTTATTTTTTTATTTTTTTCTTGCACATTTTGATTCCAACACCAACTATTTTTACTATTATGAGTTTTCCCTTTTAATACTCCAAGCTCATCTTTTGCAATATAATTAATATCACTAACTACTTTTTTCCACATAACATTAACTTCCTCATGCACAGACAAAATCTTAAGATCTAATATCTTATTCTCAAAAATAATTTTGTTAATATTATTTAACAAACCTCATCTAATTATAGAACAATGTTTAACTTTATTTTTTATTTTATGTTCATTCATCTTAAAGTCCAAAACTAAAAAGCGATGTTTGGTACATAAAATTTCACTCTGAATAACTTTACAATCTAAACGACTTATTTTTCTTATAAAAAAATAATAAATCTAAGTTTTACTATGTCCATTCCCCAGCCAATCATAACACCATTAAATTTTTTATCGTTTTTTCTACAAGCACAAATACAATGTATCTAATGCATTCACCATTCAATCATCTCTCTTTCAGCAATTAAAAATTCATCTAAAGGTAATAAATATTGTAGTTTTACCTTTACTTCTGCTGTATGTGTAGCAAGCAGCAAAACCACCAGCCCCAGCATGCAGATCAGCCTCAGCTGCTCTCCCAACTATTCCAGCTGCTGCACTGATGCCAGCACCTAGTGAAATATGAGCATTGCCACTGAAGTTCTTAACAGCATCTTTTGTTTTAAGAACAATAATAAAATCAGTTAACTCCCCACCAGCCTGTAGAAATTAAATTTTAATAAGCATGTAAAACAAGTCAAATTCATAAGAGGTGCTCTTCACTTGGCCAGTACGATGCTTGCCTGTGCTCCCCACCCAATGCCAAAGGTAGAAATAGCTGATGGCGGTGACCAGGAACCATCATCACGACGAGCAATTACCAATCCAGTCCCAACATTATATGTAACCATCATCCCAACCTTTGCAACAGTTAGTATGGCAAGGCCTTTCGCTTGTCTAAGAATGGCAACAGGAATGGACTTTTCCGGTTTCAAAGAACCCACCTGAACAATTATTCAACTATAGCATAAATCTCATCTTAAACACTTATTAAAAATTTAATAAAAGGGCAAAGAGAAGCATTCATATTCACAAGAAGAACTAATAATTTGCTTCTATCATTTTCAATTAAAAATCCTGAGGTGACTCAAAAGAAAAGTTATATAAATTAAAGGAACAAAAATCTTGATCATGTTAGCCAGCTAATGAGCTCCCGAAGCCATTTTTGAAGAGCAACGTCTAGTAGGCAAAGACAAGACCACAAAAGGCCAACCACCACATAGGCCAAGGAAGTTCACCGACCGCTTACATACAATCCTTTTAACACTAACTGGATCAAAACACTAGAACTATTATTCAGCAAGCAACTTCTTAACAACTAGGCAACTAGGAGATTAGCAAAAAGAAAAACTTTAAAAGATAAAATTTTAAAAATACAATATATAACTTCAAAATAATTACCTTATTGTAATCACGAACTGTATTAGCTGCCTTATAGATCTCATACTCCATGGACTGGCACCATGGAAAGTTCAACCATGATCGTAATGTGCTGAGATCTGTGAGATCATGAGTTGGCAACTGTGATGCCCGGCTAACTTGATCCATAAGATAAGGCTGAACAAATTCTAGACGCACAGAGCACACATCACAAACCCTTTGGGGGTCCCAAATCCGGAATTTAGAGGGAAGCAAACACCTACCCTTCGAACATTCATTACAAAATATCCCACCACAGAAACGGCAGTGATGTCGAGAACAAATAATCGGATGAAATTTCACATTACAAAGCATACAGGCTGCTGCCGCACTATCAGCTAGCCACATAGGTGGCTCTGCATCAAGAATTTCCTTAGCATTTCCAAAGCTAGCCTCTGTAAGAGTATGTGCCATCTCATTCCACGCATGCTCCAATAGTTCATTTGGGATCCAAGGCAATTTACTGCTTCGTAACTCACCCATAGATAGGGAAGCCACCTTTACTCGGCTAGCAAGCAGAATCTCTGACACAACATCCCACATAGTCATCTCCTTGTGTTCCCCAGCAAGCTGAGACCAAGTAATATCCCCATCAGGAAAATATGCCCCATTGGTCAAGAAACCTTGGCTGAATTCCTCATGATCACTAGCTGACATGGGTGGTATCGAAACAGGAATCCAAACACCAGTATCCTCGTTATATGGTGTATCATAGTAGAAATATCTACCTAACTTCCGGTTTTCGGAAGCATTGGTGGCGTGGTTAAAGCACTCTGGAGCATGGTTGTTTTGTCGGGTAGAAGGATAATCAATTAAAGGAAGAAAACCATTATTCTCATCACTTTCGCTGAATGAATTATCATCTTCTTTCTGCAACCGAGCGCCCTGTATTTGAATTTCATGTGGTCAAGAACAAATGCAAAAAAAATGTTAGACATTATATCAAAATATTTAAAGATGTTATTAGTTCGATATTGATGTTGCTCAAAGAACATTTTTGACACCAAAAAACAGTGCTGCACACAGTATCTAATCATCAAATCGCAAATCACAAATAGACAATTAAAAAGGAAAATACTGAAACAAATAAATAGTTAAATAGAAACAAATCCATATTTTTTTCATCATAAAAAAAAAACCTAGAGATGGAAAATAGAAAAATCGAAATTTACTACAGCTACTGTGCAAATATGAAGTTCACCCCAAAGAACACCACAAGCTCTAATTCTTGCAATTGTCATGGTACATAAAAAAAAACAAATCAATAAGCACAGTGACAATGATAATCCCTTCCTTCAAAAAATTGATAAACCCCAGGTGAAAAACTCACTAATCTCCACAGAGTTGCAAACAAAACAAATAACAAGCAAAAGGTAAAGCAAATAAGAGATCGCTGAAGTACATCAATAATCGGAACATATAAGCAAACCTTATTATCGTCATCGAGGACAGTAGAAACCCTAGACACGTATTCTTCCACAGGCGTTGGCGATTCCTTCTGCTTCAAATCCAGGACTTCGATCTCAGGGTACAGCTTGTTCATATCTGCCATCAGATTATTGATCTCGACGGCGAAAATCGGATATAGAGGCGTTGGACGTTTCCTGCTTCGACGAATACTTTGCAGCCGCTTAGAAAATCTACAAGAAATTGGTAACTTCTTCACCTCCAACAAGGAAAGATGAGGATGAGGAAGAGGAAGAGGAAGAGGAAGGGTGCCCACTTTGCTCACCGAAGGATTTTTGGCCGAACAAGCTATAGCTTTCAATAATTTATCGTTTTTTTTTTAACCCGCAAATTTATTCTATTAGAAAGTATCCAACTCAATTAGATCAAATAATATACATCAAACTTTTAATTCATAACAAAATAATGGTGAAAACTTTATGTAAATTTTGTCATGTTTGAAAGTCTTTGGTACTGGAATATTTTATCCTTCTATAATATATAATATAAGTGATATTTGATATTCCTCTTGTTAATAGCAAGTTTGTGAAAATCTGATCAGACAATGAATCGGAAAAAGGAAAGATTCACGAACCGATCAAACTGGAGTTGAACCGTATTACGTAATAAATAATAATATTATTAAAAATTAATAAAATTAACAAAATATAATATAAATATATGAACATTTAATAATATTTATAAAAATTTTAAAATATATAATAAAAATGTATAACTATAAATATCATTTAGGAATAATATATTTATATATTTATAACTAAATATATTTATAAAAAATATATTTAATATAATATATACATTTATAATATTAAAATTTTATGATTAATAATATAATATAAATATCGAGCATTTAATAATATTTAATGAATGGAATGTAATGTAAAATGAATGCAGTGTAAAAGAAATACTTTGAAGTTATTTAGATGAATATAAAGTAAATGCAAGTGAATGATTTTTTTCTAAGTAATGAATATAATGTAAAGTCTAAAAATGGTGGCAGTCAGTGGCTGAGGTGGTGGTGGGGGCTAACGATGGGTGGTGGCGGCCAATATTGGCTGTTAGTGTGGCCGGCTGGTGGAGACGATGGGGGTAGTAGTCAAGAGAGTTTTCTTGTGGTGTAAATCGTAAATTGTTCTTGCTCAAAACTGGGCGAGTTTAGTTTACTTAAAAAATGAACTAAAATAATTTGTAATAAATTTTCTTTTTTTTTTTTACTTTGCTCCACTTTGTATTCCAACCAAATACTAAAATTTTAAAAATTCTTCTATTTGAAATACTTTACAGGGCTGTTTGGTTGTCTGAAAAAGAAATGCAGTGTAAACTAAATGCAATGTAAAGTAGATGTATTATATTTCGAATACTTTGAGACTGTTTGGTTAGGTAGATGCGGAGGAAAGTAAAAGCGAATTTTTTTAATAATTTAAAAGAAATCATGGATACTCATGCAACCACATGTTAGTATTTTCATCAAAACTTCTCACACCGTCATTTTCAATTTTCAATTTTCAATATTTTTTGTTACATTCATAAAGGGCTATTAGGCATTGATTGGAATAAAATATTACTTTCTAAAGCTGTTTTGTAAAACATTTTTTTTTTCAAAAAATCTTTATACTTAAAAACTAATTTATAAATAGTTATAAAAAATGTCGACAGAAAGAGCGCCTTATCCAAATTAAAGCATCAGTATGATTTTATAATGCTGATCTCTGTAAAATGAGTTTTCTCACTGCCACTCGCATGAAAATCTGAAGCAAGGAGACCGATTTGATTCATAAATATGATTTTCCACGCTTTGGTATCATTGGGTGATTGTAACTTTATATGATTGATTTGAAATGCTTACAACTTTGACTCTTCACAAACATTTTGACAAATTACATAGTGAACAGTTTGGCAGCCACTGTGAAGACGTTCTGCTTACAAGAACATTATTTGCAGCCTCCCAAAACAATCCATTAAAAGATCAAAGTTGTTCAAACAAAAGTAATTTTTTGATATAATTTGAACCTATAACATCTTTTTAAAAGCTTCAGAAAATGATCTGAAAACCAATCTTTGAAACAAGTCAGATTCCTTAGCAGCTTTGTTCAACTTCCCTGCAACTTCTCAGAAGTACATAAACGAGATTCTAATATCGCTTCATGTTTGTTTGTTTAATGGCAAACAACAGATAGGACATGTTGAGTGCTTCTGCAGCCATACAAATCAGATGGAACTTATGATGACAAGTAGGCATTACTCGAAGCACCTCTTTGTCATGGTATTCCCCCAAGCAAATCGAACATCTAATTGAGAAAAAAAGCGAGTAAATCAGTTTAAACATTCATATTCTGAAAAACTTATGAAAGTTTTTTTTTTTTTTTTTTCTACTGATTTTATAATTGGAAATCAATACAAGCATCACTAAAGATGAGCCTTGAGCTGCAACATTTACATGCTAGAATCATGTCATTTAGGTTTTATTTGGGACGACTTTCTTACTATTTCTTAAATTAACTTTCTAGTACAAAAAATTTAATTTTTGTACTAAAAAACTGCTTTAAGAAGCAATAAAAAAGCCGTATGACAAATGAGAACTTTCCCTCTGGCCATTGTTTTATTTAATGAGCTATCCAAGCAAAAACTGTAAGAAAAAAAAAAAAAAAATCAAGTTCCATCATCCATGTTTCAATTAACAAAAGGCGCACAAAAGTAATTCATTCAAACAAATAAACCAACTTCTACTAAATCCATACTTTGCAGTATGGCAGATCAACAAGTTTGGTCAGCTTGATTGATAAGGGGTGAAGAATCCATTACTAACATCTAAAGCTAAGATGGTAGGCGCTGATGCATTCATTCTGAACGTATTTAGGCTCTCTCCCTATCGATGTCAAAGGGAACTATTCAGTCACTGTATTCAGTATTGTTAGTTTAAGTTACAATCATTAATCACAAATCCACAAACTATTGACAGCATACTTTGCATACACAAGGCATTAAAAAATATGTAGTATGAATCCATAAGAGATTAGTTCAAACAAAAAAAGTATCTCTAGTTGCTTCAACTGTGAATGCATTTACCATCAACTTCTTTCGAGATCCAAGTATTATTTGAGAAGAGAAGTCCCTATCTGTTGAGCTAGCAGCAACAGTGAGCATCCAAGGGGCAAGGTTGGTTGCAGAGTCTCGAGTCCCAACATTTCCAACAGATGAAATGACAAGAATTCCATGATTAACTGCATGGAATGAGCCGACAGAGATCGAGTCTCCGAAATAATTTCCCTGTAGAGAGTTAGGGCCTAAGAACACAGAAATGATGTCCACTCCATCTTTGATTGCATCATCAAAGGCTGCAAGCAAGTCTGCATCATAGCAACCAGTTTCCCAACAAGTTTTATAGACTGCAATTCTCGACATTGGAACCCCTCCTCTTGCTGCTCCATTGCCCAAGCCATTATAGTTCATATTGTTCACAAATCTCCCTGATGCTATCGAGGCGGTGTGGCTTCCGTGGCCAGAACTGTCTCTAGGAGACCTAAATTTTGTAATTTTCTTGCTCTCTTCAGCTTCATATCCTTGAAGAAAACAAATTGCACCTATGATTTTCCTGCGGTTACAAAGCAAGTTGATGCATTCAGGTACTTCTAAATGTAATAACATTTAGAAATTCATCAATTGTTTTGCATACTTGTTGCATGAAAAATTTGCCAAGTTTTTTCCTTGGCATATCCCTCTCCAATTTGAAGGCACAGGAGGCATCCCATGGTCATTGAAACTAGGTGACTCTGGCCATATTCCTGAGAAAGTAAACCCTAAGTGACAAATCATAATGATTTCCCTTCAAGTAGCCTTCTCCATAAATAAGTTCTCTATCATGTATATTTACAAGACTTCCATGAAGGAAAAGGTATGAAGGAACTCAGTAAATCTTACCAAAAGTTCTTATGAATGGTATTAAGTTCAGGAAAAGAAGACACAAAACTAAATCTCTAGCTATTAATAGGTTTCTTATACGTATTCCCTTGTTAAAAATCATTAAGTCATCAATTTAAGAGTTAAGGAGAACATTCAAAGAAGCAAAAAATTCTGAACTCAATAAAAATTAGTCCATTGTAATAATTTCTTACAGAAACACTCGATAATGTGATGAATATTTAACGAGAGCGGGATGAAAAACCTGTATCAATGAATCCAATAATAACATGCTCTTGATTCTTTGTGGAAAACCCTGGAATCTCCATGTCCTCAATAGTTGAAACCCCAATAAAATCCCATGAATGAGTTGTATGCAACATTCTCTTCTCATTAGGAAACACTGAGACAACACCGGACATTCCTAAAAAAGAACACCAAAATCTTAAACAAGCATAACTATTAACCAGAAACCTAGACACATTATGAAATTAAATTACCGGCGATCTTCAAAGCCTGTTTTTTACTTAAACAAGCGGAAGAGGTAAGGAAAGGAGGAAGAGGCTTCCGGCCTTTGCCACGAGTAGGAAGAAGTAAGGAAAGGAGCTGCGCGAGACGAGGAGGGTGCCGTCGAGGTCGATATCGACGGCGTGAGCATCGCGGCTGGCAAGGTCGCAGTCAGCGATGGATGGGAAGGGGCTGTATACGGCCGGCATAGCATATCAGCGCTTCTTTTTGGGCTGCGAAAGTTGTGAATCCGCCACCGGCCCGCAAAACGGCTTCTTGCTAGTCGCTATGGCGCTTATCGCGCTCGGCACCGGCGGCATCAAGCCCTGCATCTCATCCTTCGGCTCGAAGCCCGCAAGAAATTCTCCTCTTTGCGCGAGAGAATTTCTAACCCGCTCATTTGAAAGGGTTGAAGTCGCGCATATAGCCTCCAGTAATACACCCCCTAATACTTCCGATGATTTTCTTATGTTCCAGTAAAAATCAATCAAACGAATCAATTTAAGAAATGCATAATTAGATTACTTTATCCTCCTAATTCTGCATACCAAACAGCCCCTACACTATTCCAACCAAATTACCCCACAGTGAAAAATATATTTATGTTTTAGTATTTTTAGTAAACGAAATAGCCAGTTCTTATGGATACTGTATTAGTCGAGGTTTGGACCATCGAGTCAATGGCAATATGCTTCACGTCTACTTTGCATGATTTCCACCTCATGATTCATATCTTAAAGTAAAAAAAAAAAAAAAAAACAGCTTGGAATTCCAATTCGCATTTCAACAAGAAGGCGGTGTGCGGATCTAATTCTAACTCGGCACGGAGAACGGTAGGTTGGTCTTTAGATCTGATAGAATGCATCTCTTTCTTCTCATTTCAAGGTTGAGCATGTTGACATGAGGAATCGTCAGCTTGCAAAATGAAATCTCCTCCATTACCTGCGGCCAAGAAGTTGTAATCTGCCAAAACTTAGGTGGAGATATGGTGAAGCATTGTGGATTGTTCCTTCTTTTTCTAGCTCTTGGATTCGTTTTTCAGTCCGTTCAGACGCGTCTCCCTTCGGAAGAGAGTAAACCATTTATCTTTTTCTCTAGTTTGATTATTGAGATTTTTGTTCGCATTCCAACTGTTTGTAGTAATTGGAGATTTATTCTTTGAACTTGACCTTAATGCTGCACTCAAAACCAGTTGTTTGAGATTTAGTTCAAGTGTATTATTTTGGATCATCATTCTCTAATGAGAGTTGTTTCTCTTAATTGATCAGTTGAAGCCCTCAAAAGCATCGCTATGGCATTAAATAAAACCAATTGGGATTTTAGCGTGGATCCGTGTAGCCAAGAATTGAGTTGGGTCACTCCTAATGCTCTTGTTGGATTTGAAAACAGCGTATGGTGCAATAACTGCTCTGATGATGGAAGTGTTTGCCATGTGACAAGCATGTAAGGTCTCGTGTGTTAAGTGCAAGCAATGAATCAAGTATATGGGTGGTTTAGTTCATTTGATCTATTTATTATTTGCAGAGTCCTCAAGTCTCAGAACCTTGTTGGAATGCTCCCACCAGAAATGGCAAAGCTTCCATTCCTCCAAGAAATGTATGCCACCGAATAAGTTTAGGGTTTAGGATTTGACGAATATTGATTTTGGCTGTTTGATTAATGAGAAAATCAAAATTTGACAGTGACCTCACCCGCAACTATATCTATGGATCAATTCCAAAAGAGTGGGCTGTTCTGCCACTTGTGAATTTGTAGGTTGCTTCGTGATTGCTTAGCTTGAAAATGCACATGGATTGGGAGCTTCACAAAGCTTTTGTAACAATTTGAATTTGTGTTGGTGTAGTTCTCTTCTTGGCAATCGAATCTCAGGGCAAATCCCTTCATGGATTGGGAACTTCAGAAACCTTAGAAATCTGTAGGCTAATATCCCTCCTCTTTTTTTTCTTTACGTCTTTCATTTTTCAATTCTTTAGAAAAGGTTATTACTTCGTCAGTACTAATTTCTCCCACCACCTCTCTTAATTTGCTCCATAGGGTGCTAGAAGAAAATCAACTTATGGGTTCTCTTCCAGAGCAGCTTGGGCATCTCAACAGCTTAGAGCTATTGTGAGTTTCTTTTTAGCCTTTTTCCTCCCTTTCTCCTGTTTATTGTTTCAAAGATGCAGTTACTTGTTCCCTTTATGCACTTATTTTTTCTGGTTTTGCAGTCAATTATCGTCGAACTTTTTGTCTGGCGAACTGCCGGATACATTTATTAATTTAACCAATTTAAAATACTTGTAAGTGTTCGGTGATTCCTTATGTGGATTTGCATCATTTATTCATAGATACTGATTTTTAATTATAGAGTCTTGGTGCAGTTTGATTCGCAGCAACAACTTCAATGGAAAGATACCACAGTTTATCCAGAACTGGACACAGCTTCTAAGACTGTGAGCATTAGGGCCTCCTGAAACTTACTTTTTTCTGCTTTCATGGCTTCCTTTTTTTATGATGAATAATTCTAGTTTTGAATTCTAACATGTAAATTTATTAATTGTAGAGACCTTCAAGCAAGTGGTCTTCAAGGGCCCATTCCTTCAGGAATTTCTCGTTTGAAGAAATTGGATGACTTGTATGCAAAAACTTCTATTATTAATTTATGTATCAACTACCTTCTATCAGATTATCCCAGAAGGAAATGTTGCCAAGTTTCATGTGAATCTTTTTTGTTGGCAGGCGAATCAGTGACATAGTTGGTAACTCTGGCTTTCCACAGTTGCAAGGTATTGAACAACTGCAATATCTGTAAGTTTGATGCTCTTCCTTCTGTTGCAGTTAATGTCCCTCTCAATGATATTTATTGGTATTGAGGGTCAGTACATTGATTTACATTGATTTCTTGTCTAGGACATTAAGGAATTGTGGTATATCCGGAGTGATCCCCAAATTTATGGACAATTTTGTAAATCTCAAACGGCTGTAAGTAAAAAATCCTTAACTTTGGTACAATTTGTCTCAGATGCTTCACTTTCTCTCGATCAAACACATAAGAATTGGACGTGATTTCATCTTGTATGAGTGTCTCTTAGAAAACTAAAATTTATTCTCATTAATTTTTAGGTTTTGGTGCTAATCAAATGAAGGGCCAAACTTTTACTTTGAACAACTTGAAAGGTTAATTTGTTTTAAATGAAAACTATGTCTTCTTTAGTGAGCATCAGATAAGCTATTTTAGTTTTTCATACTAACTCTTGCATATGAAGGCAACATTATAGTAGATACTCCCTTCTGCTAGAATACAAACTAAAATATGTTTTAAATGTGGGCTTTGAAAATTCATGCCCTGGCCTCTCCTCACCTTTTTATTGGTAGATGATAGTTTTAACAGATGATATTCTAGGATAAATTTTAAGAAGATAATTTAGATTTAAGATAAGACATTACTTAAAGATTTCACCCTCATTTTGTGAAAACTTTATGATCTAAGGTCTAGTTTTCTATAGGTGCAAGACCTTTTAGTTAAGTATCCCTCCTACCAACGAGAGAAAACTTTCGATTAAGACTAGTTGTTAGATAGGTGCTAAGTTCACAACGTATAGTAGCAACAATTTTCAAGGTTTGAATTTGGGGTTTTATGCTTTTTTATCACCATATTTTTAAAACTGATGGAGGAGGACTGATGATGAGCTCAATCAAGATTCCATGATTCATCACTTTAAACTGTTGTGGTCTCTAGTTTATTTAATCAGAGGAGATAGTGGACCTAACTTGATCAAAAGATTTGTGTCAGCAGCCATGAGTTGCTTCATCTAGAGGTACCTTATAGACTTAGGGTGGATGTTTGTCTCAAGGTTGAGCCATTGCCAAATAAACAAGTTCTAGTTGTAATTGTAATTTAGTGGTATTATTTTGCGGCAAAACTATCATGTCAAATGTTCCTAGTCATAACCATTTATTTGTGGTTTCATTTGAGGGCAAAACCATCGGTTAGAGGATGCATGCTACATCCTTACTGGAGAGAGATTATTTGAAAATGAATCTTATCGATACGCCAATTGAACATTCACTCTTTGTGAGCTGAAGTTATTCTCAAATTTATAGTTCTAGACAATTTATTGTGAAGGGTGGATATATTTTTACTTTGAGTTTTTGGTGTTTAATTTTATTCCAAATATTTAAATTTTGATGGACATTGAATTTTATTAATTTTTATTGGAATTTAAGTCCTGGATGGATAATTTAGAATTTTGGGAGGTTATTTTTGAAAATTAAGCAGTCTCATCTGGTTGATTCACTTTCAACGCGGCTATCATCGGGGTGAAGCTGAGGTCACTTTAAAATATTTGTATTTGCAATGGGTTTTAGTGGTATTTAAAAAAATGTAGTATCCTCTTCCGTTGAGATTCACTTTCAACTCGGCCATCATTAGGGTCAAGACTTTAAATTGCATAATTGGGTATTAAGGTATTTTTCATTGGTGAAGTAAGTCATAAGCCTCAAAATTCAAAATTTGCGTAAAGTAAAAAATAAAGGCTAAAAGTGATTTTTTATATAATACTCAAATAATATGTTAAAGAATTATATGTTAATTTTTTATTGAACTATGAAATAACAAATTGACATACATATGAAACATAAAATTGTATAAAATATAAAGTGACAAATGATAAATTACGTGAAATAAATTTGAAATTCAAATATTCTAAGCGCAAAACAACATAAAATATAAAAGTTAAGTATCATACAACATCAAATGCTAGGATGAGTTAATTTCTTCCCTTTCTTTAGCCTTTGTAAACCACTATTTATTGGGGCCAAGTTTCATTGAATGAAAGTTGATAAATTTTACTTTTTTTGTCCATCTTCTTATGGACATCGTTTTCTTATAGTTTTCAAATCAACTTTGTTTTGGAATGTTCCAAAATATTAAATTCCTAGTCAAGCTAGGCTATTAAGAATTGAAACTAAATCAAATCAGGCCAAGTTGAATGTACACTAGTCACTTGAGTTCACCTTTAATGTTGAGGAAAGCTAGTGAGAGAAACTAGGGGAATAGAACAAAATGAAGAGGAGAGAGTAATTCATAGAAAAGAGGAAAGCGAAAGTAGAAGAGGAAAAGATTGAATTTTATTCAAAATTCATTTTATAATAAGGTGATAATTTAAAATGCATTAATATATCTATTTAAGAATAAAATTGCATGAATAACTAAATTTATTCAAAGTTAAATGTTGATAAATCCTATAATTAGAATATTCCTATAGATAAGATAAATATAATTATTTTTTTAATGAAAACTAAATATATAAAAAGGAAATAAAATTAAGTTGCTTGAAATAATCCGTAATAGCTAAAATAATCCAAATTGAAGTATCTGTATCACTACATTACCCTAAATCCAAGCAAAGATGCCAGCTTTGTTGGTTTTGGTTGATTTTTTATCTTTGTTGATTTTTGGGGAATTTCTTAGAGAAGATTTCACTGTTTCTTATTATCTTAAGTTTGTTTTGATTATCTTGCCTAGCATATGAGCCCATTAATTAAGATTTCACCCATATTTTTAGAGTCAAGATTTTATTCATTTATCCTAATCCCACTATTGATGTAAAACATAGTTCATGAATATTTTTTATGTTATTTTGTGTTTTTATTTTTGCATGATTGTATTTTTGTTTTTGTAATGTAATATGGTGCATTAAATGCTGTAATAGTTTACCATGCAATCATGCAAAAGGTTGATATTCAAGCTAGTTAATTCTAGTTCATCTAAGCAAATTAAACTCAAAAGCTTCAACCTCATCTTTGCTACATCGCCTTTACAAGTCAATGCTTGTCCTCTTCCTTCATCAAGCTTCCATTCTGGTGATGATTCATCTGTTGTTGCGTGGATGAAAAATGAAGAAGTGTCTTTTAAAAATTTAAGTAGACTCATGAATGAACAAATTCGGCCCCCCTCTTCCTTGGTCTTATGATTGATGGCTTCCCACTTGGATGTGACTTTTGCTATCCCATGTTGGTTCAAATATGATAAAAGCTATATATAGATATGGATTTTAGGCTGCAGTGATCGTGTTTTTAAATATATTTGATTTTTTCTTGGTGACTTTTTCCTTGAGATATATATAGATATAGATTTTAGGCTGCAGTGATCGTGTTTTTAAATATATTTGAGAGTTTTCTCTTATTTGAATTTTTTTGGTGACTTTTTCCTTGAGATCGATTTGGTGGCTCTCCTATCCCTTTTCTTTTGGTGAGGCTGGGTTTATCTTATATTATATTAGAATTTTACCCTATTTTTTCATTCATCCCCTCTTGTATTTTGGAGTTCCTTTAACTCCGTGCAAAAGAATTCTATTTCATTGTAAGCTTCCTCAAAATTGTCCAAAATTAGTCCTCTAGCCTTTCCACCACTTTTACACACCTCAAAACCTTTTAATAACCTTATTCCAGCATTTCTGTTACCTAACTACATGTTGAAGACCTCACCCTCTCCTAACCCTCATAAATCAACCACAATTTCCTTACTCTTAACCAAAGTCCTATCTTCCCTTATTTAATCACCTCTTCACCAGTTTAAACAATCCACCATCACAGAATCCTCTTCAACCAAAGTAACCTCTAATAGCTTCCTTAAACCTTTATCAACCATTTAAAAATACCCCTTTCCAATCGTTCCACTTGTAGGCCACCTTTCTCCACAGTTATCAATACTTCTCACTCCTGTAAATTTCTTGGTATCGTGTTTCTTGAATCATAGATTGTGAGATGAGTTTCTCTTCTTAGTCCGGCAATTATTTATGAAATTAGATGATGAGGACATTAGAAGATCAATGATCTACGACCACGATCTACTTTTGATTATTATTGTATTTGATATATTTTATTTTATGTTTTATGAGTCTATTATATTTCTTTTCGTTTATGCCCTTGCTTAAGGGCCTCGTCATGTGTTTGCCTTAAGGGCAATTGTGTCTTTGTATTTTCTTTATTCCGTTGGCTATTTAAAGCTTTCTCCTCTTCATGTAAGGATGATGAATTATTGATAATGAAAATTTTATGTTCTTGGTGATCTCTTAGTGAGTTCATGTTGATCTCTTAGTGAGTTCATGAGATGAGAAGCCCGATGAGGGTGATTTGCAATACCCGTCAATCTTTGGAAGAGTCCAAGGTTCGCGATTCTTACGATCTCTTTGTGAGTTCGTTAATTACTTATATATTACTCGTATTTTTCGCTAATCTCCTTTCTCCCCTCTTCATCCACCCAAGTCTTCCCTAGCTCCACCTCCCCAAGCCGCCGACCATCACCCACCCGATCGTCGGCCTCCCTCCCACGGCCTTCCCCCTCCACCCACCTAGCCGCCGGCCACTTTCTTCCCATCCCTTGAATGAGGATTTAATGTCTCATTATTACCTTCCTATAGAGCATGAAGGATTTGGGGAAATTATTTTAAACCATTTGAAATTCAAATTTTGAATTTCAAATAGTTTCCTAAAATAGGAATATATATTAGGAAAGTCTTGAATGTCATTCACTTTTAAATTTCAAATTAGATTGGATGACATTATTCTCTCCTTAAATTATAGTGGCCAATTTGGAAGTTGTTTTAAACTTTCCCCAATCCCCTCTCCATCTATATGCCGCCGGCCATGCTAGGGAGGAAGCCCAATTAATGCTAATTCAATGCATTAATTACAATTGATTTGAAGTTTGAATTTTCATAACCCCTCCTCCCTCTCTCCAATTTCCACGGTCCCTTCTTGGACTTCTTTGGAAAGCTTTTCTGATGGCCATGACTTCTCTAGGAAAGAGTTCAAATCTTTCCCTGCTGCTGGCCGAATTTTCCAAAGCCCCTCTCCCTAATTTTCTTCCATTAAATCTTCTCCAAACTCAATCCAATGTGGAGCCCTCTTCTTCCTAAGACTGCAGCCTGAAATTCAGCCGATTGCCTTGCTCCCTCAGCCCTTGGAAGACCCATAATTGCTGTTTTGGGAAGACGGAATTGCTGTTTTGGGAAGACGGAATTGCTGCCCACTGATTTCTTTCCACCCCAGCTGCTGCCTCTTCATTGGAGAAGCTCTCCTTTGTTGTTTGGTGCCTTCCCCAACTCAAGGCAACAAACATATTTTTTTTTGGATGGATGATCTAGAACATTATACAGCCTTCTCCTACTTAAATTCTTGAGGGAGACTTCCATCTCTCAAAGAATTTTCCAAGGCGAACCAAGGATCGTTACATTCCACACTTCGTCGCTTGGGAGAGTCTTCTTCTCTTCCCATTGAACCTTCACGAGGAGCTCGCATCTATCTTGTCTTTGGGTAAACTCTTCCCCCGACTCTTTTATCTTCGAAGTTGCTTTTCAATTGTGGTCTTAGTAGATTCATGACGATCACGTTAATGCTTCCCCGCTAAAGCCTAGTAATTATAAGAGTTAAGTGAGGGATCTCCTCACAGCCTGACGAAGCTTGGCGAACGAACGGAAGCCGAAGCCGCAATCCGTGCTAGAGAGACGAGCTGAAGAGGCGACTCAAACTGCCGATCCGACGGGAGGAGCAAATCGTCGAAGGAGGAGAGTCGAACAGCCACGAACGAGCCAAATAGGCGGAGCTCGTGTGCGGTTCTTCTGTCCCAGGCAAAGCGTGCGGATCGCAGAAGGAGGAGAGTCGAACAGCCACGAGCAAGCCAAATAGGCGACCCGTGAAGAAAAAAAAAAGGGCCACCCAATTTTTCTCTTCTAGAAAAGCCGGCCCGTGCACAACAAAAAACCGTAGGGATTTTTTTTAGGAAAGCATTCATTGCTATCCAAGGTAGTCTTTATTACTATCATCATGTTAGAAATCAATTCCTCCCAAAGTATTGACCAAACGGAGGAGTCGATGGTGCACCAAGGGCGAGGTGACCTTCAAAGCATTCAATCTTCCTATCGTCTAAATGGGAAGAACTACTTGAAGTGGTCTCAATTTGTGAAGACCTACTTAAAGGGGAAAGGGAAAATACACCACCTTCTTGGAGGAGGACCAAAAGAAGGAGATCCTAAATTTGGGGCATGGGATGAAACAGACTCCATGATTATGTTATGGTTGTGGAATTTCATGACTCCAGAAATTAGCGATACATTTATGTTTCTTTCGACTACAAAGGACATATGGGATGCTGCCAGATAAACCTTCTCCAAAGCTCGTGATGCGGCTCAAATCTTTGAACTTAAAGTCAAAGTTGGAAGCACGAAGCAGGGGAGTAAGACAACGGAGTATGCCATTATTCTGCAAAATCTGTGGCAAGAACTTGATCACTATAGGTGTATTGAAACCAGATGTCCGGAGTGTCACGCCCCAAGATCAAACTTGGAAAGAATGTCAATCGATTTCCCAAACAATTTACCAGAGTTATGTAAAACCTTCATTAAGTAATCTATCAAACATCTATAAAATTTAAACATCAATATAACAGTCGATTCATATCACAAAACATCATGTACAATACTTAGGAACTACACTATCAATACAAGTAAAGAAACTATCCTGTCCTGAGTACAAAAGAATCATCAATCGACCAAAAGACAAAACCTGAAGATCTGGATCAATTCCTATCTCCTGCTCTCAAGCCCTGACCTGAAAATATCAACCACATATAATGAGCTTTACAAAGCCCAGCAGGTCACCTAATACCTATAACTGAAATCAAAGCACGGCGATGCTATCAATATGCATGTCAATCTATCAATCTGTATCAGTCAATGGTCAATGAGTCTATGCAGCGGAAATCAAATCAGTAGTCGATGCAATCCGGAAATCAATAGTCAATAAAACCAGTCAATGCAGCGGCAGACAAATCGATAAATCAACTCAATCAATCAATATCCGTCAATCAAATCGATGCTGTCGAATCAATACAATCTATTCAATGAAATCAATCGAGAAAAGCAATACGAAACAATGAATCTACGAAGCAATCAATACAGTGCAGAAACAGTAGGCAGTAGTACAATGAATCTATACGATATCCATGTTCATGCTATCAATGCAATATCTATATCTATCTATGTCCATATCAATGCTCAGTAGTCAATCGATGAAATCAATAGAATCCGTACGATACAGTAAATCCGATCAAATCAATAAAGTAGAAATCGATAAAGCAATAAATCCGTAAATCAATACAGTAAACATGTAATTCAATACTATATACTGAACAAGTATAATCTACTGGATATGTTGCTGTTGTAGAATCCATATTGCTGTTGTAGATATCATTTACATTGGTTCAATCAATAAGAGTCGTCACTCTTTTCGCCCGTCGGCATATCAATAAACTCCTTATGACTCCCATCAATATATCAATAATCAATGTTTAAAGGAAAGCCCGTCGGCCCACCATCCTGTACAGGTCAATCAATCTTCAACCAATGTTCAACCAGGTTCCACTTGTGATCAGTATCAATAATCAATCAATAATCAATATTAAAGCTATCATATCAATAATCATATGCATATCGATTCAATCTATCAGTTTCAGCCAAAATAGAAATCATACGAAAATCGGGCAGAGTAACGGTAGTCTATCGAATTTACACAAAAATCCTGCAAAAAGATACAAATTCCGAATTTCTCCAAATTACCAACGAATATCCACGGCATCAATACAAGACTATCAATGTAAAGAATCCAAATCAAATCAAGTCCTGATAATTTTCTATTCAAGTAAAATCGCGTAGAATCAATTCCGACCGATAAAATCTTCATAGAATACAGTCAAATCGTGTACAATAGTCATATCTATAACATACTAAAAGTTGTGCGGTGAAAGTTGTGTCAATACAAAATCAGGTCTAAAAGTATACTACGAAAACACAAAACAGTGCACAACTCGATCAAAACACAATATCTTCGAAAACAGAAACAGGGTTCGGAGTCCTTACCACGAGATCTACACTTTCTCCAACAGCAGCGTCGGACGAAAAGCACTCCGCGGTCTCCGAAAACCAGCTTTTCTCCTTTTTCCCTTTCTCTTTCTCTCTCCTCAAAATATCTGATTTTAAAATCTGATTTTCTCTCTCCTCAAAACGAGCTCATTTCCTTATATCATACACAGATCGGCCTGGCCGATCGCCCGATCGTCCCGGGACGATCAGACCAAATTCTGATCATCCTGGACAGTTCCCAGGGCTGTTGTCTGGCCGATAATTTCTACAGTACAGATCAGCCTGGACGATCTCAACATCGTCCCGGACGATCCTGTCCAGAAATCCTTCCAGAAAACACACCAGAAATCAGCTGTTTTCAAAGCACTGATCGGCCTGGACGATCTCAACTTCGTCCTGGCCGATTCTGGGAGGAAAATCCAATTCAGAGAGGAACAGTAAGGGAACGAGATCTTACACGGAGGATGCTGCGATCCTAAAGGACTTTATTGAAAAAGATAGAGTTTATGATTTTCTTGCAGGACTCAATGCAGAATTTGATCAAGTTAGAGTTCAGATCCTCGGCAAGGAGGAGACACCATCACTCAACGAAACTATTTCTCTCATCCGAGTAGAAGAAAGTCGACGAGGAGTGATGTTAGAACCAAAGGCCGTTGAAAGCTCCGCAATGGTGATGAACAAAGAATCATCATGGAAGGAGAAAGGTAAAGATTCTTCAAAACTCAAAGACAAAGACTCACTTAGGTGCAACTATTGCAAAAAGTCAAGACACACAAAAGAAACATGTTAGAAGATACATAGAAAACCCCCAAACAAGGAGTGGAATCAAAAGGGTGAAACAAGGAGCACATCACATGCCAACAACACTACAAATAAGCCAGAAGCTCAGTCCAGTCTTGGAGAATTCAATAAAGAAGATATTGATAAATTGAAACGACTCCTGGTATCTCTTGAAAAACCAAATGCTTCTTCTTCACTTGCACTCTCAGGTAAGACTCCAATTTCTATTAGTTTAAGTGCTTCTAATCATTTAAAGGAATTATGGATCATTGATTCAGGAGCCACAGATCATATGACCCACTCACCAACCCACCTCATAAACTATACTCCTTGCCCAAACAACAAAAAAATCATCACTGCTGATGGTTCTCTTACCACTGTAGCTGGCCAAGGAGACATCATATTATCACCATCCCTCATCCTAAAAAATGTGCTCCATGTACCACAATTATCCACAAACCTGATATCTATACAAAAACTTATCAATGACCATAATTGTCAAGCATTGTTTAACCCTACTTATTGCTTATTTCAGAACTGGAGATCGGGGAAGAAGATTGGACTTGCTAAGGAGAAAGCAGGATTGTACTACCTGGAAGAATCAAACCAATCTAAAAGGAGTTGCTCTTTGTTATCCCTAGTTGATAGGAACTCCGCTATTTGGCTTCATCATTATAGACTAGGACACCCATCTTTTGATGTCCTAAAACATATGTATCCGCAACTTTTCCATAATTTAGATAATAAAATGTTTCATTGTGAAACCTGTGAGTTGGCTAAACATAAAAGAACCTCATTCCCAAACAAAAGTGAGAGATGTGATACTCCTTTCTACCTTATTCATAGTAATATATGGGGACCCTCTAAAATTTCCAATATCTCTGGGGCACGTTGGTTTGTGTTATTCATTGATGATTGCACAAGAGTCTCTTGGATCTATCTCCTTAAACATAAATCCGATGTTAGCACCATTGTTCCCATCTTTCATTCCATGATCAAAAATCAATTCGGGGTAAAAATAAAAAGTTTTCGCTCTGATAATGCCAAAGATTATTTCAACCAAACCCTTTCGTCCTACTTCCAGAGTGAAGAGATCATCCATGAGTCCTGTGTTCACACCCCACAACAAAATGGGGTTGCAGAGAGGAAAAATGGTCACCTTCTAGCCTCTACCCGAGCTTTCCTATTTCACTACAATACACCCAAATCCTATTGGGGGGAAGCTCTTTTAACTGCAGCGTATCTCATAAACCGACTACCTTCAACAGCCTTAGGCCTCAAAACTCCAATGGAGACCTTGTCCTCTTTTTACCCAGAATTTCGAACCCATCATAATCTTACACCCAAAATCTTTGGATGCACTGCCTATGCTCATATTCACAGCTAGGAGCGAGAAAAATTAGATTCAAGAGCACTCAAATGCATCTTTGTTGGCTACTCTTCTACCCAAAAAGGGTATAAGTGTTATCATCCACCTACAAGAAAAACCTTTATCTCTATTGATGTTACCTTTGCTGAACGGAACTCCTATTTTTCAAAAACTCATCTTCAGGGGGAGACTGAACTTGAGGAAGATGAGGAAAATGAACTAGCACCTCTTGACCTTCCTCCACCACCTCAGAAAAATCCACCTGAAACCCAAGAAAGGGAAACAAATGACAACGCTATCATTAGATTTGGAAAGGTTTACTCCAGACGTAGAAGTCCAAGCTGTGCTCCAAAGCAGATCCAAGAATCGGAACCATCTCCTGGAAATAAGGTAAGTTCACCACCTCCCTTATACCCTATTAACAACTCTATATCCTTCAACAACTTCTCATCGTCACACACAAATTTTCTTGTTACATTAGAAGATATCCATATTCCTAAAGATGTTTCTTAGGCCTTATCTGATAAAAATTAGAAAAATGCCATGAAGAATGAAATGCAGGCCCTGGAGAAGAACAAAACTTGGGAGATCGTCAATCTACCGATGGGAAAAAATCGATCGTCTGCAAATGGGTGTTCTCAGTAAAATACAATGTTGATGGCACACTAGAGAGATATAAGGCAAGATTAGTGGCAAAAGGGTTTACTCAAACGTATGACATTGACTACCAAGAAACGTTTGCTCCTGTAGCCAAGATGAATACTGTTCGAATACTACTCTCACTAGCAGCCAAATACAATTGGCACCTGGAACAATTGGATGTGAAATGCATTCCTGCATGGGGACTTAGAAGAAGATATATTTATGGAAATACCACCAGGGTTTAAAGAAAAATCTGAAGGTAACAAGGTATGCAAATTGAAAAAGGCTCTATATGGGCTCAAACAATCACCAAGGGCTTGGTTCGAAAGATTCTCTAAATTCATGCTCCTGAATGGGTATCGACAGAGTCAAGGGAATCATATATTCTTCAAACACTCAGACTCAGGGGGAGTCACAATACTATTAGTGTATGTTGATGATATTATTTTGACTGGAAATAATGAAGAGAAGAAAGTCAATTTAAGGAAAAGTCTTACTAAGGAATTTGACATCAAAGAACTTGGTAGACTTAAATATTTTCTCGGAATTGAAGTAGCTCACTCCAGCAAAGGAATCTTCATTTCACAACTGAAATACATCAAAGATATTCTAAGAGAAACAGGTAAACTAGCCTGTAAACCAGCACCAACACTAGTATAATCTAATCTTAAACTGGGAGAAGCTAAAGAAGATCCAGATGTAGATAAAGGGGCCTACCAGTGACTTGTAGGGAAATTGATCTACCTCTCCCACACTAGACTAGACATAGCATTTGCTGTAAGCATGGTTAGTCAGTTTATGCAGAATCCAAAGCATATTCACATGCAAGCAGTAGACAGGATATTGCACTACCTTAAAGGAAGACCAGGAAAAGGAATTCTCTTTAAGAGAGATCGTGTAATGACCCTAGAAGTATACACGGATGCTGACTACGCAGGATCACCGGTTGATAGAAGATCTACCTCTGGGTATTGCACATTTCTTGGAAGAAACCTTGTTACATGGAGAAGCAAGAAACAGAATGTGGTGGCAAGATCCAGTGCAGAAGCAGAATATCGAGCTATGGCCTTGGGAATATGTGAGCTACTGTGGATCAAAATAATCCTAGAAGATCTAAAAGTTAAGTGGGATGAGCCCATGAAGCTACATTGTGACAACAAATCAGCGATCAGCTTAGCCCACAATCCAGTCCAGCATGACAGGACCAAGCACATAGAAGTGGACATACATTTTATTAAAGAAAAACTAGACAGCGGTCTAGTAAGTGTTGACCATGTATCATCAAAGGATTAACTTGCAGATTTCCTTACTAAAGGATTGGAGAGTTCTGTCTTTCTCCGAATGATTGACAAGCTGGGAATGACGGATCCATATTTCCCAGCTTGAGGGGGAGTGTTAAATCTCAACCTTACGATCCCAAAGATATCCACGGCTGTGAACAGTAATCCGTGGGAAGACTATATGGATAGCATTAATTCCTCCCATTGATTTAGGAATAATTGTATTCTCATTATTATAAGAGTTATTTGTTTCCTTATCGATACACCTTGTATAGATCTATAAATAAGGAGTAGATTGCTTAATAAAATTCAAGCTCTTCCCTCTCAAATCCCGGTTTTAACAAAAACCAATCACGTATGCAACGTCACATTAATTGACTAGTTTGCAATCTTAACTTCCACGCATGTGATTTAGCCTAAGCTTGTTTTATCGCCTTATTATTTTATCTTAGCGTTTAAATCGGCATAAGTTTTATTTAGAATTGTTCTTGAACAGTTAAGCGTGCAAATTTCCCTAAGCAACTCATCTTCGCATGTACATTTTACATCACTAGACATCATAACAAAAACTTAAAAAAAGGAATTCTCCTTCTCCTTCGCCTAGAAGAAATTTTGTCTTACCAGCACAAAAAGGCATACGCATTCAAATTTATGCTTATTGCACTTCTTGTTCCTATAAAATCTACTACTGTTAATGTAGCATAAATACATCTGCATAATATAGAGGAAAACTTCAAACAAAAGCAACAAGGTTTGCATGCAATGGTTGTATATTTGAGGAGAACCTGTGTTGATCTTTCTTCTTCTTTTTTTAACCAGGGATTTAAGCTTCAACAAGTTATCTGGAAATATTTCAACGACATTTCAGAGTCTGCTGCATACTAATTTGATGTAAGTAATTCAGAGCTGTTGCACATTTTAGTCTTGACGTTAGCCTTTCTGATATTATTTACTGATGATGTTTGTGCAGGTTTCTTACCGGTAATAACTTATCTGGTTCTGTACCTGACTGGATGCTTTTGGGCAAAAACAACATGTGTGATTCTCTTTCCAAATTATGTATTATTGTTGGAGTATTTTTTTTTAATATTTACAATGAGCTTCTCAAATTTTTTTCTGGTTATCGTTCATTACTACGCAATTGTAGTCTTATCACAATTTGTAGTGGCTATGCTTTCTTAGGGCTCATATGTTTTTGAAAATGATGATTTCTTTTTCACTCATTTTTATTCTGAAAATAAAATGATCACTTTTGAGGAATTTTGAAGGCGTTTTTAAAGTTCAAAATCAATAATGATCTCTACAATGAAAAAATCTCATAAATTCACCTTTTTCAAAGCATGGATTCTAACTTTAAGAAACCAATTGAGCCCTTAGAAGAAGATAATTATGTCAATTTTAGTTAATTATGTTAATGTAAAAACTTCCTTCTTAGGTGCATATTATTTTAGCAGCCCTCGAAGATATTGTACAAGCACATATGACACAATTGATAGTCTAAATTGATCATATATCAAATCAATCTTATTATTAGATTTTCCCATTTACTTTGTATCATTTTAATTAAATCTGTACCTGCCCATGCAAATAATTCATAAATCATGTAAATGAACTCCACTAAGTTGAAATCTTTCATGGCATCCAAAATGTTTCTTCAACTTTATATCCATGAAGAGGTAAAAAATGGCCTACAAAACTTTGCAAATTAGACATTTTTGTAATTATGTTCTTTAATATGTGGTTATAAATGTTATATCACATTCCTGTATGTATATCTGTAAGAGAGGGTTTAGACAACATAACAATTGTCATGTCGCCTGTGGTTTACAGTGGGGAATGTGATGGATTTGTATCTGACCATAGTTGATGATTGAGTTAAGGGGTGTGAATTAATTGGTCACGTAGGTAATGCCTTTGGCTGATTATGATATTTGAATGGTTATGAACCTGCATTTGACCATGGTTGGTGATTAAATCATGTGAGATTTAGATTCAATGCACTTATGCACCTATTAGTTTGGGGTCGGTCGAACCCTTTGGTTTGGTGGTTGCGCCTTCTCCATTAATTAATTTTTCTGGTGAAGATTTGAGTGCAAGTGGTCTTACATTAGTTACAGAGCTATAATAAAAGGGAGAGAACCTAACATAAATTGGGGGGAAGACCCTTGACACTAACCAATAGAGAGTGGAGAAGCAGGAGTGGAGCTAGGATTTTTTTTCTGTGGCCACAAATTATCAATTTTAAAAATAACCTCATCCTTTATCATCCGGGTTTGGGACTGATATTGACAGTTTTAATTTTTTTTTTAAATTATCATTATAAAAAGATAAATTATATAATAAAGAAAAAACCTACAATTGAGAACATTTGCTCTTCATATTCTCTTTACCTATTATCTATAGTTTTTCTCTTTTGAGTCTTCATTTTTTTGAAACTATTGTACAATTATTTCATTATCAATTCTAAAAAATGTCTTTTTCAATATAAGCTATCAAATAGTTATTCATCCAAGTTTCTTCCATACAATTGCGTAGATGATTTTTTATAATCTTCATAGTAGAGAATGCTCATTCAACCAGTGCGGTAACAATAGGCAATATTAGAGTTAGCTTTGTAAGCATGAACACCAAATGATAAATAACATTCTTCTTTGTCTTCACTAATTTTTTAGCAAGCTCTTCAATTCCTTTTAAATTTCTAAATGCATAACTTGATCTCATATCAATGATAAAAATGTCAACTTTGCTTTCTAGTATGATGATTTGAAAATTTTGGTAAAAATTTGGCTAGACATATCAATCGTTCTTCATTAAAAGTTGAAAATTAATCACATAGATTTAAATATGCCATACACATAAGTAACTTTGTATTTATTTCATCAAATTTATTGTTAACCTCTTGAAGTTGCATATATATCCCAGTGTAAAATACTTTAATGATAAGGAATATTATGAGCACTATTAGCTTGACCAACATGAATATAAAATTATCATTCTTTTTCCAATTTCTGAATTCCTTAATGTTGAAACTATCACTACTAACTTGTTATCTTATTTCAGGTCTATTAAAATAATAATAATAATAATAATAAAGCTGCAACCTTTGTTATACTATATAGTTTAACCATCCTTTGTAATCTTTGAATCACGCAGGATTAAATCTACGTAATTTATTTTCAATTTTTGTACATGGGAATTCATGATCAGGAGGCTGACATGGTTCTTTTTGCAAGTAATATCTTAGCACTCAATGCGTCGAGAAGCCACCAAGAATGTCATCAAAATGTTTCTTCTTTAATCTAAGGTCAACAAGAATGTCATCAAAATTGATTTCTACATGAGTTTGTCTGAAATGGGCATTGTTATCACCACATATCATGCCACGTTAATCTAATTCACTTTTTCTTTTAAAATATCTCTCCATATCTAATTTAAATAAAAAATGAATTAAGAACTTATAATGAGATATTTGATTTAATCTTCTACAAACATGAAGTTCAATTATATTAAAATGTGTTAAAAATAATAATGATGTTGCAACTTACTTGAATAAAAAATCATAAGCCTCTCAGCACCGTATATGATTCCAATTTATTCTCGTCACTTTCATGAATTTCCTATTAGAAAGATTTTGACTTTCAATATATATATATATATGGAATTTTGATTTAATCTTAGTTCATTATAACATGAAGCCTTATTATTTGGGACTTGCAAGGGCACGATATCTGGATAAAGTAAAAATATTTGCCAAATAATTCTGGTCTAACAAAAATCTAGAGTATACTATGATATTTGTATAACTATACGTCCTTTCTTTCATTCTTACCAAGAAAATACGCCACACTCTATGCGTTGATTACCTAGACAAATAAATCATCCTATCCATCTATTTGTAGAACAACAATTTATTGGATGGTAATTAATCACAAGCTGTCAATAAATGTTCTCGATGCACAGATGCTGAAATGTCTTCTTTTGAAGCAACTTTGTCTAGCACCCACTTCTTCTTCACCATCCCCATTTACAATAAACGAGGAATCAACATTCATCTGAAGATTGTATATGAATATCTCTTGGTGGTTCGTTGCTTGTTAAGATTCTTTCATCATCAAACTCTTTTGATATTCATACATGAGTATGCTATATATATATATATATATATATATATATATATATATATATCATTTCCTTATTGTGTGTCAGGTTCACACTTCATTGCCTAGGGACAAAAGAGGCTTGTGATGGAAATTGGCTGAATGATTTTAATATTTTGTTGTTTCAGTTTAGATTAGGTAAATATGCATATATGTATGATAACCACTTAAAAGAAAATGTTCTTTCCTATATATCCAAAAAAAATTGGTCATTATATTTCTTGTTATGTGTCTTGTGCCAATTCAATGCTTTATTTCCTGTATATCAGGTCTTAATGTGGTTAGGGATGGAAATGGACTAACTGCTTTCAGCACATGCTTTCTCATTGAAGTATAAAAGCCCAGAAAACCTGAAATCGTAAATATTAATTTTTCATTTCTTTTTTGCTCCAATTTATTGAATGGCAATTGATCACAAGCTATCAAGAAAATATTTTCGACGTTCAAACGCCAAAATGTCTTCTTTTGAAGCAACTTTGTGTAGCACCCACTTCAACAAGGAAAAAAATGGCATAATGGAAATATCCTTGAACTATCTATCAAATAAGCATGTTTTTCATCTTGATTTGCCCAACTAAATATAGATTTGTTTTCATGCTAATTGATGGCTAGCTCAACTAAATTGAAGTTATGACTATTATTGTTGCGGGATAGAATATACGCGGCGATAGAGTTAGAAAATTTTTCATCTTGGCCTTATACGGATATCCAACAACAACAACAACATCAAGCCTTTGTCCCACTATGTGGGGTCGGCTACATGAATCCTTTTTCGCCATTGTGTTCGGTTAAAAGTCAAATTCTCATTTAAATCTAATAAAGAAAGATCATTTCTAATATTTTATAACCAAGTCTTTTTAGGTCTACCTCTACCTTTCTTAACATAAGTCAAATCTAATACCTCAACTTTCCTAACCGAGTCATCGGGAGGCCTTCGTTTAATGTGACCAAACCATCTAAGATGACTCTCTCCAATTTTATTTTTCACTGGAGCTACTCCAACACACAAACAAAATAAAAAAGGAACACCATAATTTTTACATGGAAACCATGGAAAAGGGAAATACCTCGAGGTCACACCTAGTTGAAAGGATTCCACTAGTATTTGCTTAGATTAAAAGTAGCTGACTTGTCGCTGAAATTGAGGACGATCATATTATAATAATCAACTTAGGGTTGAAATTCAGTTACAAACGTAGATTGAAAATTTGGCGACGTTCTGGTTGTCGGGCGGAAATCCGACTTTAATTGACGATCAGGTAGAACTCCTGCGTCAGTTGTCTGTCAGGCAAAATTCCGACGCCAGTCAGCAGTCGGGCAGAATTCCAGATCCAATCGGCAGTCTGGCAGAATTCTGACGTCAATTGGCAGTCGAGCGAAAGTCCGGCGGTGGTCGAGGAGGAGTCTCTTCCTTCTCTTCCTTTTTTTCTCTTCTTGCTTCCTTAATTCTGGCGTCAGTCGGCTGCCGGGCGAAAGTCCGGCGGTGGTCGACGAGTCTCTTCCTTCTCTTCATTTATTCTCTTCTCTTCTTCATTCTCTTTTCTTCTTGCTTGGGTTCTCTTTCATGAGAAATGAGGGGTCTATTTATAGTTTTCTGAGAGTGGCATGACCAATAAATAGAAGGAAGATCAAGGGTAAATTGGGAGTGATTTGAATGGATGGTTGATGTTAAATCCCTTGATCGTAGATCGTTTATTGAGCATTCGAATGTCTTAATGATATTAAAATTCGGCGATCTTGGGCTCGTTGGATTTGTCTCGTCAAGCCACTCGATTCGACTATAAGCATGTCATATTTGGAAACTGTTTGGTAATCCAAATTATGGATTGAACCTTCCAAATGCGCTTCGGGTCTTTGATGTAGACTCGTGTAGGCTCACATTGAGTTGAATTTGGTGTTGTTGGGTTTGTATTTCCGAGACGTTCAGTTTGACTATAAGTTTGCTGAAATCAGAGTTCAGATGGTCTCCAATTTTATTTTTGAAGTTTCCAACTCGATTTTTGCCTTGGGATTCGTGCTGGATCAATATAATTTTTCGATGATATATCAATTATGAACGTGAAACCCTCCGTTGACACCAAAATGCCAATACACAATGCTCTTTTGGTCATTTCATGTCAAATAATTATTTCTCTGTTTCAATAACAGCTGCAATTGTTTGATTATTAATTGAACTTTCATTAGCATGTATTTAGTATATTTTATATCTCCTTTGGTAGCTCTTAATGAAACATATTTTGCAGTGACCTTTCTTATAACAATTTCACATTGGATTTTCAAGATCAAACATGTCAAGAGGGAAAAGTGTAAGTATTGTTTAAGTCTAACTTAAATGCCCTGGAAGTTGTCAGATATATATTTCATAATTGTTTATATCTACTTGTTTCATTCAGCAATTTTCTGGGAAGCTCCTACTTATTTCATAATATGTAAGTTTTTCTCATCTGCAAATTATAGTATAGCTTGCTTGAGTGACGTAATTCTTTAGAGGTTTAACATTTTCTTTTTTAATGGTATCAGATTGGTTTTTTTTCATGCTAATATTTCTAAGCATCTATCTACTCTTTCCGTTATGTTTATCTAGGACCAAACGAGTGCCATGCTTGGAGGCAATTCCTTGTGCTGAATGTAAGCATTTAATTGAGCTAAAAAATGAACTGCTATTTTAAAACTAAAGCCATCATAATTTCTTTTCCTCGTTATGCTTATTGCTGCTATTTTTTTCATAAAAATGTGATGTTGCAGTGCAGAAGTATTGGAGGACATTTAGGTTGATATATCCAACAAATCAGATTAACATTTTACTATTATTATCATGTGTATAGTAATTTAGTTTTTAATTTGATTAAGCAAACAAAAGTCGATAAACTACTAAAATTCAAGTAATGTTTTATGGGAAACTGTGTGACTTGTAGAAATTCTTTTTCTTCTGATCAAAAGTAATCCATGAGGCAAGGAGTCCACATTTAAGATACATCTATCTGTTTTGTCTATGTAAGTTCATTGACTCACTTCTAGGGGCGTCAATATTTGACACGACCCAGATCCGACACAAAAAATTCTAGGTTCAACCCGTTTGACATAAGAGTTGGGTTCAGGTTCGACAAGTCGACCAGTTTTAAAAATTGGGTCGGGTTCGGTTTGACCCGAAAACCCGAAAGTAATCCGAGAAAAAAGCCTTTCTGTCTGTCCTATCCCGTCCCTGCTGACGTGGGTCCCGCCATTTTGTATCGTCCGCAGGCACTCAACTCTGCACGTCCCGTCGACCCATCCTGTCCCGTCCCCGCTAACTCGTCCCATCCAGTTCTCGTCCTGGCATCCCCGCTCACCCGCACCAACCTGAGTCGCTAGCGTCTGGCCTCTTCCTCGCCTGCATGGCCACATACGATCTCACCAACGTGAGCCACTGGTCTCACCTAACTCACCTCATGTGTTTGGAGTTGGGTTTACGGGTCTGGTCAACCTGGTAACTTGCACGGGTCGGGTCGGGGTTGACAAACATGTTCCGTTTGCAAAATCGGGTCAGGTTAGTGTCAATTCGTTTATGGCGTGGTCAAATCGGGTTTGACCTGAACCCGACTCGTTGACCCGAATTGACACACGTACTCATTTCTACTCAAACTGAAAGCTTTCATCTTACAATTCTGTTTTTTTTTTTTCTCTCAGATCAGTGGTCATTGAATATAAATTGTGGAGGAGATGAGGTGACTACTGATGATAACCTGATATATGAGTCAGATAATGATGGATCTGATGGTGTCTCAACATTTCTTGTGGGTACAAACTGGGCAGTTAGTAGCACCGGCGCTTTTCTGGATTTGAGTGATAATAACAATTTTATAACAACAACTAGACAAAATCTTTCCATGCCTGACTCTGAATTGTACGCAAATGCACGAATTTCACCATTATCTCTTAGTTATTATGGACTTTGCTTATTAAATGGGAACTATAGTGTTAAACTGCACTTTGCGGAGATAATAATCACTGATTACAATGGATATAGCAGTCCTGGCAGGAGAATATTTAATGTTTATATACAGGTACAGACAGATCAAAATCAATTTAATCCTTTTTTGCATATATAATCTTTTATTCTTCATTTATACTGTTTTTTGCAGGGAGAACTTGTTTTGAAAGACTTCAATATCAAAGTTGAGGCTAATGGGTCAGACAAAGCAGTTGTGAAGAAGTTTAATGCCATTGTTACAAAGAATAAGTTGGAGATTCGGTTTTATTGGGCTGGCAAAGGAACAACAAACATCCCTATAAGTGGAACCTATGGTCCTCTCGTATCAGCTATATCTGTGGCTCCCAGTAAGTCAGTATTATTCTAAGAGCTGTTGGTGCTTATTTGAATTAAACCACATTGGTTCCTTGTGGGTTGATAAATCAGGACTAACATTTAGCATGATTCTTCTTTATTTGATATTCGAGCGACCCAAGTAGTTGGGATAAGACTAATAATGATGATCATGCAGCTGTTGATGATATTCTTTGTTTGATATTCATTTAAAATAGTTTATTGTACCTTTTTTTTTTTTGGAATATTTTTCCTTGAGATTGCCAGTTGAGCGTCCAGATCTGTACATCAGCATGCCTTTTTTTGTTTGTGTGGTGGCACTGTAGGGGCTTTCTTAGCTATCAAGAATATAATATTACATGTGAGGTATCTGAAACAGTACCTTCGATGAGTACATACATATCTTAAAGGTAGATATTCCAGGCATAGGAAAAAAACTGTAATATGCTATGTTTCTGAAAAGTTGCATTATCAAAATTATATCGTGGTTGCCTTGCCCATTTGTGCTTTTTCTCAAACTTGGGAAAATTTAATGGGTTAAAAAGGCTCCTTTCTGTTAAGGGAATAAAATTTGAGGTGTTAGAAATTAAGTTAATATAATCATGTAGTGAACTAATGTTAAAGTTATGCTTCACTTATTTTGTTTTCATCAAATTTCTCTTGCAGATTTCAAGCCTCCAAGAAAAAGCAGAAAGCATGTCATTCTGGTAGTGGGAATCCTCGTTTCAGTACTTTGTCTGATTATCTTGCTTTTATATGCAATTTGGAAGAAAGGTTGTTTCAGGAGAAGGGATTCAATACACCAAGGTAATCACATCTTTCATACATGTCATATCATGTTTCCTAACTTCCCATTTAGCAAGTTCATTGCTTGGAAGTGTCATTCTTTAGATTCAAAAGGTGGTACAATCCGACAACACGGGACCAATAGTGACAGTGAACCAACAAAAAACCAATGGTGACCGAATCAAACTAGCTCTTGTTTTAGAGAACATGGCTCATTATAGGCATCTTTACATCAAAATAAACTAAGAAAATCCAAGAACTATAAAATATAAACAAATAAAAGAAAATCAATGCAAAACATTGCTAAGATCATCAAATTCCTAGTCTCAACGAATATGATTTGCATTTCTGAACAATGTAGATTTTCAGATGTCCTTCGATTTTTGAACGCTAAACTTAGAAGAAGTGCTAAAAAAACAGGATGCAAGATTAAGGCCAGAAACTCAGCCGCTGTTGATTAAGAAAAGAAATTTCTTTGGAACGCCGTGCTTTGCCTCTCCTTCTCATGCTATGAAATTTTAGTTTGGCGTCACGTAAATCATCTATATTATTTCCTTCTTCTCCTTCTTTAGACCAACATATAATGTAAGCAATGAAGTTGCAGTTTTGATTTAGCTCACTTCACTTTTTCACTTTTTAAGCTTGTTTAATTTCGATTGAAAATCTCATCATTATTTGCTAAATGCATTTTCTTTAGTACTTTTCTTTGATTTTATTTCTTTGTAACACAAACTCCACCAATCTCTTCTTCTATAGGAATGGCTTGTAGGCTCTCTCAGACCCTGGTTTCCTGTCTTCTTAATTTATTTAAGTATTTTAATCCGCATTAATTTTGGTTCAACTTTTAAGTTCCAAAATCCTTGTCTTGCGTGCTAATCTCTGAGCATATGTAAATTTTCTCCTTCTAAGGCTATCCATCATAACATAGGGTATGTTTCTGATGTAGAACGAAAAGGAATTTGCTAGGGACAAATGATTTCACCAAGAACCTGAGATGAATTCTCAGAATTTTCCTTCAAGAAATCTGAAGTATTTCAGATTTTCTCACAGAAATCAGAAAAGAGGTCCAGCCGTCAGTGTTGGAGAAAGAAATGGAAGAGGAGCTTCAGCCTATATTCCAACAAGGCTAGGCCGTGAGAGAGAGAGGCGAGAGGCTTCTTTGATGTTGCTACAGCAAAAAGAATCCAGCTGAAACTGCTGGACAGCAGTTAGATCTTCCAAACAGCAATTAAGAGGCTTACGATAGCTGGGTTTGCATGGGCAACGGCTACATTAATTATTGGCTGAGAAACGTGGACAGTTTTTTTGAGGAAATCAAATAAGGGGAGGCGGTAAGCTGGGAGGAGGTGACGGGATTTAATGGGGCTGAGGTGGAGGTTAATTAATTCCTAATTCCTTCCCATAGGATTAGGGAATAAATTAAGGATTAAAGTCAAGAGGAATTCGGCCAAGAGAGGTGTGGCTTTAATTTTGTTTCCAACGGGTGGGGAAGTGGTTTAGGAAACAAATCCTGTAGGAAGTAAGGGAAGCATTGAATAAAAGCTGAGGAGGGAATTTTATTTCCCAAAATCCGATTTCTGATTTTAGGAAATAAAATTAAAACTTAGGAGTTGGGGAAATAAATACAATTAAAGCCAAGGTGGATGGGGCCGGCTGTAACCATAGGGAAAGAGGGTTTTAATGCTTTAATTGTGATTACTTAATTGGGGTGTGGAGTTTAGGAAAGAAATAATTAAACTTTATTTGAATTTGAAATTCAAATAAAATTCATTTAGTAACTTTCCAAAAATAGAATGATAAATTAGAAAAGAATTCAAATTTCACATTAGTGGAATTTGAAAATTTGAAAACCGCCCAAAATTAAATCACCCAAATTAAGTTTGAATTACATCATGAATGAGATTCAATACTTTCCTAAAATAGCTTTCTAATCTAGGAAACTATTTGAAATTCAAAATTCGAATTTCAAAGGATGAAAATAATTTCCTAAATTATTTGAACTCTTTAGGCAAGCATTAAGAGGTGACATGGACTCCTCATTCATGGAGACAAACAAGAGTGGCCGGCGGTGGAGGAGCTAATGGGGGAAAGTGATCGGCGGCCGAGAGGGTGGGATCGGGTGAAGGTGGCCAGCGGCAATGGGGAAATTTTGTGGAGCTTGGTATGGAGGAAGAAGATGAAAATGACTACGAAAAGATAATAACGAAAGAAAGAAAATAAAATGAAAACCGCGAGCCTCGGACTCTTCCGAAAACTGACGGGTGGTTCGTTTGCCCTCTCCAATGGACGTCACGTCACGAGCCCGGACCCATCCTGCGGCTGGTGAAACTCTCGATTTCTCTCATAGGAATCTCACTAACGCTCTCTCACAAGAAGAACACAAGTGTGGAAAACAAATTTTCATATCAATCAACCATCCTATTACAATAGCTAAAGGCCCTATATATAGGCCACAACATGAGAAAATAAAAAATTACAAAATTACCCCTTGGGCCACAACACTCAAATAAATTAACCTAGGGGTAAAATAGGAAATAACATAAAATAGAAACTAAAATGCAGAAAATAATTCATAAATGACAACTTAAATCAAAGCCGTCGATTTACGACGCCTCCTGTGATAGATGCGCCAGATTTTCGTGTGTTGACCTGCTGCCGTATAAAACAAAAGAAAAAAAATTTTTAATCCACGTACCTGTCCGGCCACGTTCGAGCGCCGAATTCGGCACGTTGTCGCCGCATTTCACACGACGACGTCTCATCACAGACGATCGTTTCGACGCTAAAATGAGACCGAACCTCCCTTCCGCTCATTTGCTCCCACGATCACTCTCGCTCTGGCTGCTCTCATTCCTCCGCTCTGATTTTTCTCTCGATTTCCCTCTTCGACTCCTCCCTGCTGTTCGACTACGCTCAACGACTTTCCCTTCCCTTTGGTTCGGAAGTTACGACAATTTGATCGGAAACAACAGAGGAGAGCTCGCTTGCTGTCGAGGAAACTTTCTCCCCTTCGTGCGGCTTCTCCAGCTCTGTCCGTGGCTGGACGACCTCGCCCCTCTGACGACCTTTCGTTCCTGAACGGGAGTTACAACATTTTGATCGGACACGACCACGGGAGCTCGCTCGCTTGCGTGTTCGGCTTCGTTTCTTTGCAGAGGGTATAGAGATTGCAGGCGTCACTTCTTCGGCTCGTTCGTGCTGTTCGGCCGCGCCCCTTGACGGATCGGAAGTTACAACCATTTCGATCGGAAGCCACAACAGGGAGCTCGCCGGCCGTGAAGAACTTTCTCCCTTGCGTCGCTTCTCCGGCTCCTCTGTTGCTGATCGGCTTCGGCTCCTTCAGGGCTGTTCGACCTCGCTTCCTCCAACGACTTTCCTTCTCTGTAGGATCGGAAGTTACACATTTTGATCGGAAAACAAGAACAGAAGCTCGCTGGAAGTGAAGGTAACTCTCTGCCTTTCACGCTCTTCTTTGGCCGAATCCCGTAAATCTGCTGAATTAAAAAAATTTTATTATAATTATTTTAATTAATTCTAATTAATTAATTAATTATTATTTTTAATTAATTATTATAATTAATTAATTATTATAATTAATTATATTTAATTTTAATTAAAATTATTATAATTAATCAACTTAATTATAATTAATTTTAATGAAAATTACTTTATAACTAATTATAATTTAAAAGATTAATTATTATTAATTATTATTACTTAATTATAATTTATTTAAATTAATTAATTTTAATTAGTTATAATTAATTATATATTAATTATAACTAATAATTTTAATTAATTTTAATTAATTAATATTAATTATAATTAATTAAAAAAAAAAAGAGAAGAAGAAAAGAAGCCTCCCTTCCCTTGCCTCGATCCACGAGCCACCGCCAGAGTCGCCGACAATCACCGTCGGGCCCAAAGGTATAAAATTTCTAACTCCAATCCCGTCCTCGACGTTTGCAGCGGACCGGAGAACCACCTATACGCGCTCTTGTAGCACGGTGGGAGGGAGCCCGGTGCGAAGCATACGACGAGGCGGGTAAGCCCTATACACGCTCTTGTAGCGTGGTGGGGACGGTTCTCGACCTCGACCTCGACATCGACACCGCCGACGACTGCTACGCAAAGGTATGATGTTCCAAATCCCATTCTCGACGTTTGCAGCGGACCGGGGAACCACCTATACACGCTCTTGTAGCACGGTAGGAGGGAGCCCGGTGCGAGGCATACGACGAGGAGGGAGAGCCCTATACACGCTCTTGTAGCGTGGTGGGGAGTCACTGCTGTTCTGGTACGTCACTGCTGTTCTGGTACGGGTACTGCTGAAGGCCCCATACACGCTCTTGTAGCGTGGTGGGATGAAATTTTGTACGGCCGCGGTGTCTACGGACACCTACCATACACGCTCTAGTAGCGTGGTGGGAAAGCCCAGCTCCCCAATTTTCCCCCAAACGGGGGATATGCCGGGGTGCTGCCGAAATTTTCACTGAAGTACACGAGATTGAAACAATTTGAAGACTTCAGCTGAGCAAAAATATAGAAGACCTGTACTTGAACAAGAATGTACAGAACTCGAACTAAATGAGCAGAGGACTTGTATGAACAGAAAAGAACAAGAGCATGCATTCAAATGAACAATGAACTGTGGACCTGAATCAGAACAAACCCAAATGACTAATAAAAGGCCGAATCCAAATAAAATGAAATCAAATTGGAACCAAAATCAAATCAATTTGAATTTCAAAGAACTCCTGAAGATCCTGAACCAAAGATTTGAACTTGCACTCTACACTCAAAGTTAGAACAAGATGTGGACAACAAGAACCTGTTCATTTGAACATGAACTGCACGACACCAAGTAAAGTTTGGGTTTGCAAATAATAGATTCAAATCCAGGTGAATTCCATATGGCAGTAGAAGACTTAAACGAATATTGAAGACTCATATTGAGTTTGAAACTCAAGTCTGAATGAAATTGAACTTGGATCCAAACACATACAAGGACAAGGCTTGAATCCTGTGCAAGGGAGCTCAAACTACAATAACATTTGTATGGTCAAGAGTGACTCAAGATACGTCACAAGACCTCGATGCACAATCTCCTACGACAATCCCTACAATGCCTGTTGATTGAGAAGGCAACACTACTATTGGATAGTCAAAGACCTGTCCTCTATAAACAAATCCAGACATTAAACCACCTGAGATTGGTGACAGGTGGGCATGATGTAGGAAACAATGGGTCTTCTACGAATAGTTCCAGGAGCTCGTGGCAGACGCAACGGGTCCTTGTAAATGGATACAACCAGCTTGTGGATAACAACAGTGAGTACCTCGTAGGCACAACGAATCACTGTGGACACAAGTACGAATATTACTTACAACGACAGTCCCCTGCAAAGGGATTCTTGTGGATAACAACAGTGTATTGAAAGAACAACAAATCACTGTGGACACGAGTACAGATATCACCTACGATAATGGTGATCAAGATCTTCAAGTATGTCGGGTACAAAGGCAACCCGATGTACGAAAAAAGGACACCCCCTAGCAGAAGGGATGACATGTTTGAACAAATTAGAACCAAACTTCCTGGTGTTCTAAACTCTCTTCTTAGTTCTATACTCAAGAAGAAAACAGCTCTAGTACCTACAAATACTGGAAATAACAAGTCTGCCACACTGAAGAGCCTAAAGGGAGTCCTCCCCAAATCAGCAGCCTTTGACTCCCGAATCCAGAAAATCCTCCCCCGGTGATTGAGAAAGGGGGAGTCAACATCAAAATCAAACGCCACCGGATCTGCAACTTTCGTACAAGCAGACAGAAGGCGCCTACAATTATTTCAAAGTACCCCTGCACGTGCACTATAAATTGTATACATATAGGTACACTAAAGGGGGTAAAAATAATTATAAAACCCGCATGGGCCCCGACGAGCGTGTTATTGGTACACACGTGACGCTTAGGGATGCTGCGTGGGTTGACAAGTGAATTCAAGTTCGAATCCGATCCTTCTATACGGATCAATAGAAGTCGACAAGATTCGAACTACCTAACAAAATACACGGTTGTAGTGACCGGTGTATTTGTTTAAATACATTCTTTTTAGGCCTTCAAAGCCTAAAATCAAGAGAATTCACTAAACAAAAGGCACAAAGCCTACGAGAAACCCGATCCCCTATCGATAAGTTGATAGGGTCGACAAGGTTCAATCAAATGGAAATGACCCCTAAACACCCCGATGATGGCCGTGTTGATTGAAGATCTCAACCGGAGGGGTTCCCAAATATTCCAAAGCTCCACCCCAAATATCCACAAAAATCCAAAAAATCCCCAAAATCCAAAGCTCCATAAAAAGCCCAAATTCCATATATTTAAAAATGAAATCAAACCATCAATCGCTTAAAGCAAAGCCCATCCACCCTCCACAACAGTCTGCCAGGGTGGACAAATTCAAATAAACTCTAGCTCACAAAGAGCCAAATGCCTAGTCGAAAATATCACTAGGATCCATTCTCAAACAATCTTTTGCCAGTAAGGACGTGGTACGTGTCCTCTAACCGGCAGTTTCGCCGCCAAATGGCACTGCAGGTAAACGGTTATGACCCGGGGCCCTCTGAACCGAGTGGTTTTGCCGCCAAATGGCACCACAGATAGCGGTTATGACCAGAGCCAATACGCTCCTTAATGGCGTTAAATCCTTGAGATATGAATCAATAGGATATGATTGACAGGGCACAAAGCCCTCTGTTAGCTAAGGTGGATTTAAATTTGTCCCCTTAGACAAACATCCAACCCCGGTCTACAAGGTCCCCTTGGACGAAGCAACCCATGGCTGCCGACAAGGATCCTTCTGTCAGGTTGGGTCGACTATCTCCTCTGACTAAGTGGACCAGGGACCGCGATGGCCCGGGACGACGGAACCATGGGATCTTGATCGGGTCTATCATCCATTCCCCCACCATCCGCTTTAAGTGCACGATGGTGAAATTTCTATTTTAAATATCAAACCTTTCAAATTTCCAAACTTTCAACTCAATTCTCAAATCCAAATCCAGTTCTCAAATACCCAAACCCATGCTGCTGCTACTATATGCCAGATAACACGTTTCTCTATACGTATCTAATTGACGACTAGCCTTAATCGAAAGTTCTCTCTCATGATTGAGAGGGGTAATTAACTATAGGGGCTTGCGCCTATAGGAAACCAGAACTCAGATCATAAAGTCCTCACAAAATGAGGGCGAAATCTCTGGGTAGTGTCTTATCTACAAACCCATCTGCCTTCCAAAATTTACCTCGGAACTTAGTTCGTTAAAACTCCCTTGCCGAATAAGAAAAGCGAGCGGAGGCCGAGGCCGAATTTTTGGAGCCCACATCGTGCCGATGTCCGCATCAGTTTCACCCTTGAATTTTTTCCCCCTGTTTCACTGCTAATGTAACTATCATCTTCTGTTATGTTCAGGCCTTCAAGGGAAGTACCTCATTATATCTACAAGTTAATTTTTCTTTCCTTGTTATATATTGACTACTTTGCAATGTAATAGATTATTCTGAGAAGTATTTTAATGTTTTTCCTTTTCTTGAAATATGTGCTCATTGTTGCAAATCCAAGTGCAGTTGCTTTCATCATAGTTTGTCTTTTGCATTTCTTGGATAGATCTGAGGCGGTTAGAGCTGCAAACTGGTTCCTTCAGCCTAAGGCAAATACAAGATGCTACCAATAATTTTAGTGCCTCTAACAAGATTGGGGAAGGGGGTTTTGGATCAGTCTACAGGGTATATTCAAGTTTATTGATTTATGGATTATTTGTTTTAAAATGAATAAGATTTTACTTGATTTTCTCACAATACGCTTTCAGTTCAGGGTTTATTGTCAGATGGTACCATGATAGCTGTGAAACAGCTTTCTTCGAAGTCAAGACAAGGAAATCGTGAATTTCTTAATGAGATAGGCATGATTTCTGCTCTACAGCATCCAAATCTAGTAAGGCTTTACGGATGCTGTGTTGAAGAAAATCAATTACTGCTTGTATATGAGTATTTGGAGAATAATAGCCTTGCCAATGCTCTTTTTGGTGAGGATCAGTCTATGAGCTCATTTGTCAAAATTTAAATGCCTTTTTCCTAAAGAAATACAATAATTTTATTCCAGTCTTCTTTGGTCTGCTCCTATCTTTCCTAGATAATGAAAATTCTGACCTATAGGTAAATGATTGTTTAGGCCCAGAGAAATACGAACTGAAACTGGATTGGTTAACAAGGCAGAAGATTTGTGTTGGTATTGCTAGAGGTTTGGCATATCTTCACGAGGAGTCGATGCTCAGAATTGTTCACAGAGACATAAAACCTTCCAATGTTTTACTAGACAGGGAACTGAATCCAAAGATATCAGATTTCGGCTTGGCTAAGCTCAATGAAAATGAACACACCCACATAAGCACCAGAATAGCTGGAACCATGTAAGGCATCCTTTTCTATTATCTATTATTTTGTCAAAGCACATACCTAAGCCAAAGACAATATGTGAGTTGGCCAATGGATTGTAATGTAAATTGCAATTTTTGGAAATTCCACGACGACTTTCAACCACGAACCATTTTAATCTAATGGAAATCTCACATGAATTTTTATCCTCTTGTCTCTAATGCAACATCAAAATACTGCTCATAGTTTATAATGTAAGTTGTAATTTTTGGCCATCATTCATCTAACTTTGACCAGGGTAGTCTTTTACATGTGGATAAAGCACTTTTTCCTACTCCATATTATCTTTCTCAAGAATGTAATGGCTATTGCATGTGGCTTTAGCCAGGCCAAAGACTGTTATTGCTTTAGTTTTGTTTCAATATATCTGTTTTATAAATTTGCCTATAACAGCAATTACCATGACGAACCTTTTCTTTCTGTGTGATCAAATTCATTGGCATCTCAATTACATTTTGGAAAATTGTTTTCCTTTAGTAATTCTCTGATATCCTCCCATTAAAATTTGACTATTTATTATTATTTTAAGATCTTAACACTACCGTTGCCAGGTCCCAAGTCCTGGATGAGAAAAGTGGAGGGTTGCGTTAGGTAGTTGATAGGAAATACTTGAGTTCACAAGTAACCCTAAGGTAATACTTGAGTTCAAAAGCAAACCTAACCCAAATCGAAGTACCAACAGCAAGGATACTGCTGTTTACAGCAGAAAATCAGCCAAAAACAGTGGAAAACAGACAAAATCTGAAGGAATTGAAGAAAAGAATTTGTATTCCACTAGTAGATGAATAAAAACAGAAACGATACAAATTCCTTCAATTCAAGAGGAAGGAAACTTTCCAAAATCTCTAGCCAAGCTTAGAGCCCGAGCACACAAACCCTAGATCTCAAATCATTTTCAAATTCAAGATGAAAACCCTAATTCTAGCATTAGCCGCTAAATAAAGCCAAAGGAAAATTCCAAAATCCCTAAACAGACCTTATATTAAAAAATTCCCTCCCAAAAGTTGTTTTAATGCAAGTTGGGCCCACATGGGCTCCCCCCCAGTAGTCGATATTCACCGTAAAACTTATCAAATAATAATGACATGAATCCTTTAAGAAAATTATTATTTTAAGATCTAAGTTTCTAGTTTTTTTATTTTTTTCCAGGGGATATATGGCACCTGAGTATGCAACAAGGGGCTACTTGACACCGAAGGCAGATGTATACAGCTTTGGAATTGTTGCACTGGAAATTATTACTGGGAAGAGTGTCACAAAGATAAACAACGAAGGAGACATTCACCTTTTGGATTGGGTATGCAAGCTTAATTTCTCTGTTAGCCGTTTTAACAGTAATTTAAATCAATTTTGCATGGTATGGCAGGCGCAAATGCTAAGAGAGAAAGGGGAGTTACTGATGCTTGTTGACAAGAATCTGGGGCTTGATTTCAACAAGGAAGAAGCTCTAAGGGTGATCAAGGTAGCTTTGTTGTGCTCGAATTCATTACCTGCTCGGAGGCCACCAATGTCGATGGTGGTGTCCATGCTGACATCCGATATCAGCGTTCCAGATTTTGCTCCAAATTCAGGCATATTGGGCGAACATATAGCTCAGGAAATCATGTATAATCCTCATGACTGTAAGTGTCCAGCTTCAGAAAGCCCGATTCTACATTTCCAAGGGGAAGTGATTAATGATTCTTAGCCTAGCACTTCCAACTCTGATCCTTCTCGTTCACTTCAGGCTTCAGGTTAATGTCTAATGCTTATTTAACTATTTAGCATTTGGGATAAGGATGTTCTGCTAATATTCAGGTTAATGTTCTTATTTTATCCAAACAGAATTAATTTGATCATAAAATATACTGAAGGACTTGAATCATTGAGGACCTTGGCTGATAAGGACATCCGATCGTGGAAAGTCAAAAAAGAAATCAAAGATCTACAGTCATGATTAGAACACTTTAGTTTTTAGTTATTTGTATTTGATTTATTTATGCATCTTTTCTATTTTTTACCTTCACTTGAGGGAGTAGGCTTATGTGACCCAAGGGGGCACTTTTGTCATTTGATTTGTATTTTGGCTATTTATAGCTTCCATCCTCTTATTTTGAGGGATGATGAATACTATTATTAAAATTTTCAGTACTTGTGTTCTTGGATTGTTGTGAGAGCTCTTTTGAGAGTTTGAAGTCTCTAGGTGAGGGTAAAGTACTACTCACCAGCCGCAGGAATATTTCCTCCACCAACTTCCTCCTCTCTCTTCTCCCAAGCTGCCGCCCTCTCCCCTCCCTTTCTTCTCTCTTGGTCGAACACCCCCCTCCCCTCCAAACTACTAGCCTAGACTTTTTCCCCAAACCCTAAGCTGAATTCCACAACCCAATCCAACAGCAAGCCAGTCATATCCCCTCCTAGCTGCTGGCCCCATCATCCACCCTTGGCTTCAAAGTTTCAACCTATCAATCACTACTTTCCTAATTCATCTCATGGTAAATATGGAAAATCAATTAAATTAAGATTTGAGCCAATTTAAATTTGAATATCCTTTCCATAAATAGAAATAGTTATATTATGAAAGATATCCCTTAAGTGGGGGTCTCAAAGCTCCGGATGTGGGTACAGTGACGATAGATTTGCTGGGGTTTACGGACTGCCAAGCGTGCTCGGCGAAGCCAGGCGTATCTGCAGATGGTTCCGTCACAAAAAAAAAAACTGTTAAGAAAAACAAACCTGACTATTCCTGTTTGACTTTAAAAAGAAATGGTTGAATTGCTCGAATCGACGAGAGGGACGAACTGCCTACTCTGTTTGAAATTTCTTAAAATCGTGGTGAAAATGGATCATTTTATTCCGAATTAACAGATTTAAACGCCGGAACTTGATTAATTAACAAATAGGTAAATAGAACTGATTCAATGAAACAGGTAAATTAATTATGCAAAATTAGTTGAAATTTTAATATAGACTGACTTGAATCTATTTATTTAATGAGATTAATGTGAATTCAATTTCAATTGACTTGCGTTGAGTCAATCAAAGTTAGGATCACTTAAATCAAACTCGATTCGAGTCAATTTAACTTCAAATTGCTTCGATTGAGTTGATGTGCTTCAATCACTGCTAATTTGACTTTGATCATTTCGAGACATGTTGATTTGCGCTACTTAAAGGTACCGGCATTAAATCAAATTCCAAATTCAAACCGAGTAGATTGAACTTGGTATTGCATAGATTAACATCGACGTGCTTCAATCAATGTCAATTTAACATCGATTACTTCAAGGTAAGTCAATTTGGCTTGGATTGTATCAAAATTGAGTAATTTTGACTGGGTCGATGTTGATTTAATTAAAATTGATTCAATTAGCATCAAATTTAATGAACTTAATTTTTGGATTAACTTTGAATTACTTGATCCAACATCTAATTAATTCTAATTAACCGAGACAAATTATGTAATGTCTACCAAACATATCAAACTCAAATTGGATTTGAATCAAACCCAAATAAACTCAGTGACACTCAATTACCCTACCATGCTCATAATCAAATTAGAGATTTATCAAATTGGGTAAGGTTTAGATTAAATTACAGGGCTGAGTCAAAGCTACGTCATTGGACAGCCACCCAAAAGAAAACCCGCTAATGAACATGTCTATGCTAGGCTAAGAAGACCTAAGCACTCGGATCAACTCGAAAAAATCAGCCTCATATCAAAATGAGGTCAAGCAAATTGACCTCCATAATTCATGGAGATAATTCATATTGACAGAATCCAAGAGATGAAAAGAGATGTCATTGTATAAGAGAGAGAGAGAGAGAGAGAGGTTCTCTATCCTTGAGCATATGTGATTAAAACCTTTTCCACTTCACTTGGCTATACTGACCAAGTGGGTTAAAAATTGGGTTTGGGTTGAATCCAATCTATGGTCAAATTTAATCACTCACAAGTAAAAAAAACTTTTCATAACACATCCTGCCAACAATTTTTCTCCTTCTTATATAAATTTGGTATAGATCATGTGTTTGATTTGAGCGGATGTAAAAAAATATTTCTTATATAAAAATGATCAGCTTGCCTCAGTTAAGAATGTAACAGAGCTGTCCAGGTTAAGAATGACAATTGAGCAGGTCTGAGACTTCGTTTGGTGCGGCTTTTTTGCTGCTTCTTAAAACAACTTTTTAGAACAAAAGCTGTTTTAAGAAGCGGTAAAAAAGCCGCTCCAAACGAAGCCTACGAGTTTATTAACAAGCTTTACATCCATCGCATAACTGTTATATCTAATTCTTTGATAATTCATCTCTGATTAAACATAAACTAAATATGAATCTGTACATGAATGTTAGCATACAACACACCAAAATCTTAACTTACAATCCCAACTTTTTGGGTCTGAGATAAGTAGAAGAACCCTTTCTAAGGCCAGGCATTATCACCTGCTGCTGGTGCTTAGCCCTCTTCTCTCGCTCTTTCTCCTTGCTTGTTTTCTGAAACTCAGCTTGCTCCTTTCTTAGATTCTCCATCTCTGCCTCCATTGCAGTCTTTTCTTCCTTCTGCCTCTTCTTATGCTCAAGCATTGAAGTATCGGACTCTTTGATAGAGAAGAACATTGGTCCCAATTCTGCAAGCCACTGTGGCTCCACTGCAGTAGCACATTGCATGTATTCTTTAGTAGTCAGGACCAGTTCATGATAAACTACGTAGTCAGGAGTGTATCCAAGGCCATATAGAGCGCTACTTGGATGCAGATGGCAAGGCATGCCATTTCTGCAATTAACATACTCCCCAACACCCTTCAACCTTGCGGAATTATGAAAATATGCAGAACAGATTGCCTTTCTCACTACGTCCCAATCCATTCCACAAGAAGTAAGAGGAATCTTCAGTGTTTTCAGTATGTCTAATAGTTGGGACCTCACTTCCCTAGCTTTCCGAAGCCCCTTCACCTGCAAGAAATGGTCGTTGCACCAGTCTCCTCGATACTGGTTTGCTTTCCATTGCTGATATACATTGAGAAGTGTTAGGTGATCAGATTCAGGAACGAAAAACTTTTCTCTTGCCGCATCGCTTTCCTCAGCTCGATCCTTGGGCCGGAAGAAAACCGACGGCACTGAAAGCATAGAAACAATGGTCAGGACTTCATTGAGGCATTCTAATTCCTCGCCCATCAACAGCATCTTTGCAAGTGGTGGATCCAAAGGGAACTCCACCATTTTCCAACCTATTTCAGTGAGGCTTCCAACATTGTTCAAAGCACCCAAAACCCAAAGCTGGTACATGGAATTGAGGATGTTCTCCTGTGGAGGCGGATCCATGAAGTCAAAATCCAAAAGGTTCTCAACCTTCAGGGACTTGAGCAGCAACACCACATTACCAAGATTGGTTCTCTGAATTTCAGGCACTGGGGTGGCCAACATCTCATTTTGGTATGCAGACTCTGTATATAAGCGATAGCATGTTCCAGGGCCTGTCCTGCCGGCTCTTCCTGCTCGTTGGTCTGCGGCTGCTCGACTCACCGGAAAAACTTGGAGAGCATCCATGCCCATCCTTGGGTTGTAAACTTTCATCTTCCCGTAGCCTGTGTCTATGACATAAAAGATCCCATCCACTGTTAGTGAGGTCTCTGCAATGTTGGTGGCAACAATGCATTTCCTTGCACCATCTTCAGCCTTCTGGAAGATCTTGGCTTGAAGATCGGCAGGGAGTTGAGAGTAGATAGGAAGAATGGATAGCTTGGGAACTGCCTTCGTGGTGGATGTGGTTAGTTGCTCCATTCGTTCAGCAAGAGCATAACAGGTTGCTTCTATTTCATCTTGCCCAGTCATGAAGATGAGGATGTCGCCTGGAGGGCTGGCTATGTGGATAGTCATGGCCTGCTTCACAGCAGCCTCAACATAATCTTCACAAGGAGTTTTACTATACAAAATATTCACAGGGAATGTCCTCCCGGGAATGTGGAATATAGGAACACTTCCAAAGAAGTTGGAAAACTTTTGCGCATTCAACGTCGCAGATGTCACGATGAGCTTTAAGTCACGTCGCTGAGCAACTACCTTTTTCAGTATGCCAAACAACACATCTGTGCTAAGTGACCTCTCATGTGCTTCATCCATTACTATAACACTGCAAAAAAAAAAACGCTAGCTAAATAGTTGCTGCACGCAGAGGAAAATGAATGCAAGAGATGAGGGAGTACCAAAGTGAAGTAAACATGCATCACCATATATATATATATATGGTATGATCATATTGAACAGGAAATAAATATATCAAACAATGAAGCGTTTGAGAAGATTACTTGCCAAACCAATCAGTTTCTACGCTAACCAAAACGGGAATTTTTTTTTAACAAAACAATCAAATGTTCTTTGATAGATGAGTTTTTATGAAATACAATGGTTAATATCAATTTAGCTGAAGCAAATTCATAAAAATATCAAACAATAATGATGCGAACCAAAACAGAAAATCATAAAAAAAAAATACTGAGAAAAAAAACCTTAAACATTGCATTAGGCATTTTAGTATCTTTGAGAAAAGATACTAAAATTTATGTGATTCTGAAATTTTGATTTCAATTTAAAATAACTAGCAATGCCCCTAAACTAACTTATCCAAAGCAATAGAGAAAGTAAACTTGAGTAGAAGTATTGAAATGCATACCATAGTGCTGAGAACAAGTTTTCAATTAAAAGAATTTCAGAATTGAACATAAGGTCAAAAGGGGTAGGGAAAGTTTGAAGAACTGTGGGGACTTCAAGTACGAATGCCTTAGCTATTCAACATCATCTCCACTGTCATTATCAAGTCTTTATCCTATCAATTTGGAGTTATTTTCCAACGTAAGAGATATGCAAGCTAAATGTTGTACAAACTCTAGAACATTTAAAAAATGGACAATGAAGAGAATGTCAATTTTTTCTCAATACACGACTTGAGAATGTCCAAAACCTACAAAACTTAAAAATTATATTTCAGTAGATTTTCAAAATACGTAAATTTGATTAGCGGCCAATCAACAACAAAAAGAAAAGAAAAAAATAATAGGTAAATCTCTCTCACTGTCAAGTCACACTGGTAATTGGGTTTCATTACTTCGATACACATGATAAAGCATTTACAACAAAGCATAAGTTTTTATTTTATTCATTTATTATTTCAAAGAATTTCATTAACATTTTGTAATATTTTTATTTTAAATAAAATTACAAGTTTTAACAAGTTGGCTATCGATTAGTGTTATAAATGGGAGAGGGGGCATGAGAGATTCAGAGCATGTCCATTTATTTTTTTTAATATATTTTGAATAAATGTGGGCTCCGAAAATTCGGCCCCGGCCTCCGCATCGCTTTTCCTATTCGGCGAGGGAGTTTTAACGAACTAAGTTCCGGGGTAAATTTTGGAAGGGAGATGGGTTTGTAGATAAGACACTACCCAGAGATTTCGCCCTCATTTTGTGAGGACTTTATGATCTGAGTTCTGGTTTCCTATAGGCGCAAGCCCCTATAGTTAATTACCCCTCCCGATCACGAGAGAGAACTTTCGATTAAGGCTAGTCGTCAATCAGATACGTATAGAATACATGTTATCTGGCATATAGTAGCAGCAATGAGATTGAAAATTGGGTTTAAATTTGGGTATTTGGAAAGTCTGGATAATTTGAGAATTCAGAGTATTGGAAGATTTGAAGAGTTGAAATTTGATATTTAAAAATAGAAATTTCGCCATCGTGCACTTAAAGCGGATGGTGGGGGAATGGATGATAGACCCGATCAAGATCCCATGGTTCCGTCGTCCCGGGCCTTCGTGGTCCCTGGTCTACTTAGTCAGAGGAGGTAGTCGACCCAACCTGACAGAAGGATCCTTGTCGGCAGCCATGGGTTGCTTCGTCCAAGGGGACCTTGTAGACCGGGGTTGAATGTTTGTCTAAGGGGACAAATTTGAATCCACCTTAGCTAACAAAGGGCTTTGTGCCCTATCAATCATACCCTATTAATTCATATCTCAAGGATTTAACGCCATTAAGGAGCGTATTGGCTCTGGCCATAACCGCTATCTGTGGTGCCATTTGGCGGCAAAACCACTCGGTTCAGAGGGCCCCGGGTCATAACCGTTTACCTGCAGTGCCATTTGGCGGCGAAACTGCCGGTTAGAGGACACGTACCACGCCCTTACTGGCAAGAGATTGTTTGAGAATGGATCCTAGTGATATTTTCGACTAGGCATTTCGCTCTTTGTGAGCTGAAGTAATATTTCATATTTGTTCGCCTCGACAAACTTTTGCGGAGGGCGGATGATTTTTGCTTTAAGCATTGAGGGATAGATTTCAATTTTAAATATATTGAAATTTGGAATTTTGGAGTTTTTGAGATTTTTGTGGAGTTTTTGATTTTTTTGGATTTCTATGGGTATTTTGGGTGGAGCTTTAGAATATTTGAAATAGACTGTAGATATTTGGGAGACATTTAAAAATATTTGGGAACCCCTCCGGTTGAGATTTGCATTCAACACGGCCATCATCGGGGTGTTTGGGGGTCATTTCTTTTTATGGATTGAACCTTGTCAACTCTGTCGGGATGTCGACAGAGGATCGGGTTTCTCGTAGGCTTTGTGCCTTTTGTTTAGTGAATTCTCTTGATTTTAAGCTTTGAAGGCCTAAAAAAGAATGTATTTAAACAAATACACCGTTCGATACAACCGTGTATTTTGTTAGGTAGTTCGAATCTTGTCGACTTCTATTGATCCGTATAGAAGGATCGGATTCGAACTTGAATTCACTTGTCAACCCGCGCAGCATCCATAGGCGTCACGTGTGTACCAATAACACGCTCGCCAGGGCCCATGCGGGTTGAGATTGTATTTACCCCTTATGTACCTGTGTGTATACAAACTAAGGTGCACGTGCGGGGGTACTTTGAAATAATTATAGACGCCTTCTGTCTGCTTGTACGAATGTTGCAGATCCGGTGGCGTTGAGTTGTAGATCGTAGATGCATGTATTTGTTGAAGCCCTTTGGGCATTTACTTGTAGATTGTGTGTATGTAATAGGTTTTCTACGATAGTTCGTAAGAGATCGCCTTTCATTCATCACAAACACCCCACATCTATCACAATTATTTCAAATCATCGATTTGCATGATTGGGATGAACATCGTGAATCAATTATCGTCCTCTATTTGTAAGCTTCATTATTTATGAAATCATGAGGCATCTTCTATAACTTTCGTATTGCTTGTAAGCAATTTGTGTTTGTAGTCTCATTGTCCACTGCAAGTCATTGTTTATTTGTATGATATTTGAATAACTCAAATATTTTCTTAATTAGGACTTGCATCCAAATTAAAGTGATAATTCTTTATCATTCCATTGGAGATTTCTTGTATCAAGAGTATAGACAATCCCTTTTCCACTTCTTTCTTGCATTGGTTTGTACGGTACTACATTCTTTGAATATGAATTGTTGTTGTCCATGAAGCTCTAACATTATATCCAATGTGTACCTCTTGCATTTATTTGGGAATTGCTATCTCACCACTCATAACTTCACTTTAAGCATGATATCAAGCTCCTTCATACTTGGTTCCAACTCTACACTATTAAGAGTTTGATTTTATATGATTTGTTCGTTCAAGTTCAAACATCTTATGGCTCATTTGGATTCCTTGTGCTATGGTTCAACTTAAATTCTTATGGATCATTCAATTCATGATTCGTTATCAAAAACCCTTCTTGATATTACATGGTCCAAGTTCAAAGCATATGATCAAGTACTTGAATTCAAATGTCCAACTCAAGTTCTCATTCTTTTGGAGTTCAAAGTGCAAATTCAAGTTCTATGCCCAAGCTTCTTAGTGATCATGTTGAATTAAAGTTCTAGTTTAGTCTTTTAAACTCCTTTGGAAATTTGAGCCTCTTATATTTGATTGAATTCAAGTTCAAAACAAGCCTTCTGGATGTTCAAATAAAATTTCGTTGTAATTTGGCTTGTTCATGTTCTCCATATTCATTTAAAGTCCTTGCAAGTTCAGGATTAATTTTAGTTCAATTTTATTTCATTGCTCATTTAAGTCCAAATTTTGGTTCAAGTCCGGTCCCACAAATCCACCATTATTCTTTGAATTCAATCAAGTCCAGGTACGATTTCACCCGAAATTTCGGCAGCCTCCCGGCGTCTCCCCCGTTTAGGGGAAAACTACGAGAAACTGGGCCTTTCCCACCACGCGCAATAAAGGCGTGTATGGTAGGTGTCCTCTGACGAGGACACCGCGGCCGTGATTTTTGTTCCTCCCACCACGCGCAATAAAGGCGTGTATGGGGTCTTTGACGGTACCTGTTTAAATGACACAATTTGCTTTCCCCCCGCTCGGGGGTACTTATGAGTGACCCCGCCTCGCCGTAGGTGCCGCACCGGGGTCCCTTCCCACCATGTACAATAAAGACATGTATAGGCGGTTTTCCGGTGCTCCACGAACGTCGAAGTAGAGTTTAGGCGATTGCTTGCTTCGTCGTAATCAACAGACCGGCGTCCCATCCCACCACGCGCAATAAAGGCGTGTATAAGAGTTTTTCCGGTCTGCTGCAAACAACGACGCGAGAAATCTGAGTTTAGAAGATCCATACCTTCGCGAGCTTTGACGGTGTGGCACGAGGATCGAGGGAGTCGTCGTAGGCGTCGGACCGGGGTCCCATCCCACCACGCGCAATAAAGGCGTGTATAGGCGGTTTTTTGGTCCGTCGTACACGTCGAGGACGGAAGCCTGAGTTTAGGGGGTTATACCTTCGAGGCCGGTGGACCGGCGGTAGTCGGTGAAGGCTTGGAAACCGAGGCGGGTGAAGGTAAGAGGCATGCTTTCTCTTTTTTTTTTATAATAATAATTAATTGATAATTATAATTATACTTAAATAATTATATTTATTTAAAATTAATTAGAACTAATCAATATTAATTAATCTTAAATTAATTAATATTATATTAATTAATCTTAAATTAATTGATATTAATTAATTTAACTAATAATAAATAAGTAATAATTAATTAAGATAAATATAATTAACATTTAATTAAAGTTGCTCTTAATTACATATATATAATAAAATAAAATAAAATAAAAAATAATCCCTCTCTCCCTCCCTTACTCTCTGTTTTCGGGATTTGGCCGCAGAAGATCACGAACGGGAGAAAGTTAACTTCACGCCCGCGAGCTCCTGTTCTGCTTCCGATCGGAGAGGGAGGAGCCGGAGAAGTCGAACAGCAACAAAGAAATCGGAGAAGCACACGAAATGGAGAAAGTTATTTCCACTGCCCGTGAGTTCCCGTCTTGCTTCCGATCGAAATGTTGAAACTTCCGATCCTAAAGGTAGGAAGCGGCGTCGGAGAGAGGGGAAGAAGCGCACGAAAGGTAGGAAGTCGTCTCCACAACCGGCGAGCTCCCTGTTCTTGCTTCCGATCGAAATGTCGTATCTCCCGGTCCGACTGGAAGGGAAAGTCGGCGAAGGAGCACAGTCGGGCAGCGGCGAGGGGGCCAAGGAGCGTCAAGCTCCTGTGTTTCGTCCGGCCAAGAAGTCGTGGCCTCCGACTCGACTGGAAGAGAACGTCGGGGGAGGAGCGGAGCCGATCAGCCTTCGAGCTCGCAGGAGAGACTGGGATCGGGTGAGAGAGCTCGGAGAAGCAGTCGTGTGAGATCGGAAGAGCAGAGGGAGTGTGTGAGGGATCGTGAGTGATCGGCTTCGTTTTATAGCCGCGAATGGGAGGCGATCGAAGCGAGATCGTGTGTGATACGACTGCGGCAGCGCCGTTTGCAGACTGGCGACGCGACACTGTAGCAGATATCCGAATTTTGGGCAGGATTTACGCATGGCTTCTGGTATGGGCGGCAACAGGTAATGATTTTAATCCTTTTTTTATCTCTTTTTTTTTTGAGTTTAGGTCAACAAATGCCCCCCAACAAATGTGGTACGCGTCTAGAACGAATCACATTTGTTGTATGCTGATTGACCCTGTGGATCTCTAGATATTTATTCTAGACGTCACACAAGGGATTTCATTTAGTGGATCTCCAAAAGTTCATTTGGATGTCACACTAAGATTTTCATTTAATGGATATCCAAAAATTCGTTTGGATGTCACACTACGATTTTCATTTAGTGGATCTCCAAAATTTTGCTTGGATGTCACACTAAAACTTTATTTCTCCATAGATCTCTTGGATGTATCAATAAATGTTTCAGATACTGATTTCTTTCGTCCTGTGCTTTGTGCTGTGGACATTGATGGAGAATAATCTGATTTGTCTTTAATGATTTATCAAGAGATTTGTGTTCCTTCGGCCCTATGCTTCTAGCTTTGGCGGGCTTGTTGAAGGAGTAGATGCCGGTGACCTAAACCCTTAGATTTGTATTAGGTCGATGGCAAGAAGTCATCGGTCCAGAGCTTTGTGCATAGCGGACTTGTTGATGACAGAATTCACCTAGTTCAGCCTTGAGCTTTGTGTGAACTTTGTGATAATTTCTTCGGTCCTTTGCTTTGTGCTTTGGTGGACTTATTGAAGAAAAATTCCTTCGATCCTCGCTTTGTGCTTTACGGATTTGTTGAAGGATTTGCAGGTTCTTGATTCAGTTGATAGTACCGAACGTAGGTAGTATCTTGATCCTTAACCACTTGAGAAGACTTTAATCTGAATCACTCGAGTTTATCAGATCGGGAGAGCTGAAATTTGATAGCTCTTTGTCCTCTGGTTGCTGAAATGGGGGTTCCTCTACTGCGGCCTTTCTTATGGCTTGTTGAGTAGACGGAGCTGTCAGCGATCCGGCCATATTTGGGCTTGTTGGATCCGACCTCTTACACCCGTTCAGGCTTCAGACTTGAGCTATGGGGATTGCGCTTCCCAATGCTGTTTTTGCTGAAGTTGACAGACATGGAGTCATCCTTCGTGGTTTTAGATTTTGGAGCCTACGAACATTCAGTAGTTGCTCGAGACTCATCTTCCCTTAGAACTTTGATTCTCCAGTCATTTGAGAGAATTCAGTGGACTACGATCACTTGAACTGGTCGAGTTAAATCTGCCTTCGTGCTTCCTACAGTCCCTACTGACGGGTTGACGAAGTGGGGGTTCCGCTACTACGGCCTTTCTTATGGCTTGTTGAGTAGACGGAGCTGCCAGCGATCCGGCCATATTTGGGCGTGTTGGATCTGACCTTTTACACCCATTCGAACCTTAAGCTTCAGGCTGTTGAAAGACTTCAAGCTTTTCCGGCTCAATTTGTAGGAGTGTGTAGCCACAAAAGTCTCTTTCTTGACCTTTGAGCCTTGGTTTTGTTGGAGGAGGTGTCTCTAACTTTTGAAAGGTCACCTGCATATACTTTGGAAAACAAATATTTGTATTCTTTAGCACAAAAGAATATCTGAATTGATAATTTTAAATATTTATTCGGGGATCTCGGCATGCAGCGCGATGTCGACTCGAATAAATATTTAAAATGCCCCCTGTCTCGCAGGGACATTTTAGAATGGAATTAACTTTGGAATATAAGATTTTAAATATTCATTTGGGGATCTCGGCGTATAGCATGATGTCGACCCAAATGAATATTTAAAATGCCCCCTGTCTCGTAGGGACATTTCGGATAGGCTTTGTATCTTTGAGATTTTAAATATTTATTCGGGGATCTCGGCATGCAGCACGATGTCGACCCAAATAAATATTTAAAATGCCCCCAGTCTGATGGGGGATTTTGAAACGCGTTCTTGCTATACAAGAGAATTTCAAAATATGAGCAAACATGCATTAATAAATATGCATATAAAATTTTGATTATCACAAAATACATTAGACATAATATTTTATGCATGATACTTCTTTAAATGTCGTCCGTTGATAGGTGGCATAGGCCTCTGACCGTTCAGATCGATCAACTGATATGCTCCTCCTTGGTACACCTTCTCGATGACAAAGGGACCTTCCCAATTGGATACGAATTTGCCACCAATTTTTCGGTGTGGAATGATTGGTCTTCTCAGCACCAGGACCAATTCCCCTTCTTGAAATGATCGAGGACGCACCATTCGATCAAAGGACTTTGCCATTCTTCCTCGGTAGATTTCCAAGTTTTGTTGAGCTTGTAACCTGAGTTCATCAAGTGCGTCGAGCTCTTCCATTCTGAGGCGGGCATTTTGCTCTTGAGTGAGATCATTCTGAATTGCTACCCGGAGTGACGGTAGTTCAATCTCCAACGGTAATACGGCTTCAACTCCGAATACCAAAGAGTAAGGAGTTGCTTTTGTTGGTGTTTTGTAGGTCGTACGATAGGCCCATAGAGCTTCTGCCATCTTCGTATGCCACTCTCTTTTGTTCTTGGTGAGGATCTTCTTCAACAATTTTACCAGCGTCTTGTTGAAGGCTTCAGCTAAGCCATTTGCCCTTGGATTGTATATGGATGAATACCGCCAATCGATTTTGTGCCGATCAACGAACTTGTAAATTTTCGTACTCTTAAATGCAGTACCGTTGTCTGAAATTATACGGCGTGGTACACCAAATCTGTAGACTACATTGTGGGTGAAGAAATTGATCACATGCTCCGATGTGACCTCTCTGAATGGGGCCGCTTCTGCCCATTTGGAAAAGTAGTCTGTAGCCGCTAGAATGAAACGGTGCCCCGCTGATGACGGTGGATCTATTGGCCCGATTATATCAGTGCCCCAGCATTCGAATGGCCAGGATGCTATTGTTGGGTGCAGTGGATTTGGAGGCTGATGTATAACATCACCGTGGATTTGACACTCGTGGCACCTCTTAGCGTGGTCAATACAATCTCTGACCATAGTTGTCCAATAGTAACCCATTCTTTTGATTTTAGCAGCCATCTTAGGACCTGACTGATGTGCTCCACAAAGCCCTTCGTGGACTTCTGCTACCACTTTATCAGCTTCCCTGGTCCCTAGGCACCTTAGCCACATTTGATCAAAAGCTCGCCTGTATAGCGTATCATTGACAAATGCGTATCGCAATGCCCTTTTTCTAATTTGTGCGGCCATAGACTTTTCTGTCGGGAGTTTGTTTTCCTTGAAGTAGTCAATGAATAGCTGTCTCCAATCATTTTCGACTTCAATATCTAAACAATGCCACCACGATTCTGAAGTTTGACTAGCTTTATGTCTCTTGGCCACGTGATATTCTTCTGGATAATTCTCCATAACAATCTGATGGAGAGGTTGAGGGTCAACTGGAGTTTCATCATGCTGACTTGAATCTGGAATTCCTTCTGCCCTTGGGAATTGTAACAGAGCGGGCTCCAAGACCCTACGAGTGTAAACCCCGATGAATATAGGCCTCTCCTCGTTGATGTTCGTCATTTCTTTGGCTAATTTGGCCAGACAATCTGCTTTAGCATTTTATCCTCGAGGAACTCGAGCCATTTTGACATTTGGTACTTGCTTCAGAAGCTCGAGGGCTCGCCGGTGATAGTGGGCCAATTCGACTTTGCCAACCTTATAAATGCCGAGGACCTGATTTATCACGAGCTGAGAATCACCAAAGATTTGAAGATGTTGGATTCTGACATCGATCGCAATCTCCAACCCTGCTAATAGAGCTTCGTATTCGGCTTCGTTATTGGTCCGAGGTTCAGTCAAACTGAAAGAAAATCTCATTATGCCTCCCTCAGGTGCTACGAAAATGAGGCCAATTCCGGCTCGGGCTCTTGCAATATTTGGAGGTCGGACAGGTCTGATAGATGATGCCCCATCAAAGTACATCTCCCAGAACGGTAGCTTTTCATCCTCCTCGACCTGTATTATTTGTTCATCGGGCAAATCATCATTTAGTGGAGAATCGGCCGAGATCGGATGTGCAGCGAGGAAATCTGCCAAGGCCTGTCCTTTCACCGCCTTCTGTGGCATGTATATGATTTCAAACTGCAATAACAATACTGCCCACCTGGCTAGACGACCTGTCAACGCTGGTCTTGTCATCAAGAACTTCAGCGGATCGATCTTTGATATCAGTGTGATTTTATGGGATAGCATATAGTGGCGGAGTTTCTGAACTGCAAAAATCAGCGCCAGACAATGCTTTTCAATTGGGGAATAACGGCTTTCTGCTCCAATCAACCTCCGACTGATATAGTAGAGCGCATTTTCTTTTCCATCTTCATTATTCTGGGCCAATAATGCTCCGAGGGACTCTTCTAGTGCAGCTGTATACAGTATAAGAGGCTTCCCCGGAATTGGTGCTGCAAGAATGGGCGGATTCAACAGGTATTTTTTGATACTATCAAATGCTTCCTGGCATTCTGCGTCCCATTTGAAACGCACATCTTTCTTCATTAGCTTTGAAAATGGCTGGCACCTACCCGATAGATTTGATATAAATCTCCGAATGAAAGCCAGTTGTCCTTGCAGCGAGCGAAGCTGTCGAAGGTTCCTTGGCGGTGGCATCTCCGTTATTGCCTTAATTTTGTTGGGGTCGATCTCTATACCTTGATGACGGACAACATACCCCAGGAATTTGCCGGAGGAGACCCCAAAAGCGCATTTGAGAGGATTCATCTTCAGATCAAATTTTCTGATTCTCTCTAATACGATTCTGAGATCTTTTAAGTGATCATTTCGGCCAAGACTTTTGACAACAAGGTCATCTACATAGCACTCGACCTTTTGATGTATCAAATCATCAAATATGTGAGTCATTGCCCGTTGGTAGGTGGCACCAGCGTTCTTCAGGCCAAAGGGCATGACCGTGTAACAGAATATGCCGATGGGCGTTCTGAACGATGTATGCTTTTCATCTTCGGGCACCATCTTGATTTGATTGTATCCTGACGATCCATCCATGAAGGAGAACATGTCGTAGTTGGACGTACTGTCCACCAGGAGTTCGGATACAGGGAGTGGGAAATCATCCTTTGGGCATGCTTTATTGAGGTCCCTAAAGTCGATACAGACACGAATTTGCCCGTTCTTCTTCTTCACTGGGACGATATTTGCGATCCAATCAGCATATTTTTCTTCTCGGATGAAGCCTGCCTCTATTAATTTCTTTGTTTCAGCAATCACTTGTTCTTCAATCTCCAATCTCATTCTCCTTGGAGCTTGCTTAACGGGTGCTACATCCGGTTTGATTGCTAATCTGTGAACCGCTACATCAGGGGATAAGCCAGGCATCTCAGCATATGTCCAGGCAAAGCAGTCCCTGAATTCACAGAGAAGTTCTTTTATTTCTTCTATTTGTTCTTCGGGTAGGAGAGAACTAATGAAGGTTGGGCGAGGGTCTTCCTCAGTTCCCAAGTTGACTCCTTTCAGTTCATCCATAGTGGCTGCCTGTCCACCATCTTCAAGCTCTTCTGGTGCAGGTTTGGCTTCAACTGGTTGATCATCATAATCATCAACTTCGTACGCCTCCTCATCACCATCATCCTCAGATTTTATTTCCCCACATGTAATTGCTTGACAAATCTCATTTCTGGGGTATTTTCGTACAATAAATCCTAGCCCCTTCTTTGCAAAAATATCCTTCTTCTTTATTGAGTGGGGATTTCTTCGATACCAGAGGCTCAAGCAGAAACGAACTTGTTGTTTAGAGGAGCGAGTTTTACCTCGCTTTCTCAACATTCTTTGAATATTTCTAGTATTGTACCTGGGAAACCTCGTAGGTATTAATTCCCCGGAATCCACGAGCGTACGAAACCAATCTCGATTTATCTCCTCTTCGAGTTTCCCGATTGAATAAAATAGACTCGCTGGTCCACCTTTTTCTTTTAGGGGAGGTACGTAGAATGTCACGAGCTCTTCAACGCAGTGTATTTCTCGCGGAGTTACTTCTTTGAAGTGTTGCAAGGGAATACGTGTGACTACGAGTATACTATCTGAGATTGACAGGCTGTCTATTCTTCTGGAGAATACATCCTGTACTGTGTTCATATAGATAGAATCGTAGTCATAATCATCATTTGAATATTCGACCTCCATACTCCCTTTGGTCGTTAACTGACGTATCCTCTTGGATTTTGTAGGGGTGGCATCACTTTCATCTGTGTCACTCCCCAAATGAGGTATATATTTCCTTTCTTTTGATATGGAGGATGCTTTGGGAAGAGTCGGCGTTGTCTTCTTTCTCCCCACCTGCTTCTTCTTGTTCCCTTGTTCAGGTTGCCTTGCAACTTCTGGGTCTGATGCCTGGGCCTTGAGAGAGTCTGATGGCTTCAACTTCTTTGGAATGAAGTACTTTGCATCTTCATATATTTTTACTTCATGAACTGCGAAGGGTTGGATGTCACCAGAGATCCTGAATTCCTCTCCATCCCTGAGGTACTTCATGCATTGGTGTAGTGTGGATGGGACGATGCCGTACTCATGCATCCAAGGGCGGCCAAGGAGTGCTTTAAAGGCAGTATCTGCATCAATCACATGGAATTTGGCATCTGTATGAAGCTCTCCAAATGTGAGGGAGAGTGTAAATGATCCTAGGGTCCTCTGCCCCTTCTCATTGAAGCCATGTACCATTAATTTATCTGATCCAAGATGCTCCACATCGAGGCATAGTGATCTTAGTGCTTTCAAGCTCATTAGATTTATAGATGATCCTGGATCGATTAAAATTCGACTAATCATCATCCCATCACTTTCTGCAGTAACATACAAAGGACGGTTATGATCTGCAGTCCCAAGCATCATGTCTTCTTCGGAGAAAGTAATGAACGGCTCATTACGAGCTTGTAGAACCTCAGTCAAATTACGTTCAGCAAAATAAGCCTCGTATCTTTCGGGATCTTTGAGAGCCTGAATCAGAGTTTCCCTAAGGTCTTTAGACATTACTAAGGCATCATATATACTGAGTTGCGCCGGAATTTTTCTCAGATGGGATAAGACATTATAATCCACCCCGGTGGTTGAATTATTCTTTTTCTTGGGATCTTCAAGGATAATGTCATCGTTGATAATTATCTCTTTTCCCTTATCTTTGTTAGGAGCCCCTTTCTTTGGTGGAGGCGGCAATATCTTACCACTCCTAAGTTGCACTTGGTCAACTTCTTCTGGTTTAAGTTTTTTTACTGGGATATTTTCTTCAGAGTCGGCCATTGTTGCGTCCAGGGATTCATCTGTTGATTCAGAGTCACCACCCAGATTTATATGTCCCATTTGCGATGTTATATCGGGGTCCGACCCATCTTCCTCTGGAAAGTACAAATCCTCCTCTGAACTGTAATCCATTGGCAACACCATCATACAGGATGCAGAGGGTACTTCTTCAGCATATTCTTCTTTTGTCCAGGCACTCGGCGCCACCGAGATGACCCGACATACTTCTCTTGGAAGAGAATTCTCATCATCTTCTCCGGCTTCCTCAATTTTAAGCTCTGACATGAAGTCAGCGAGCTTGATGGGTCGTCTCACAGTCTGATAATATTCATCCAAACTGTCGATAATCCTTTGAGTCGCAGTCTTTTTCTCCTTAGGCTTCTTCAGTTTGGTCTTCTTCTTGGATGATTTCTTCTTTCCAGTCTTTGAAGGACCAACTTGGTTGGAAAACTGTTTTGAGGTAGAAGGTCGTATCACCGGCAGTGCCTTCAAATCTATCATTGGCTCAATAGGAGACTTCCATTTTACACCTGAAACTCCTTCAAGTTGCTTCAACATTTTCACAGTTTTCTTAGAGACCGCAGTCTCCCACTGTTCTTCTTGAGCTGGCTTCTTTTCTTTTCTTCTTTCTTCAACCAGGGGTACGGAAGAGGACGTGATCACCCGAGCTGATTCCTTTCTAGGGTGTGACAATACATTGTCAGACAATGTGATCTCTCCCTTCTGATATTTTCTTTCAAGCCAATCCTTGAAGATATAGCAATCTTCAATAGGATGGCTGAGTACCCGATGATATGGACAATAATTTGGGTCACCAGTGTGCTTCGACTCTTCGGGTCTCTTGCATTCAGGCAGTTCTAGACCCGATTTCAACACTTGTCGAAATAATTTGGCGACACTCTCCCTTTTGAATGAATATTCTTTATTCATTTTATCTTTGAGGGATTGGAACGTTCTATCACCAGTTCCTATTGCTTGTCTCGGACGTTCTCCACCACCTTGATAAGTTCGTGGCTTATCATTTCCCCCTAATATCAGCTTCGGTTGGGGGTTGGGGTTGTAGACTTGCTTAGGCTTTTCTTGATATTGCATCGGCTGTTTGCCTTTGTCTACATTGTAAACCACTTGTTTTTCTCTATCAGCTCTAGAGAAGAATGTAGAGTCGGCCTCACCCCTTCTAGCACCCGGGGCCTTAGCCTTCTTGGGCTTATCAGCGTGATTTTCTGATCTGGACAAATTCAGTTTCTCAAATTTGGCCACTCTGTCGAGCAAGTCTTGAAATGTGTTTATCGTAGCCATGCACAGGAAGGGTTGCATCTTGTCATCAATGTTGCCCATTAACAACTGTACGGCATGCTCTTCTTCTAACTGCTGTTCACATTTCATGCTCAAATTTCGCCAGCGAGTGATATATTTAGTCACTGATTCTTCTCTTTTTCTCTTATCCAGAGCGAGGTCAGCGATCGTAATTTTCTCAGTTGCACTGGCGAATCTTTTTACAAACATATTTTCCAATTCTGCGAATGTCTTCACAGAATCGTTCGGCAATTCAGCATACCATTCGAAAGCAGTTGCTGTCAAACTGCTGACGAATTGTCGGAAGAGTAGGGCGTCATTTCCTCCTGTATTCCCACAGGTGGCTTTAAACTGTGCCAGGTGCTGCCTGGGGTTATTATTACCATTAAAAGTATTGAATTTTGGTACAGAATACCCTTTTGGGTACGGTATTTGATCGTATTCAGCAGGATACGGACGACCTTTGCCCACCAACTTTTCTGCTTGATCCACGGCTATAATAGCCCTGATCCTTTCTGTGATTATTCCTTCCAACTGTGCAGCAGTTACTGGTTCGGAAGTACTTGCAATATTTTGTGGAGTGGGCTGACGGATGACATTATGAGCCTCATGACCCCCTTCAGGAGTACCTTGTACTCCCGAGACTTGAGGCATTTGGAAGTTTGGAGGATCCGGAGGAGGATTGGGCACGGCACTAACAGCAACAGTTCTCTGCATCATCTGCATCATTGCCCCCATCTGAGCCATCATCTCAGTCATCTTTTCATTTAACTGAGAGATTTCTCTATCTTTAGTTCTCATCTGTCGTCTTATAAGTCTTTGCATGTCTGCAAGTGTGATATTCTCATCAGCGAAGGGATTCTCCTCGGCTTCTTCTCCTTCTTCTTCTGCTTGGGAGTGACCACCTCTGCCAGTGGTAGACCCAGCTTCACGGCGACGTCGATAAACTCGCCTAATCGGTGGTTGTTGATCGTCGTCATTTTCACCGTCATCATAGTAGACTTCTTCATTAACATTGGTATGTCTCACCATATAAACAACTTCCATATCCAGAGTGTCATTTGTTTCTTGAATTTCTTCTTCTAAATTTTCCTCTAGAAATTCATCAATGTTTTCTTCAATATTTTCTTCCCCTTCGAGGTATTCTTCTATATTTTCTTCCTCTTCAAGGAATTCTTCCTTTTCAATGTTGTCTTCCCCTTGCATATTTCCTTCCTCTTCTAGTACTCGGATCTCTGAGCGGCGCCGCCACTGGATTTCCGGTTCTTGGTTAGGCACGGGGACTTCTTCAACCAGCGGACTGCGGTCAAAGTTGGTTTCTTCTTTTGGAGGAGATGGAGGATGACGGGATCCCCTAGAGGATTCTCCAAGGTGTCTACCGTCTGGAAGAATATCATTATGGGTCCTTTTTGGGGCCCACTTCTGACGTTGTTCGTAGATGGGGGCGGATCTCCGGGAAGCCTTACCGGATGTCACGCCCAGATCAGTCCTCCTTTCTCTTCTATCTTCCTTTTCATTTCTTCGAGACTTTGGCCTCCAGACTTGTTTTCCTTTCCACCGGGACCTTTCAGCGGTGGATCCCTGAACATATGGTTCAGGTGTCACACCCCGATGTTCACCGCGTTGAATGTATTGTCTTTCTCTTCTTTCCGCCACAACAGATAGACGTTCTCTTGGCGGGGTTCTTCTGGCCTCTATCACTAAAGACTGTTGGAACTTCTTTTTTTTCAAACCCTTCTCCTTTACAGTCTTCAAGACTCGATAGACCCGGGCTGAGAGAGTTTCAGGTTCTTTTCTCTTTGGAGGAGCTGGGACCTCTTGTTGTTGCTCCCAGAAAGACTTCTTCAACTCACCAGTGGAGCTATTCCTTTTCACCCATTTTAAGTCAGAAAACTTGTTCCGGGTAGGAACATTGGCTTCAGGCACTTGGGCCGACATATTGGAAGGGTGAACAGGGAGTTGTTGTTGCTGAGCTCGGAGTTCAGCATTCATCTTTCTTCTTTGTCTTCTTGTAGGCCTCCCTCTAGATGAGGAGGCTTCAACATTGTACTCTCCAGGCGCAGATAACCTGGTCGACAGGGGTGTGGTGTTTGTAGTCACCACAGAGATTCTTCCGCCAGCCACAATTCTTCTAGTGGTCAGGGCCTCAGGCTGTGTTAGCCTCTCGAACACAGAAATTCTCCCACGAGAATTTTCAGCAATAGGTCGTTGTGCCGGCAGATGCACACGACGGGTGACAGCTTCATCAGCATTGAGTCTTCTGGCAGACTTCTCAACATTCCTACCATTCGCAGGAATGGCGACACTCCTTGCAGCAATTGCCGGGAAGTCAACGCTACCAAACTGGATGGTAGCTCCGGCATTTCCGGTCTCAATAATAGCATTCGCCAGCTGAATCCTGGCTCCTTGTCCCAGTTGGACAGTCATCGGCGTGTTCTGTAGATCCATCTGCATAAATGAAAGGCAAGGGTTAGTAATCAGATTCTGATACATCACCCCGCACTTTCAAAATGCAGAGACTTACACAGAACACAAAAATAAGAGAAAATAACATTAGCAAGCAGTTCAAATAATATAAATCTAAAATACTGCTAAATATGTTATCTCAATGGAAAATTTTTTGAATAATCATTTTAGAAAATTCAGAGTTTTGAACTGTTAAAAGATCATTTTGATAGACTCAAAATTTTGAGTACGATTTGATATAACTGCTACTATAGCACTGAGACGACTAGCCAGAGATGGAAAGAGAAACCAATCCCCAGCGGAGTCGCCAGAAATCTGTGGGCTCCGAAAATTCGGCCCCGGCCTCCGCATCGCTTTTCCTATTCGGCGAGGGAGTTTTAACGAACTAAGTTCCGGGGTAAATTTTGGAAGGGAGATGGGTTTATAGATAAGACACTACCCAGAGATTTCACCCTCATTTTGTGAGGACTTTATGATCTGAGTTCTGGTTTCCTATAGGCGCAAGCCCCTATAGTTAATTACCCCTCCCGATCACGAGAGAGAACTTTCGATTAAGGCTAGTCGTCAATCAGATACGTATAGAATACATGTTATCTGGCATATAGTAGCAGCAATGAGATTGAAAATTGGGTTTAAATTTGGGTATTTGGAAAGTCTGGATAATTTGAGAATTCAGAGTATTGGAAGATTTGAAGAGTTGAAATTTGATATTTAAAAATAGAAATTTCGCCATCGTGCACTTAAAGCGGATGGTGGGGGAATGGATGATAGACCCGATCAAGATCCCATGGTTCCGTCGTCCCGGGCCTTCGTGGTCCCTGGTCTACTTAGTCAGAGGAGGTAGTCGACCCAACCTGACAGAAGGATCCTTGTCGGCAGCCATGGGTTGCTTCGTCCAAGGGGACCTTGTAGACCGGGGTTGAATGTTTGTCTAAGGGGACAAATTTGAATCCACCTTAGCTAACAAAGGGCTTTGTGCCCTATCAATCATACCCTATTGATTCATATCTCAAGGATTTAACGCCATTAAGGAGCGTATTGGCTCTGGCCATAACCGCTATCTGTGGTGCCATTTGGCGGCAAAACCACTCGGTTCAGAGGGCCCCGGGTCATAACCGTTTACCTGCAGTGCCATTTGGCGGCGAAACTGCCGGTTAGAGGACACGTACCACGCCCTTACTGGCAAGAGATTGTTTGAGAATGGATCCTAGTGATATTTTCGACTAGGCATTTCGCTCTTTGTGAGCTGAAGTAATATTTCATATTTGTTCGCCTCGACAAACTTTTGCGGAGGGCGGATGATTTTTGCTTTAAGCATTGAGGGATAGATTTCAATTTTAAATATATTGAAATTTGGAATTTTGGAGTTTTTGAGATTTTTGTGGAGTTTTTGGTTTTTTTGGATTTCTATGGGTATTTTGGGTGGAGCTTTAGAATATTTGAAATAGACTGTAGATATTTGGGAGACATTTAAAAATATTTGGGAACCCCTCCGGTTGAGATTTGCATTCAACACGGCCATCATCGGGGTGTTTGGGGGTCATTTCTTTTTATGGATTGAACCTTGTCAACTCTGTCGGGATGTCGACAGAGGATCGGGTTTCTCGTAGGCTTTGTGCCTTTTGTTTAGTGAATTCTCTTGATTTTAAGCTTTGAAGGCCTAAAAAAGAATGTATTTAAACAAATACACCGTTCGATACAACCGTGTATTTTGTTAGGTAGTTCGAATCTTGTCGACTTCTATTGATCCGTATAGAAGGATCGGATTCGAACTTGAATTCACTTGTCAACCCGCGCAGCATCCATAGGCGTCACGTGTGTACCAATAACACGCTCGCCAGGGCCCATGCGGGTTGAGATTGTATTTACCCCTTATGTACCTGTGTGTATACAAACTAAGGTGCACGTGCGGGGGTACTTTGAAATAATTATAGACGCCTTCTGTCTGCTTGTACGAATGTTGCAGATCCGGTGGCGTTGAGTTGTAGATCGTAGATGCATGTATTTGTTGAAGCCCTTTGGGCATTTACTTGTAGATTGTGTGTATGTAATAGGTTTTCTACGATAGTTCGTAAGAGATCGCCTTTCATTCATCACAAACACCCCACATCTATCACAATTATTTCAAATCATCGATTTGCATGATTGGGATGAACATCGTGAATCAATTATCGTCCTCTATTTGTAAGCTTCATTATTTATGAAATCATGAGGCATCTTCTATAACTTTCGTATTGCTTGTAAGCAATTTGTGTTTGTAGTCTCATTGTCCACTGCAAGTCATTGTTTATTTGTATGATATTTGAATAACTCAAATATTTTCTTAATTAGGACTTGCATCCAAATTAAAGTGATAATTCTTTATCATTCCATTGGAGATTTCTTGTATCAAGAGTATAGACAATCTCTTTTCCACTTCTTTCTTGCATTGGTTTGTACGGTACTACATTCTTTGAATATGAATTGTTGTTGTCCATGAAGCTCTAACATTATATCCAATGTGTACCTCTTGCATTTATTTGGGAATTGCTATCTCACCACTCATAACTTCACTTTAAGCATGATATCAAGCTCCTTCATACTTGGTTCCAACTCTACACTATTAAGAGTTTGATTTTATATGATTTGTTCGTTCAAGTTCAAACATCTTATGGCTCATTTGGATTCCTTGTGCTATGGTTCAACTTAAATTCTTATGGATCATTCAATTCATGATTCGTTATCAAAAACCCTTCTTGATATTACATGGTCCAAGTTCAAAGCATATGATCAAGTACTTGAATTCAAATGTCCAACTCAAGTTCTCATTCTTTTGGAGTTCAAAGTGCAAATTCAAGTTCTATGCCCAAGCTTCTTAGTGATCATGTTGAATTAAAGTTCTAGTTTAGTCTTTTAAACTCCTTTGGAAATTTGAGCCTCTTATATTTGATTGAATTCAAGTTCAAAACAAGCCTTCTGGATGTTCAAATAAAATTTCGCTGTAATTTGGCTTGTTCATGTTCTCCATATTCATTTAAAGTCCTTGCAAGTTCAGGATTAATTTTAGTTCAATTTTATTTCATTGCTCATTTAAGTCCAAATTTTGGTTCAAGTCCGGTCCCACAAATCCACCATTATTCTTTGAATTCAATCAAGTCCAGGTACGATTTCACCCGAAATTTCGGCAGCCTCCCGGCGTCTCCCCCGTTTAGGGGAAAACTACGAGAAACTGGGCCTTTCCCACCACGCGCAATAAAGGCGTGTATGGTAGGTGTCCTCTGACGAGGACACCGCGGCCGTGATTTTTGTTCCTCCCACCACGCGCAATAAAGGCGTGTATGGGGTCTTTGACGGTACCTGTTTAAATGACACAATTTGCTTTCCCCCCGCTCGGGGGTACTTATGAGTGACCCCGCCTCGCCGTAGGTGCCGCACCGGGGTCCCTTCCCACCATGTGCAATAAAGACATGTATAGGCGGTTTTCCGGTGCTCCACGAACGTCGAAGTAGAGTTTAGGCGATTGCTTGCTTCGTCGTAATCAACAGACCGGCGTCCCATCCCACCACGCGCAATAAAGGCGTGTATAGGAGTTTTTCCGGTCTGCTGCAAACAACGACGCGAGAAATCTGAGTTTAGAAGATCCATACCTTCGCGAGCTTTGACGGTGTGGCACGAGGATCGAGGGAGTCGTCGTAGGCGTCGGACCGGGGTCCCATCCCACCACGCGCAATAAAGGCGTGTATAGGCGGTTTTCTGGTCCGTCGTACACGTCGAGGACGGAAGCCTGAGTTTAGGGGGTTATACCTTCGAGGCCGGTGGACCGGCGGTAGTCGGTGAAGGCTTGGAAACCGAGGCGGGTGAAGGTAAGAGGCATGCTTTCTCTTTTTTTTTTATAATAATAATTAATTGATAATTATAATTATACTTAAATAATTATATTTATTTAAAATTAATTAGAACTAATCAATATTAATTAATCTTAAATTAATTAATATTATATTAATTAATCTTAAATTAATTGATATTAATTAATTTAACTAATAATAAATAAGTAATAATTAATTAAGATAAATATAATTAACATTTAATTAAAGTTGCTCTTAATTACATATATATAATAAAATAAAATAAAATAAAAAATAATCCCTCTCTCCCTCCCTTACTCTCTGTTTTCGGGATTTGGCCGCAGAAGATCACGAACGGGAGAAAGTTAACTTCACGCCCGCGAGCTCCTGTTCTGCTTCCGATCGGAGAGGGAGGAGCCGGAGAAGTCGAACAGCAACAAAGAAATCGGAGAAGCACACGAAATGGAGAAAGTTATTTCCACTGCCCGTGAGTTCCCGTCTTGCTTCCGATCGAAATGTTGAAACTTCCGATCCTAAAGGTAGGAAGCGGCGTCGGAGAGAGGGGAAGAAGCGCACGAAAGGTAGGAAGTCGTCTCCACAACCGGCGAGCTCCCTGTTCTTGCTTCCGATCGAAATGTCGTATCTCCCGGTCCGACTGGAAGGGAAAGTCGGCGAAGGAGCACAGTCGGGCAGCGGCGAGGGGGCCAAGGAGCGTCAAGCTCCTGTGTTTCGTCCGGCCAAGAAGTCGTGGCCTCCGACTCGACTGGAAGAGAACGTCGGGGGAGGAGCGGAGCCGATCAGCCTTCGAGCTCGCAGGAGAGACTGGGATCGGGTGAGAGAGCTCGGAGAAGCAGTCGTGTGAGATCGGAAGAGCAGAGGGAGTGTGTGAGGGATCGTGAGTGATCGGCTTCGTTTTATAGCCGCGAATGGGAGGCGATCGAAGCGAGATCGTGTGTGATACGACTGCGGCAGCGCCGTTTGCAGACTGGCGACGCGACACTGTAGCAGATATCCGAATTTTGGGCAGGATTTACGCATGGCTTCTGGTATGGGCGGCAACAGGTAATGATTTTAATCCTTTTTTTATCTCTTTTTTTTTTTTGAGTTTAGGTCAACAATAAAGTTGATAGTAATTTTATAGTGCAAAGGAGAGAGTAATTTTGTAATTATTATTTATTAGTTAACGGAATTGATTGTAATAAAGCTATTTTTTAGTTGTGAAACATGCGTTGAAATTTAATACTTATGAAATTTGCATTCAAATTTGATGATGTACTTACAAAGTTTGTTTAATAAAAATGTAGTAATTTGTTATATATTTATTTCTTTTCGATGTGCCTATATCAGTTTAAAGAAAATATATATGAATCTTTAAATTTTTAGCATTTAAACCAAATTGAGCCGAACACAAGCTTGTTTCAAATAAATTGAATAGAACACGAACATTTCTCACAAATAATTTCTAACATAGCCGATTTCAAACACACAAAAATTCAAACGACAATAACACCAAAAAAATAGTTAGCTCGCTAAATCTCGGATAGTTTAAAACCCTAAAAATAACAACCGCAGAATAAGAATCAAAGAACAGCACAAATAGACAAATAAACAGACGCAAACAAATAGGTGAATGAAAAATTAAAAACAGATCATTAAAAAAATGTGAGAAAAAAAAACAACTAATATTTTGCTGAAAGAAGAAAATGAGAAGAATGCATACTGGTATTTGTCAAGATCGGAGTCTTTCAAAGTTTCTCGCAGAAGCACTCCATCAGTCATATACTAGAAAAAAAATAAAATCTAATCAGTAAGTCTGAATATCATGCATATGAGACGTTGAACATAGAAATGATATTTAAGATACAAATCCACTACTCAAACCAAGATTCAATTTCCATACAACTATAGAATGAAACATGAAATCCTGTAAATCAGAATTATTATGGATAAAAAGTAAACACTTGCATGTACAAACTCTAAAGTATAGAAAAGTATCACTCTATGTGATTGTTGTAGGAAATAAGGTAATTTATTTGCAGAAAAAAAAACATCCAAATGCCAAAAATAACAAATAAAAACTAAAGATAAGAACAGAAGTACTAAATTTTGTTTTAGAACCATCTCTGTTTATATTTCCAAATTGGTCAAACTTAGCAAAGGATCTAAAAAAGGTCGGAGCTTAGAAGTGGCCTTCACTAGTTCCTCCCACAAAATTTGGCTCGTTTGTAGCCAGATAGCATAATAAATATATGAATATTTACCCCTGATATTACCCTAATCACGTCAGGGAGTTCCAGGTTATATATCTATATAGACACACAGATACACACAAACTAATCTTTTAGCAACTAAAGCTAAAGGAGGGTACAAGAACTATTCGAATTGTTCTCTCACCCCTACAACTATCATGTAATACACACAATACTTATGATCAATACTCGTTCCTATTTCTGCTGCCAAAGCGGCATATGCCTGCATGTATATTTAAATGAGACTTCAGCTACTTGTTTAATTCCATGTACTTTAGGTCACATCTCACTATCTACTTGAGAGATTATAAGATGGGGCAGCTCCATGAAGAATATAATTCCCAACCATCGATAACAGCATTGCATTACCATTTTGTATGGTAACCAAATCTATGGATTGCTCAACACCCAAGGAAACTAGAGTGCATAGAGACAACTCTTTCTTGCCAAAAACCCTATAACAAATTTTATCCATAATCAATCTTTGTCTAAAGCAAATCACCAAATATTTCCTAATAGAGAAATGCTTTTCATATTTTCGTTGGAACAAAAATCAACCCTTGAATAACTTAAAGAGTTTTTTATTTCTTCTACAATTTCCAACAATAAACGCAACATTGTTCCCCTAGCAAGAATATTTCATAGAAGCCCTTCAAATTTTTGCTAAAAGAATAATAAAAAAACTCATAATATCTTGAGACAAAAATAGTTGAAGAAGCTACTAAATATATCAAGTCAAAACAATACACAAGAGTGGCATATCCATGAGCGTATTATTATTAGTATAATCATTGTTTAAACTTGCGTAATATGAGACAAGCCTTGAGGCCCCCCTCAGCGCAATTCCAGTGAAAAATGCAATGAGACTTACGCCTCAAACTTTTTTAAGAGGCACGCCTTGCCTCACCCTATTTATATGTATTATTATTAAAACATACGTAAATTATAAACTAAAGCCTCGAATAAATCACGCTTTAATGGACCCCTAAGTTGTAGCAACTTCCTCACGACTACCTTGACCTCCAGCCCTCCGTTTTCTCCATTGTCACCATTATTGTAGCCGCCGTCAGAGATCACTTGAAACTTGCACCCCACACCACCTCCTCTAAAATTTTAAGTATTAATCTGATGTTTATGTTAATGAAAAATATTTATGAAAGACGAAGATGACTGAAATAAATGAAGAAGTAAATTGGGAGATATTGGACTCCAAAGAATGAAACAGGGGACATACCAATTTGTTATGAAGACGACTCAAATAAAAACCCCCTCAATGATGACAGTGCAGAACCAACTATTTTAGTTTTCTTTAGGAATTAAATTTGGATGAGTAGGAAACAAAAAAAGAAAGAATTTGTAATTGAAATTGATAGTATATGATACTTTTATATCATTCATATTTTTAATATTATTTTGCCCATGTAATATATGGATTTAAATTTTATTTCACGCAACTTATCACTTGCCACTATACATCTTATGCATTTTTTTATTTCATATGTATGTCAATTTGTTACATGTCCTCACTTAACATATTATTTTGGTATTATATAAAAATCACTTTTGACATTTATTTTGACTTAACACAATTTTTTTGATTTTGAGGCTTACGCCTCAAAACACCTTGAGGCTTATGCCTCAACTCACGAACAAAAATGCCTCAATACCCAATTGTGAAATTTTAAACCTTTAGTATAATAACAAAAACTCATCAAGATTTGATATGGTATTAACCATAGAATAATACAAGTGATGAAATATGGTGGATGCAAGTTGACATATGTAAATGCTTACAAAAGCTTTTATATTACCAATGCATCCTAAAAAATAATTGTAAAACTTATTTTCATGGTCATTAAACATATAGCCACTATAATATGTACTTATCTTGGTGTGATCCTAAGGAGCCCTTAATGTGAAGCGTGATGATCACGTAGCTACCACCAAGAAGCTCAAGAACATAACCAATTATCTACTCTAATTTGGGAGTCTATTCAGCTCATGGGTGCTCAAGTTTGAATTGATTGTTTTTGTTAAATTCAAAGAATTGGAGAGGGAAGATTATCAATATAAGATATCTTAATAAGGAAACAAAATAATTACGAAATAATACATAATTTTCCTAATATAATCCTTCTAAAATTAACAACCCAAATCTGGAAGGAGATTGGCATGATCCAGGTGAGCCTCCCATGGATCCCCATGCTGACCATGGGATCAAGAGCCCAAGTGATGGCTGAGATTTAACAAGGTGAGCCTCCCACGAATCCCCGTGCTGGCCGTGGAATTAAGGGTCAAGGGACGGCTGGGATTTAACACTCTCCCTCAAACTGGGGAATATAGATTCGTCATTCCCATCTTGGTAACTAGTCCAAGAAAGGTAGAATTATAAAGTCCCTTGATAAGAATGTCTGAAAGCTAATCTATTGATGAGACATGATAAATATAGATAAGCCTATTATCCAACTTCTCATTTATGAAATGTCTATCCACTTCTATGTTCTTGGTTGTGCCATGCTGAACAAGATTGTAAGCTATGATGATTGTTGATTTGTTGTCACAACGTAGCTTCATGGGTCCTCACTTGATCCTTGGGCCTCCTAAAATCATCTTGATCCATAGTAGTTCACATATACCTGAGGCCATAGCTCTAAACTCTACCTCTGTACTAGACCTTGTCACCACAATATGTTTCTTGCTTCTCCAAGTAACTAAGTTTCCTCCAAAGAGTGTCTAGTATATGAGGTATATCATCTATCTACTGGTGATCCTATATAATCTGCATCAACATAAGCTTCTAGGGTTATTCCAGATTTTCTTCAGAAGAGAATCCCCTTTCCTGGATTCCCTTTGAGGTAGTGCAGTATTCTGTCTACTACTTACATGTGAGTCACCTTTGAATTCTGCATGACTGGCTGACCATGCCTATAACAAAAGCTACATCTGATCTGGTGTGGGAAAATAGATCAATTTTCCCACAAGACTCTGGTAAGCTTTATTATTTATGTATGGATCTTCTTTAACTTCTCCCAATTTAAGATTTGGTTATGTTGGTGTTAGTGTGGGTTTACAAGCTAATTTATTTATTTCTTTAAAAAGCTCAGTAATATATTTTTATTGTGAAACGAAAATTCCTCTGCTGAACTATGTCACTTCAATTTCTAGGAAATATTTAAATCTACCAAGTTCTTTGATATCAAATTCCATGGCAAGAATATTTTCTTAGAATCACTCTCATTTTTCATCACTCCCAGTCAAGATGATATCATCCACATAAACTAAAAAAACTATGACTCCCCCTGAGTGTGAGGGCTTGAAGAATAGTGTATGGTCCTCTTGGCTCTGCTAATATCCATTGAGTAGCATGGCCTCTGAGAATCTTCCAAAATAAGCTCTAAGTGATTGTTTTAGCCCATATAGAGCCTTCTTTAACCTACACACTCTGATCACCCCTAGAATCCTAATGGAATCTCAATAAATATTTCTTCATCCAAGTCTCCGTGAATGAATGCATTTTTAACATCCAGATGTTCTAAATACCATTTATAATTAGCTGCTAGAGAGAGCAGAATCCTAATGGTGTTCATCTTGACCACAGATGCAAAATTGATGTATCCTAAATTCAAAAGTCAAGTAGGAGAATACTAGAAATACAACTGGACACTTTCTTTTAATAAAAATATAAACCAGAATAACTGAACAAAACTTAATAAAAAATAGTTATAAGAAAACTACTACGAAACTTTGCAAGAAACAAACTAAAACATACTCCCCTCAGAACAACCTAGAAAGGTCACCTCACATGCAAATCTGAAAATTAGAGAATGGTGCTCAAAAGAAAAATCAAACTAGAGGTTCGCCACAGCAATCTTGATCCAACACGGTTGGCACTCCTCTAGCCAATACCAACAAACCGGCTCAACAACACATCACACTCTCTATTATGGAGAAGAATGATACAAATGGAAGGAAAACTATGGAGAGATGAAATAGGTAGAAGACTAGAATAAGAATTAGGAGTAGAGATCGAGAAGATAACTCTCAAGCTAGGAAGATAACCCTAGGGTTTAGAATACATTTCAGCCAAAAACCACCCATTTTCCAGCAACCAACATCCCCATTTTACAGGAGAAAATAACCCAATAGCCCACATAAAGGTGCAACCCCAAGCAACCAATAGGAGCCAACACCAAACTTAGGAAATAGCATAGAGGAAAGAACAGCTAGCACAGGAAACTAGCAAAACAGAGTTTCCAAGCAAGGAAAAAAACAAAATATGCATAGAAACTAAGCAGGAAATCCAACCAACCACCAAGCAATCCAAATCAAGCATAGAACACCAAACATCCAAGACAAATAGGCCAACCCCAATAAGGAAATAACAGCCCAAGAATAAATGCCCACTTAACCAATAAGGAAGCAAGTAAACAAACATCATGAGCGGAGAACCAAAGGAGTGAAATTACCAATAAGCATCAAACCCGAGCACGATCATGGGTTAATTTTTATCATAGAGTATATATAAAAATTAAAAAAAAAAGTTCAAAATTACATAACATTTAAAATATAAGAAATAAAATACAAAATATAAAAGATGATCATTGATTGCATCAATTCTCCCCCGGTGGAAGAGTCTCATCTCCTGATTAGAATGCCTCAGTAGTACGTTGATAGATATCAGGATGACGAGTCTGTAATTCCTCTGCTTCAATCCAAGTGCAATCAGTCAAGGGACGTCCACTCCATTTAACTAGGAACCGTCTGTGCACTCCACGCCATGTCTGGGTAGTTCAGATGTCCAAATATCATCAATGTGTTCATCTTTGATCTGAGCTGGAATGGTAAGTGGAAAGGTCTATATATCTATTGAATCAATTGATTCTCCTTCATGTGAAGTAAGGTCGACAACACTAAACACAAAGGGAAGTTCCGACATAAGGTGGAAGATCCAGCAGGTAAGCATTTGTTCCCAATTTTCACAGAATCTAGAAAGGACCAAATTTCTTTCGACTTAGTTTGCTAAATATACCAATGGAAAAGCATTATCATCTAAAGTAGGCCATAACTAAGTCTCCTTGAAAATAACACTCTGGTGTTTGTCAACAGTTGTTTAATATTTAGCATTTGTCATACAGAGTTTCTATAGGGCCTGATGTTGGACCGATTGAATATGATCAACACTTTGTGTAGCTTCGACACTGATTCTACTAGGCATGGGTATAGAAGTTTGATCTAAAATGTGGGGAATATGTTGGCCATAAATAATTACAAACGGGGTTTTTCCAGTTTATCGATTAAGGGAATTGTTATAAGAAAATTCGGCTTGGGGTAAAATCAACTCCCATTGAAATGGTCTTTCTCCGGCAAGACACCTAAGCAAATTTCCTAAACTTCTGTTTAGGACTTCAGTCTATCCATAGGTTTGTGGATAATATGCACTACTAAATTGGAGAGTAGTCCCTAATGTTGACTAAAGTGTTCTCCAAAAATGGCTTAAGAACCTAGTATCCCTATCAAAGTTCAAAGTTATAGGTATGCCATGTAATCTCACAATTTCTTTAAAAAATAAATCCACGACATGAGATGCATTAGAGATTTTCTTACAAGGGATGAAATGTGTCATTTTGCTAAATCGATCAACAACAACAAACACATAATCAAACTTTCGGGCAGATACATGTAATCCTAAAATGAAGACCATGGCGATATTTTCTCAAGGTTTGTTTGGAATTGGGAGTGGAGTGTATAGACCAGTTTTTTGAGTTATTCTTTTGAATTATTGACAGATTTTACATTGTTTTACAAACTTCGTTATATATTTTCGCATGTGGGGCCAAAAATATAGCTCTTCAATTAAAGCGATAGTCTTTCCTTGACCAAAATGTCCTCCTAATCCTCCACTATGAAGTTCTTGGATGAGTTTTTCACGTAAAGAGCTTCGGGTGAAACAAAGTCTGGTTCCCCTAAACAGAAATCCTTGTTGGATGGTAAATTGAGCATAAGGGTGGGTCAATTCCAGAAGTACAACATGATTTCCAAATAGTTTTAAAATATGGGTAAGTGCATAGCTATCTTTTAAAGAATCAATGGAAATCACAGTTTGGTGGATAGTTATCAATAAATAGGCTCATCTGCTTAAGGCATCAGCGACGTTATTCAAAATTCAAGCTTTGTGTTTAAGATGAAATGTATATTCTTGTAAGAAAGATGTCCACTTACCATGTCTTTGATTCAAATTTTTTTGAGATCCTAAGTATCATAGAGCTTCATGATCAAAGTTTAACACAAATTCTCTTTGAATAAGATAATGTCTCTAGAATTTTAGGGCCTGAATAATCGCATAGAACTCAATATCGTAAGTCGAATATCGAGATCGGGTATCATTGAGTTTCTCGTTAAAGAAAGCAACACGTCGACCCTCTTGACTAAGGACAGCTCCTATGCCTACATGAGATGCATCATAGTCTACTTCAAACATCTTGTCAAAATCAAGACCAAATACCTTCAAACTTTTAAAAAAATGTATTCCATCAAACTTTTTTCCCCTTCTGAAGTCATATCTGTAACTTATACAAAATCATAGTACTTCAAGTAACAACATTCTCGCGAGTGAACTTGTCAATTTCTCAACAAGTTCGGATTTGGAAGACATTTTTGAGCTAAAATTAACAATAAGAAAGGCTTTTGAAATCGCCGATAAAGATTTCCTGAAGAGATTGGTCGTCAAAGGACCAAATACCTTATTTTGTGGATTCAAACATGCATTTATGACATCTACTTCTCTGTAATTCTTAATGATGGTCCTAATGAGTTTTTCACTTCCTCTAATGGGCATCATATGTAAGAGTACCGACTATCCCCTTGCCTTTCTACTTCATTATGGATTCCCTCACTTTTTACTAGATCATGTGGAATGTGGCAACTACACTGACATCAAATCTGATCTTCACAAAAAAAAAAATCATCTTTTCTATGCCAACAATTGATTGGCTTTTGGCAAAGCTGTTCCTAAAAACATTTGTTTCCACAATATATGAATCATGATTTAATTATCATTAACTTATAATCTTTTCATATTTAAACAACTTCTCATTTTAACTTAATTAAATATACTCTCTTTTTAAATTAATATTTTAATTAAATGAAATCTCTCCTATGATATCTCTCTAATTTCTTATTTAATTTACTAATTAGAATTAAATTTTATGATATTCTCTCTCTCTCTCTCTCTCTCTCTCTCTCTCTCTCTCTCTCTCTCTATATATATATATATATATATATATATATATATATATATATATATATATAATATTTCCTTTATTATATCATTCAATTCATTATTTGTATGATTAATTCTCTTAATTAGCATTTTCAATTAAAATCCATATTTTTATTTAAATATCATAATCTTTCATTTTAAATATCTATCTTATTTTATTATTAATTTATAAATTAAAATTTTCTTTCTGGAATTAATTACTCTCTTATTTTCAATGACATTTATCCTTAGCTCACAAATCTAATGTTCTTTTAAATTAAATTTACTATTATAATATAATTTAATTCATTCTTTATCTAATTTTAAAATCTCATATACGAATTTAAATATGCTCACTATAAATATATTAACTAATTTATAATTATCAACATTTTAATTAAAGTATTTTTCCCTCTTTTTCTCAAAATATATATATAAAAGAAAATCTTACCTTTCCAACCTATGCTCGCCGCTCGATTCCTCACTCGTCGCTAGCCTCTCCAAACTCCCGCTAAAATCACGATCTCTACTTGGATTTGCTTGTAGCTTTCGTCTTCCTTTTCTCTCTTCCTTTGTATCTTTTTCCTTTCTTCTCCTTCTTCTTCCTCTTGGTCGATGTTATCTCAGTTCTTTCGCTCATTTGTCGAATCGCTCATTTGTCGAATTGGATGGAAGCGAAATGAAGATAGCTAGCGTGATAAGTCATTCTTTTTCACTCCCTCGCTCAATTATCCACTTAGAACGACGAAACGATCAGTTCAATAGACGTATAAACGCACGCGGCCTGCTCGGATCACCTTTCTGCTCTCTGTTCCGCTCTATGCTATAGTAATAAGCCGGTTCTACTGAATTGGTTAAGCCCAATTCTCACAATTAAAGGATCAATTTGTTTCATCAACTCCTTCAAGAGGAACCAACATACTCCTACCATGGAACTATTTTGATTCATTTTTAAAAACTAAAGGGACCAAAATGATCTTTTACTATAGTTGTGGATCATTTTAGTCCTTCCTAAAGAGTCAATAGACTATTTTTATCCTTTTAACAATATGAAAACAATTGGCAGATGATTCTTTTTGGGTGGGGAGCGGAGGTAGGGTTAGTGGTAGTTAAGATGAATAATTTCAAACATCATAACAATGATATTCTTGAATATTGATAGACAAAAAAAGAATGAATACAACAATAACAACAACAAGCCTTTGTCCCGCTACGTGGGGAGACAAAAAGAAAATGAATAAATTGAAAAAATCGGCAGCAAATTTTTACTTTAAAATAAAATGCTTACCTAATTAAATAATTTTAAGATATGTTTCAAATATTATACTAATTACTGAAACACGGATATAAAAAAATTAGTATACAAGAACACTTAAATCTAAGATCTACTTAACAATCATTGCTTTCATTCTTGAAATAGGTCAGGCAAAAGATAAATTTCTCAATAAAAGCATGAATAGCTTGATAAATTTAGTTGTAAAAGCGTAAACACTGAAAATAAACCAAATGTGGCAAGCTACATTAAGCTATAGCATAGTTGGTAAATTTCAGGGTAAATCTAATCTTCAGAGAGCAAATAAATTAGAAGAATGTGGATATAAGAGTTGGACAAGTAGCACTGAGTGGAAACGAGGTTGTAAAAAATGTAAGGTGTCACCCCGACACTAGATACTAGTGCTAATCTACCAGTAGCTTTCGTGAAAGAATAAAGTAGATGTTAATGATTAAGGAGGGACATAAAGAGGAAAGAGAAATAAGGTAGAAGGAAAAGATTATCCTTTGAGAAATTTTCCCACAACCAAACATAAACTAATATTTCTAAATTTTATAAATGAAGAGTTATTTGATATGTCTAATGGTATAGTAGGAAAATATTCTTTTCAAAACTCAAAATTATCAACTGCTAGTTAGAAAGTTGGGGGCTGCTCATGCTTTCTATGTGTCGGTTCTATCGATGACTTAAAAAGATAAGCAACAAAACAAAAGATAGAATGATGGATTGTCGACACATAAGCAACTATTAAGGCTTCCAAGAATTTAATAATAGCCTTCACTTATAATAATACAATTAATACAATTGATAAAACAAAATGTATATCATCATTTCTTAAAAAGTGAAAAATCAAGGAACTATGATACCTTTATCACTATGTTTGAACCAATGATTATCCTTAGAGAAAAATTCTCTCAACCAAGAAAGCATAATCTAATATTTCTAACTTCCATAAATGAAGAGAGTATATTTGAATGGCATAGTGGGAACTTATTCTTTTCATAACTCAAAACTATCAACTACTAATTTAGCAAGTTGCGGTAGCTGAAGCTTTCTGTATGTCTGCTAGATAGATGAATTACAAAGATAAGCAACTAAACAAATGATAGGATTCTGGCTTCATTGGCACATAAGAAACTATTGAAGCTTTCAAGTATTTAACAATACCTTCTCTTAAAATAATGCAATTGATAAAATGTATCTCATCATTTCTAAAGAAGTGAAAGGTATAAGGAAAAGGGCTACCATTATCATTGTGTTCAAACCAATGATTATTCTTTGAGAAAATTTTCAACAAACAAGTAAAATATAATCTACAATTTCTAGGTTTGATAAATGAAGAGAGAATGTTCGACATGCGTTATGGCATTGTGTAACTCAACTATCAGCTACTAATTTATGAAGTTGGGGGATGCTCACCGTTTGCATGTGTTAGCTCAATAGATGAGTTACAAAGAAAAGCAACTAAACAAACAATTAGATTATAGATTTGTAGGCACATAAGCAACAATTAAGGCTTTCAAGAATTAACAATAGCCTTCTCTTAAAATAATGTAAGTGAGAAAACAAAATTTATCTCATCATTTCTAAAGAAGTGAAAAATACAAGGAAAATGCTACCTTTATCACTGTGTTCGGACCAGTGACATCCTCGAATCGAATAGCATACCCTACTTTATCCCCTAATTCTGTATCCATCTCCTCACTAACTCGTTTTGCAACACTCATGGCAGCTACACGTCTCGGTTGAGTACATCCAACAATCCCATTCGTAGTATATCCATATTCATGTAGATACTATAAAATTGTTTAGGATTAGTTACAATCAATGAGTTAAATATAAAGAATAAAATTCAAAGTTACTAAAACAAACCTGGGTCAATTGTGTTGTTTTCCCTGAGCCCGTTTCTCCAACAACAATCACTACCTGATTTTCTCGTATCACCTTCCAAGATTATATGAAATATAATAAGACTAGGCAAATAAAATAGCTAAGTTTCCTTGAATATAAAATATAGAAAAATATGCAGTTTTCTCTACCAAAAAGCAAAAAAGAATAAATACATAGGTTCCATAAAATGAAATAATTCTCGCATCAACTTCCCTAATCATCATGAAATCCTAGGCTAGACAAAAAAAAAGAAGAAATTAGAGCCTGCTAATTACGATGATAAAGAGAGTAAAAGTTTCATGTAGAAATAGTAACAAGTGAAAAAAATAGGTTTTAAACTAGAGGAGAAATAAAGCAAGCATGCTCACAATTTCTAAGCCCAATATCATAGATGGTCTCTACTTCTATGAATTAGGATTATATGCAAACTGGAAAGTGGCTAAATAGACATGCAGCACTCAAAGTTTGCCAACAACTATGGAAACCCTTCCAGCACCTATGCACCCCAAGAATAAAAAGAGAGCTAAAAATGTATTCTTATAAGACATATTTTGTCAAAAGATAATACAAACACAGTTTCATTATCTCTTTCAAAACAACTTCCATTTTTATGAGCACAATGCCTCCAATATGCAACAAAGTCAAATCTAAGCACCGAGATTAAATTAATAATCTTCAAAAGAAATAAAATCAAACACAATTTGCTCAGGCCAAATGTTGACAAAAACGCAAAAAATAAAAAAATTTGTGACAAAGAAGAAGAGAAAAAACTTGGGGCATAAACAACACCACAAAGGTTGACATCAAAGAGCTTATATAACCAAGGTGAGAAATAAATCGCATCGATATAACCCATTAAAGATTTAGTTTTTTTCAGCAAAAGTTTAAAAACCGCATCCATAATTTCCATCAACATGTATAAATAAGTATAATACACACAGTGACACAAGTCCTTGATATTGAATGACGTATACAGGTCCCTACCATGATTGTTTTGTTAAAAATTATATTAATACCTAAAATACCTTACATTACAAGCTCAATTGGGAACCTTCATTAAGACAAAACATGTTTTTTAGCACCCACACCCTTAATCTCTTTCTGTGCTTCTTATAAGGTGATTGTCATAAATTTCTATGAATCTCAGAGCCAAAATCAAATAGTTATAGTAATGAAGAACCACATTAACTAGACGGCAAATACTCACATCATTCTTATCCTAAATTTAATGCTTCATTGCCTCACATTAGTCAAGGGTTTCTTGGTGAAGCTCTAACTCACATTATCAAGGATTTCTTTTTAAACCCTTGGCATTTCTTTGTAAGACCTTGGCTTACATCAATTGAGTACATTTTGTTCTTCTTGTTCAGCGTTTTAAAAAAATCACAATTTTAGCCAATAACAATTATCTATTTCGATTTTAGTATTTTTAGCATGTATTTGTCAAGTTTTTCATGACAAGGCTCTAACTCCCATTTCTCAAGGGTATTTTGGCTTACATGCTTTGATAATGTTTTGTTATTTTTGTTTAATGAGAACTCTTTGTTTAACCCACTCGGATGTGACTTTTCCTATTTCCGCTAGATTTTTTATCTAGAACAAAGGATACAAATTTCTAAGAAGCTAAAAAGGGTATTAAAATGTGTGATATTCACTTACAAATCACATGCATGATCACATGCTTGGAACTAACAACAATTGGCTAACACCACTAAGGTGCCAAGTTGGAGATTGTAAACTGAGGGAACTTCATGAAATTTTAAAAGATGAGGACCAATGGAAACTAAGTGTAATGTGCCCTATATAAAAATTTATAGAAAGCTATCACAAAAACTACTAATATCCCCTTTTAAACTACAAGTACTGAGCAAGTAGTTACAAACACATCATCATCAATACCTGAAGAGGGAAAGATAATGCTTATTTGAGTTATAAACAAAAAACTCTTTATCAATCAAAAACTTCCAGTTGAAACATTAAATGAGTCCCAATCATCATCATTAGCATTATCCCTCAATTTTGGGTTGATCCATGAATCTCTCTCTTCGACCTATGTTCATAAAGTGTTGCATGTGATGTGTGCCAGGTAGCAAGCGAATAAGGCTCCCATAATTGCAAGTCAAGACAGGGCGCACCCTTATTCCCAAATTATAGAAAAGTTGTTTTTATGATCTGAACATTGACCTCTAAGTCACAATGAAGGCAACATAACCATTGCACTTGGTTCAAGCTTTGAGTGTTACATTTACTGTTTACTTTATTTATGCAAATTCTTTTCACATATCTTCTAACCAAGTTATATTAGTCAATCCTTCCCTAAGCCTAGCCTTGTTGTGCATTTTACATTAACCCCATCTCCTCTCCTTGCTACATCTTCTCCTCTGTATGAATGTATGATAAAACTAAAGATATACTGTAAAATAATTGTATAGAGAAACTATGCAATACCACCACCGGAAAATAACATATTTACAAAGTTAGGTTATTTGAGATGTAAAATATAAATGCAATAAGCACAATCATAGAGAAAACAAAGAATGCGAGCACAAAACATTTCAATCATTTATGAGAACATTGAATTAAATGTTAACGAAGAAATATCAACCTGCAATAGTTCCTCACGAACAGAATATATAGGAAGATATTGCCTCTGTTGAGAAATTGATTTTGTCTTGGCAAAATCACTCACTGCTTCACCTTTCTCTTTCAAATGCTGAGAAAATTTTGCCTCCTCTTTGAAGTCAACTTCACCAAGTTCTCCAACAACAGCAGTATCTGCATCTACCTGAACATTTAAAACAACATTAGAAAATCGAAGTTGTAAAGTTACATGAGAATAGTGAAATGGAATAAATTCTTCTGAGATTAGAATAATTACCTGCTCAGCCGTTTTTTGAACTCCCAGGATATCACCAAGTTTTGACCCAGCTAACTCCCAAAACCGTTGTCGGGATTTGTTCATGCTCTGCTTCTCGTGTATCTCTCTTACCAAAGAAGATCCTTTGCGTGAAATTATAGCCATATCTGATGTAGGATCTTTTATAGGCATTACAGGCTCTGCTTGCTTTGTATAAACCACCCTACCATCAAGAAATGGAGGCTTTGTATCTAGAAGAAAAAAAATAAAAGAAAAGAAAATCAGAAGATATTCAAGACTGTGTTCCTGACTAAAATAATGAACAAGCACTAAAACTGCATTAATAGATACTTCACGAAACATTATATTCATACATAAAACAAAGAAAATTAAAGATTGAAATACATAGGAGGGCTTCAAACAAAGGACTTCAACCTCCAATTTAGCATTTTAGAAGTGCAGATAAATATATATAACTATTTTTTACTGAACAACTATAAGTAGCATAAGTATTGCTAACCACAATTTGATAAACAAATATACCATGGCGCTAGTAAGTCAACATATAATTCACAAAACAAATCATATCCATATCTAAAAAAGCCCTCTTAAGTTATTTTTTAAACAAGAACATATGAATTAACGACACAGAATAAAAAAATTATAAAACATGAACTTCAAAATACAAAACTATCAATAGCAGGTGTTTTTCCATATATCTCAGCAATTAAAAGAACTCTTCTTATTTTATCATCCATTTATTAAAAAGAGCTAGCTCAAGTTTCTGCTAATGCAGGGCTATCAAGGAGTTAATGTATGTAGTCCATAGTCATATACCTAAATTCCAGAAAGAATATTTCCTTGATCAATAAGACAGAACAGTATCAAATTTTTAAAAGCTCGATTGTATGTTTGTTTTTGTTGGAGAACATAGGAGTGTTTAATCAACGGCGCTCAAATTCATTTCATTTGCAGTTTTTTCACACTTCTTAAAATACACTTTCTTGATCAATAAGACAGAGCAGTATCAAATTTTTAAAAGCTCGATTGAATGTTTGTTTTTGTTGGAGAACATAGGAGTGTTTAATCAACGGTGCTCAAATTCATTTCATTTGCAGTTTTTTCACACTTCTTAAAATAAACTTTCTAGATACAAAGCCTTTAAAACTTTAACAAAAATGATCTCTCAATATTTATATGATATGACGTCCAAATTGTGATAATAAGATAGATGAATGATCGTCTGCTAGATCTAACCCGCTGATTAATTATTGAGCTGCAAACAATTGCTACTCCGTATATAAGGAATATGAAGAGAACAACAGGACTTTAGAAAGAATTTTATAAAGTAAAGAAGATGCATGAAAAGGTTGAAAAAGATCAATAGCACTTGAAATAAAGTTTAGCAAGTTAGAGAAAAGATATGATGGGTTTTAAAGAGAATTAGTTGCAAGAAGAGAAAAAAAGCCAATTTACTTTATAAGTGCTTTTTATTTTCCTATGTTGTAGAAGAATTAAAGTTAAAAAGAGAGAAAAGAAGAAAAAATTAAAGAAGATTTTAAAGAAAAGCAACAATGGATTTGTTTAGGGCTTCAAAAGAGTAGTAAACATAATCAGAGTACAGAGAATTTGGACTTCAAAACACAAACTAAAATGGTCTCTAAGTTACCAAAATGTTTCTAATATAGTAATTTAAAAAGTTTTTTGCTCTTGATAAAACAAAAAAAAAGTCCTTCACTCTTATTCAGTTGGTTGTCATCATATATAGCAACACACGTATATGCACATGCATACAAATATACGCATGCACAAGCCCAACTTACATCTAAAACATACAAGATTTTAATGGGCAAACCAAAATCATTCATCTTAATGTACAACATGAAAAGAAAAAAGATATCAAATGTCATAGCCCTTGAAGATAATTTGGTCATGCATGCACAGGCACATGCACATGCACATGTGCATGAGTGCACATATGCGCACAAGAATTCATACACATCTAACTTGTTTCTCAATCATGCAAATTTAATTAGCAAATGAGAATAATTCATCTTTATTTACATTAAGAAAAAAGTAGCATGCCAAATTTTAAAGCATTAGAAGTTGATTTAGACATGCAACAAACATGTAAATATAACTCCCTTATGAATATCTACATAATAAAACATGATTCAATAATTATATAAAGTATGTGATGGAGACGGACTCTTATTCAATAATCTCCTCACCTCCCTCATTAGGAAACGTCTTTGATAGCTTCCTCTGATGTTCCAACAATGACCGTCTCAGCCAAAGTAATTTGAGATTAACCCTGTTCTTTGGCTTCTGTAATCCCTAATCAGTTGTTCCAATGAATATTCTTCTCTAGTGACCCTTCAGTGTAATTCTTCAGCTCCAAAAATCATTCAGTGTGATCTCCTTTTGATGTGATCTGCTGTGATATGCCCACCTCTACTATGGCTTGATATTGGTAGCCAGACTTACTGGATTAAATTACGAGATGTGGGGCTTGCAATTATTGCAGTAGGACTTCTTTGGTGATTCCTACAGCTGGTTTTCTACTACTTCCTTTACTATAAAGATTTTCTTTTGTTTCTTATAGTAAATTATGTATGCGACTTTTATTGTAATTTCTCTTACTGCCTTCTATCACGATTTCTCTATCTATATTGTGATACCAAGACTTGCAGCTTACATGGCCACATTAGTTAAGAATAATGAGCATGCAATGATACTTAAGAATGATGACATAGTTCCCTAGAATGATTTCTAGCATGCATAGCCTATGTTAGACATGCTCTGATACCAAATATGTTGTAAAACAACGATGATGAACAAGAAATGCTTTTAAGAAATTAGTAAAATACAAACTTTGCTTGGCTAAATATAAACGGATGCTTCTTCAAGTTAGAACTTAGAAAATTCCATGAAAAGATTAAGTATTGGCAAGCGATTACTAGGATACTTGCAAAATAACAACAACAAATAAATGAGTAAAGCAAATGGCAAGTCAACAAAATCCACAGTTTAATAATTAGACCATTCACCTTGGGATCTCTCACTCACACTCTTGAAAGTGATTGGCTTAGCAGAAGAATGTTGCAAGCAAACTTAGAGACGCCACTAGAAGACATGCAATGCCGAGGGTGCTAGTCGCCGGTGAAGGAGTCAGAGTTCGAGGAGTCAGAGTTCGAGGAGCGGGTGGAGAGGTAGGCCGGCGGCTTGGGTAGAGGGGAGGAGGTTGGGACGACGTGAGGAAGAGAGGGGGGAACGGCTAGGGTTGAGTTAGAAAACGTTGGGATTAAATAACTTGAATTTAATTTCAGGTTAAGTACAATTGGAGGGAATCACTTTGAAATTAAATTCAAATTTCAAATAGGGCTTGGGCTTTGATGGGCAAGTATTAGAGAGGGGATTAGGGGAGCAATTAATTGTGATTGGGAGTTGATTAGGAGGGAGAAAAGGCAAGGGAGGGTGCCGGCCACATGAGGGAGGAGCAAGATGTCTAGGATCGTTGTATGTGGGTCATGAGGATTAAATGTTGATTGAAATCAAATCTGAAATAGATTTAATTAATTGTAGTGGGGGTTTTTAATTTAAAATTTATTAGGGAGGGAATTATTTGAATTCAAATATTGAATTGAATTGAAATAAATAGTTTTCCTAATTGGTAGGATTATTTTAGGAAAGTGATGAAGGATGGATTTGAATTTTGAAATTCAAAATTCAAGGGTTATGGGAGGAGGGATTGGCAGCTACTAGGGTTAGGGGGACCGGTGGTGAGGGGCTTGGGGATGGCCGGCGGCGGGTGGGTGCTGGGCGGCCGACGGCTTAGGGAGGTGTTGAGGGCGGCGGGCTAGAGAGGGAAATGGATGGGGCTTGGGACATAAGCCGGCGGTAATGGGACTAGGCTAGGTGGCCGTCGATGGTGGCTCCCAAGCAAAGAGGATGAGGGAAGTAGTAAATACTAACCACGAGTCCCGGAATCCACCGGCGGCTGACGGGTGTTGCAAGCCCTCTCTAGGGTTTCTCTCCTCAAGACCTCACAAAGAGATCATTAAAGCAAAATGGAATTTCATTCATCAAAATCATCATTAACCATTACAAAGTTAAAAGCTAAGAGACCTAAACATATAGGCCTCAATAAAAGAAAAGCAGAAAGACACAATTGCCCTCGGGGCTACAATAACGACTCACTACACATAGGGGTAAACTAGAAAAATAGAAAATGCAAAAATAAATAAAATACAAAATATATCAAAAGAAAAGACTATGGATCGTAGTCATCGATCTACGACTCTGACGACGGTACACATGTCGAAATCTCTGACTGATGTCACGCATCAGCATATTTGGGGGTTGATTTAGAGGGGATTAATTACAAAATATTTCCTAATTGAAGATGGCATATTTAGGGGCAGATTTGAGAGGAAATTGGGGCAGGATTGTTTTGGAATTTGTTGTTTATTGTTTCTATAAGTAGTAGTGTTTATGTTATGTTTTGTATGGATAATTTTGTGAGTGATTGTTGTCTATTGTTTTTTGTGAAGAATCCTAGTGTTGCCCACGGTTTGGGAGATGGTCCTCTCGAAAGAGGAATATTGTATATTGTTTTTTGCATATTTCCTTGTTTAACAATAAAAATATGTTGTTTGTTGAATTTGTATTGGTTCATTAACAGCTTTTTGATACCAAGGCACATCAAATTGGTATCAGAGCACTTTTCTGGACCAAAATCTCAATTTTTGTTGAGAATTTTTGCTAAGATTTTCCTTTCTATCCACTGATTTTTGTTATTTGGAGGACAAATTTGTGTCAAAGTTTTTTTTTTTTTTTTTTTTGCTGCAAAAACCTTGATTCGGAGTAACGATGGCCGGAAAAAGAGTTGAGGCGTTGGAAGAAAAGTGGGAAGGGGAATGTAGGGAAACTACGAAGCGGATGAGAATGAACATATTTCAACATTGGAAGGAAGGTTTGGGAATATGGAGGAGATGATGAAGCGGATGTTGGAGCTTCATATTAAAACAGCCCGCCGAAAGCAAAGAGAGATCAAGAAGATGACATGCCGAGGGAAGACAGAAGGGAAAATTTTAGTAGGGGAGGAGGAAATACCCCACCTGGAGCCTCTACGAAGAGGGGGACAGGATAGGGAATATGCAGGTATGAGGAAATTGGAAGAAGAGAACAAGAGGCCTGAATTTGGAGGAACGAGGGAATATAAGCAAAGAGGGGAGGAGAGGGAACCGTGGAGAGACCCCAATGCTCGCTTCAAGAGAGGAATGGGGGGAGAAAGAGGACATTGAGGTGGGGGAAGATCAGAAGATTAGGAAGCTAAAAATGCATGTATTTGAAGGTGAATACGTGTATAGGTGGATATATAGGGTGGAGAGATACTTTTGCAGTGAACGAGTTGACTGAAGATGAGATACTGATGGCCGCCACTCTATGTCTTGAATGGAAGGCACTGTCATGGTACCAATGGAGAGAAACAAGGTATACAATGCATTTGTGGGAAGAGTTCAAGGAGCATTTGTGGGAAGAGTTCAAGGAGCATTTGTTGGAACACTTTCGAGCCCAACAGGATGGGGATTACTATGAGCAATTATTTGCATTGATACAGGTCGGCACTGTGATGGAGTATCAAAAAAGATTTGAGCTTCTATCAGGACGAGTAGAGAGGTTGTCAGAGACAATGTTGGAAAGCAATTTCAATGATGTAGGCAAAGAGGGGGCAAATTATGAACCTAAGTTTTGGGTTGCTGATGGGTTCTCGATTTGGGCTTAGCTGTCGATTTTTTGTTGTGTTTTTGGGAGTTTTTATGCTCCAGCTCATAAATGTTGAGTTGTTGTTTTTTCAGCTCATTAATATTGGTAGTTCACCTCCTTTTTAGCTCATTATGTGGAGTGGATTTGGTTCCTTCCCCTTCTCTGTTGGCCCTTCGGTTCCCCGCCTGGCTCCTCGTGGCCACCTTTCCTCTCCTCGTGGCTGCTTGTTCCAGTTTCTTGTCTCTCGTGGCTGCCTGTTCCGATTTCCTATGTGGCCATTCGGCTGCTGCTTCTGGATAGCCTTTTGGCCTTCTGTTTTCCCTCTCCTGATTGGTTCGGTTGGAAGTATTTTAGGCTGTTTGGCTGCTCCTTTTCTCCTATATATATATGGTGTTTTGAGAATAAAAGATGAGAGTTATGTGATACTTTTTGGAGACAAAATCTGCAGGTTTCAAATCCTGAAATTGCGAGCTATTTCAGGATGCGAGCTTGTCTTGAATTCGTCTCGGGCTTCTTATCTCCTTCTTCTCTCTGCAAGTGACCACTCCATTTGTATATTACTTCTCAAGTGATGTAAAAGCTTTTTTAGGTGTTTCTATATTCTAAGTTTGTATGCGTCGTCTTTCTATTATAAAAGTGAAGTTGTGTTTCGTTTAATTGATGTTTTTTGTCATCTTTAAAGGATTTTGAAAGGAAGACAAGTCTCTTAATTTCCAACCTTAGCTTTCAATAATTTTGGTTGCATCACTCAAGAAAGGCCTCAAACCAGAGTTAAAAGCAGCAGTGCGAATGGCAAGGCCTCGTGACTAGGGAGGGGCAACGGAGTTGGCTTAGATGCATGAGAACAAGAAATCACAACAGAAGAGTAGTAAATGGGTCAGTAGAGGAGGTTATTGCCGCATGACGCCACTTTCCTGGCACCTAGGATGCAGACTGTAGCAGTTAGAAGGGAGACTCCAAAGAAGGGCAGCTCGGGAGTCCGATAGGGAGGGGATTTCAAGAGGCTGGCTGATATTAGGTTTCAGATGTGACGAGAAATTTATACCGGGGCATGGGTGTAAAAATTGAACCTTGGAGGTTATATTGTGTGTGGTGAGGAGGTGGACGAGGCAGATGCAATGAGGGAGGAAGAAGAGGAAGAGGAAGAGGAGCCCTTGCATTTGGAGGTGGATGAAGTTTCATTGAACTCGGTAGTGGGATTCACCCCGAATCACACTATGAAAGTAAGGGGATATATAGGAGGATGCGGTGACGATTATGGTGGATATTGGGGCTATCCAAAATTTCATATCGAACCAAGTGGCAGACAAACTAGGGCTGAAACTGATAGACACAGGAGGATTTGGAGTGATGATGAGCATATGAAAGGTAGAAAAGAATAGAGAGATATGTCAGAGTTTGGAGGTAGAGCTACAAGGGATTCACATCATGGAGGATTTCCTCATTAAACTGAAAGTAATTTCAGATTTTTTTTTTTATTAAATTAAACCTGGCATTCCACACTACGTCCAAACCAATGATTCTCTATGGTTCGAGCCCTACAAGGGGAAGGAGGGAGATTCTTGGTGGAGCTCTAGAGTTTGGAAGGAGAAGAAAGGGAGAGGTGTTCCATCTAGTTCAGAGGTTGCCTCCTCCGCGGGAACACGAGCATGCTATCATTTTGAAGAAAAGAGTTTTACATATTAGTGTTCATCCGTACCTTCTCCCCAACTCCAGAAAGATGAGATCGAAAGATTGTCAGGGAGATGCTAAAGGTAGGGATTATTTGACCTAGTGACAGTCCATTTTTCAGTCCAGCGCTTCAACAGCAGTTTTTCCTTCGTTCCACCTTGAGGACAAGGTGGCACATTGAGAGGGGACTATTGATGGACCGACCGATTTGATTTGGAGGAAATTAGGAAGTTTCCTAATCAAGAGAGAGCTATTTAAGAAGTTTCTTAATCAAAGGAGATTAATTAGAAGAAGTTTCCTAATTGGAGAGAGCGTATTTGGAGGCTAATTTAGAGGGAATTAATTAGGAAATATTTCAATTGAAGAAGGCATATTTGGGGACAGATTTGAGCGGGAATTGGGGGAGGGTTATTTTAGAATTTGTTGTTTATTGTTTGCTATAAGTAGTAGGGTCTATCTTATATTTTGTATGGAGAATTTTACGAGTAATTGTTGTTTACTATTTGTGAGGGATCCTAGCGGCATCTAGGGTTTGAGAGAGACGATCCTCCTCTCGAAAGATGACCATTGTATCTTGCTTTTGTATATTTCCTTGTTTAACAATAAAAACCTGATGTTTGTTGAATTTGTATTGGTTCATTCACAGTTTTTAGATACCGAGGCGTATAAGTTTCTTTAATAACAGGTGGGTGATACATTTACAAAAGTCAAACAATTCAATACTAAACAAAAGTTTAGTTAGATTTGTTATTCTTTCTACTTCTAAGATAATTTTTAATTGAAGTGGGAGATTTAAAAACTTTTTGGATAGATTATCTCCTTTGATAAGTAAGAAGCTTGATGACATGATTTTGGAATTTTGTTAACTAAATTTCTTTCTATTTTTTATGCCTTCCTCTAAATTTCATTATTAGTTTAATAGTCTGATTTATTTAAATCAACCCTTATACAATCCGATTTTCAACAAGCGTTAGCAGCATGGCTTTCATAGCTCTGAATTCCCACTAACCATTTCTTGTAGAAGGCTACTGGATTACCATCCAAATTGGTTTTTTTTTTTCATTGAAAGCAATGAATACCGATTAAAATTTAAGAGTTTTATCCTGCGAATTAATGCAAGTGTTATATGATTTTTGCATCTCATAATAAAGCTGAAATTATTAAAAAAAAAACCTAACATGATCTACATTAATAGTACTCAAATCAAATGAACCTTTTGATATGCATAATAGCACCAATTATAACAATTTTAATGACTTAACTTTTATTCATGTGATTTAATCTAAACTAAGTGCCTTTTAATATTTATCTTCTCGTTCAATTCCGCATAAGATCTTGCCTATTATTGCCTCTAAATCTAAGTGTGCAAACTTTCATTAAGAAAATCATCTTCGCATGGGTTAGTCTCACATCACAACTTCTACTGATGTCACTTTTAATCTAACCTTTCCTAAACACTCTTCCACATTAATTCTACCAACCCTAGTGCATCTTCTATCATATGTTTAAGACCCAAAACCACTTAAGTCAAAAATTTTATTACTTTTATCTTTAATAAGTACTACTCTCACCAATTGCAAATAACCATTTCTCACTTCATTGTTCATACTTTTATCACACCGTCCATCTTAAACACGACATCCCTTCTTTATTGCCTAATATTTAAACACACATAGAAAAGAAAGCATAATTTCAATTTTTTTTTAAAAATGTCTTTTAAATTTTCACAATATTCTCTTCCACATAATACTCTTAAAGCAATTAAATATTTCAACTACTTACCATTAACTCTTGAAGTTATGTCCTTAGTGAGATCCACACTTGTTTTACGATGAATTCGAAACACTTAAACCTATCCCATCAAGGGATTACTTGATCTTTTAGTAATATTGACTCATAACTCTCTAGTTAAAAGTCACTAAGCCTACATAATGTACTTATTTTTGTTCTATTAAGTATAAACATCTTATCTTCTAAAATTTGTATCCATTATTCTACCTTCACTCATTTAAAAAAAAATAGTCTCACCATTTGATCACTACAATTTCAATAAGGTACCTAACAAATATCTAAAACAAAGATTTACACTTTTTTCATAAAAAAGGATAATATACTATCTTGAATGTATATACATGCACGCATGTGTGCCCTTTCACCCGCCATGCATGCGCACACACAGACATACACATATGCATAAATATGATTATACATATAAGAGAATATATACACAAAAAGACCCAAAAGAAGACATCCTATTAGAATAAAAACTAGTGTATGACCGCCTTAATATTTGAATAAAAGATCAATAGTTCTAATTTTAAAATAAATCCTTTATTAATACTTATCTTAATAACTTATGCATGGTTTCATTTTATCAAATTTCAAGCCAAGTAAAATTATTAGAAGTGCCATAAAGTTTGACAATCATTTCTACCCGTTTCAAACAAAATCTAAAATTTGATTCATCTTTCCCCTAAGCTTCATGCCAATTTAATGATTAAAAACTTTCGAACATACTTATACCAATTTAATTGCACTGAGAGTAAATAGGTCATCATAAAAATGAAAGTTACCATGAACAAGAAGAATAACCTTCCGCTCATCCTCATCTTCAAACTCCATTTGAACTTCCGTTCCTCTTACTGCTCCAGACCTCAAAAGCTGGTCGGTCCTCCCACTGAGCATTATCAGCAGTTAATTGTGACAGCTTTTTACTCTGTGCAAAAGTCATCATGCTTCCATCCTTTCGAGTCTGCAACAAGCAATTGGAGTCAGTATGCCATTGAAAATTAGAATCTTCGTTATTACCATCCAAAAATGCTTCTAAATAATGTTTCATAGCAAGAGTTAATCATGGAACAAATGCCTTGACATAAGTATGAGAAATATGATAAAAACAAATAGTGCAAACTGAAGGAAATAATACATTTTGCTCAACCAATGAGGAAATGGATTCCTACTTCATACATCAAGATATATTGTGCCTTTGATAGTTATGAGGTATTCAATTCAAAATTCCACCCACCACATAAGGCTAAGTGAGATTTCCTCTTAACTTGATATCCAACTTTTGAATCACCTCAAAAAATTTATTTTAAATTTTATTGGATAATTATATGAATTCACCACCCAACAATTCAAAAAATATCCAATGAACTTCCTGTTGAAGCTACCAAGGTTTTAAAGGGAGAAATAAAAAATCTAGATATTTTGCCTTAGCGAGGTGAGGTGCAAGCTATGATGCACCGACACTCCGGCTTAAAGAGGGATATGCAGTGTCGGACACGTGTCGGACACGCATCAGACACGGCATGGACACGTGTCCGACACGACATTGGAGTGTCACAATTTAAAAAATTAAAATTAAAATCGAACATGCGTGTCCGGTTATTAAATGATAAAATCATTCCGTTTCTATTTAGCCTTTCCGCGAATGAGAAGCCCCATTTTTCCGATCCACGAATAGAAATCGTCCGTGCAAGCCTCGAAGCGTAAGCCCCAAAACAAAAAAAAAAAAAAAAAAAAACTCATGAACTTGCAAATAATTCATAAAAATGATAAATAAAATATCAACACATTTACTTAATTCATTGTCATTAAAAAAACTATAAATCTCAATATTAAATGTTATTATAAAATGAAATTTTGAAACGAGATTCAAGGTAAACACTCACTTGAAAACTTAAATGCACCATGAGGATCAAGATCCATGGCAGCCTCATTCACACTTTCATATTCTTTATAATAGACTTGTATGTAATAATTATATCATCATTGAATTCTATATCATTATCATCCTCAAAACCTTCTTTAATTACAATTTTGTTTACTCCATATATCAATTAACATTGGATTCAAAGTAATATAAAAGAAAGCAACAAATTAATAACAAAACAAAGTAATCCATTATATTTAAATCACCATTTAATTTTTTAGAAGCTCAAACCCCATTATGCTACTTTTTTTAAAATGATTGTAACGTAGAAGTTATTATCAATTCAATAGTGGTTTTAACATTAGCATTGATATCTTCATTCTCCTCATTATCAAAATCATTCATCCATTCTTCAACTTTAAATCTTTCACTTTTTCTTTTTTTTTTGCTATTATTTATTCATCATTACATAATATATCACCGACAATCAAAAGGATTCGTTTCATCATCAACTGTTATTTGTTTTTATAATTTGAGGTGTTTATCTTTCAATTTTTAATTATAAAACCATTCAACTTTGTTCATTCGTCCTATAGCTAATTAGTTCCATCTCTTTATATAATAGAATAAATATATATTATTAATAATAATATATAATAAAAATTTATAAAATTTAACTAGCATGAGGTACAACCTCAAAATGCCTTGAGATGTTAAGTCTTGACGCACATACCAAGGCGTGAGCATCACTGGTTCAAGTGAGGATTTAAGCCTCGATGTACTCATTATGCATCTCAATTCAAGGTGCACTGAGAACGGTTTTTAAACCATGGTAGCTAATAGTTCACCCAAAAAACAAACCTTTTTTTTGGTGTAAGACATTCAACTAGGAGTAAGTTCTCAATTCCTTGAATTAATGATTTATAGGAAGATGTACTGAGCATATTCAATTGCATAGACAAGCTCATAAACTATATTTTAAACTTTTGTATTTTATTGCATCACAAAAGCATGCATTTTATGTTGCATTATTATTTGCTAATAATCATAAATTGAATGCTAACTACAGAAATGAATTTGGCATACATGATGAAAGTTTTAAAGTTCTGATGATTGTTACTCATTACGTTGGTAAAAAAATGAGATATTATCTTCTTTTATATATGCCTTGCTTGATTACTGCACTCCACTAATAAAAATCTATCCACTAGAGCTTATGAACGTTACAATATAAATAGAAAGCTTGATCGTAATACTCATATGCTTGATTGGCCATCTAAATGCATATTAATCTTAATTACAATGCAGAAGATATACTTCCACTTCAAGTTATATTCGAGCAGTCCATATTCCCTAATTCAGATGGAGTATCTCATTTATTGCAATTAAACATGTACTAGTCCTATCATTAGCTCATAACCAATCTAGTCCTATCATTAGCTCATAAGTCATAACCAACATGAGATATCTTTGATTGCTACTGATGAGATTATAGCTGGACACCTATTTCCAATTTATTCATTATCAAGCTGGACCACCAATAAATGATACTAGGATGACACAGAAGCTTGTTCATGTGCACCCAATCTTCTTGAGGAATATCAAGAAGTAAAGCCTCTAGAGGAAAGGTTTCACCCCAAGAGAGTAAGTAGAGACCATTGAGCCTTTCCATCATTAATATCGATATAACATAAAATGTCAAGGCAGATTAGAAATTCCTAGATTTTATTTTTAAATACTTATATTTTTAATTAAATTTATTGTACTATTTTGAATAAATGTCCTTCCCCTCCCCTCAGTCACCCTCATTTTCAAAAAAAATTCCGCACAACTTTATCTTCTAATCTTCTATCAATTCATCAAATGGAGTCATAAACCACATTAAGCTTACACTCTAGCTTAATAGCACGAACCATTATATAGTTAAGCTCCTTAAATTTGATAAATATTGCGGCTTGACATTTGTACATACATGAAGAAGCTCACAGGAATATCAAATGAATATCAAGGATAGTTCGTAAGTATACAAAGAAGACTATCATATAATTATATCGGTAAGTCTTCTATCAAATGTTAATTAATGTTTACCACACAATTAATCAAATAACACAAGACAACAGAATGATTACCAGCCTTTTCGCCAACTCGGCCTCTTTCTTTTGAAAAGAAAAATCATCTCCCTGGAATAATGATGAGTTATAAGAATCAAACATTGTGTTGTGTTCTTCCCTGTCATACCTACATAAGTACGAAAAAAGTAGATTAGATGTCTGGGTAAAAATCTGACAAGAATTTGATGATTAGGAAATGCAATTGCAGAGTTGCCAGCATCTATAGGGCATGAACAAAATATAAACAATGAGCCAATATTATTTTACAAAACTACATCAGTAAGAGAACAGGCTTTGGCAGAAGCTAAACAAAACAAAAATTCAAACAGAAAGTAACATGCCCCTCCTAAAACAATGAATTTTGAAAATTTAAATTATGGAGAGCATCTGGAAAAAATTGCATAAAATTCACTGTGACTTTCAGCATGAATATGATTTCAAGATAAATCAGCATTCCAGTGACGTGGGGCTCTAGATCTAGAATCATCATATGAAATAAAGCTAGTTTTCTAAATAGAAAGCTATTTGATATTTTCAGTGATCTGAAGGATTATCATTAATATTTTTCCTTTGTATTTGAGAATATTTAAATGATGTTGTACATTTCAGATAAAAATGATCAGATTTCACCAAAACAATGACAAACTATTATTTGAAATACAATGTATCAATTGTTCTATTTCAAGTGACGCTGGAAATTTTCATGTAACTAAGCTGCAAAATAATAAGCTCTATCTCAGAGACTTCAAAACTACGAAATGTAGATTGAGTCAAAATAAGGTTGATCGCATGCTCATTAGAAGGCATATTACATCGAATACAACTAAGGTCCTAGCAATTCAGGATGATTGAACTCAATAGTGGAAGCCCTTTATCTAGACTCAGGGTTTCCGAGTAAAGTTAAGTGGTTTCAACACTTCAACATACAAATATAAGGATTGTTTTCTTTTCCCAATTTTTCCAGAGAGCAATAATTATTTGATGAATGACATTAACTTTATAATGGATGTGACACTCATAATTCAACTGTGAAGCTTAAGAGAAACAAAGGATTGCACCAAGCTGATTTGGTCCTTCTATTTTACCTTTCATTTAATACAACTTCTAATACCTCCCATCTTCTATTTTCTCTCGTGCTTTTTCATTATGTTCTCAATTTAGACATGTGATTGGACATTGTCAATAAGCAAGCTCTACAAAGAATAATAAAGCATAAATGATCCAATATTTTATGTCCTTAACACTTAGTATTAAGATCTAATCTTTTGTGACCTCAACACACTTCTAACATTAAGACTTCCTTCAAACCTTACAATCTTCTGAATTATAAGGTTTCATTTATTTGTTCGTAGTTATATAAATATTGACATTTTAGTTTCCTTCTAAATTGAATACTAAATATATAGTTTGCGTAAATGCTATAAAAAATCCTCATTCAGCCTCTACTTTAATTTTTGTTAGGTCAATAGCCAATCCTAAAATTTATGCCAAAATTCAAAATATAAAGTTTGCTAGAGATAAAACATTCGCCAGAAGAGATGTCATTCCCAACTTGATTTTGGTGAAAAATAGACAAAAATTTGCTAAAACGTGACCCTTACTAAGTGGAGACAAGAAATTTAGATTATGATAAGAAGAAAGACTTTGCTAGATCATCAACCCTACTTATGTGTCACAACTTGATTGTAGCACAAAGGTTGACAATGATGCCAATGTTAATTGTAGATTGTAAAATAAACATATGTATTCTATATTAAAGGGAAAACCAAAACCTTGGATCTGCCATTGTTACGTCTTGATAATATCATTAATCCACCTAATTTGATTTAATAATGATTGATATGATACGCACTTAATTAACTTGATAGAATAAATATACTTAAATATGTATAATTAAAATATGTAACCATAAATAATATGCAAAAAAAAGAATATAATGGAAACATAAAGGTAGATTTTAAAAACTATGATCAAATCGGCCACTTATAACATTAAGACTAAAACTATTTGGCAAAATTAAGAAAATATTAGACTTGTGACTTCAGCACCTCTAACATTAAGACTAAATTATTGGGCAACATGAGAATATTAGAATGAATGTGTCACAAAATTATGAATGATGGATTCAAATATGATTATATAAATGAAAGTATAGAAGTAACACCAAGTGAAGTGAAGGTTCATAGATATACACTTAGATGGCTTGGTATTTACGATGAAGGATAGAAGATGCCAAAATAAATTGTTGGATAAAATTAATGCAAAATTATTATGAAGAAAAGGAATTCGACTAAAAATAACATAGAAGTTGTGCCAAAAAAAATATCAGCATCATCATCATCACAAGCCATATCCTAACAATAAGATGTTAAACCTATTTTTAACAATACCATTTACGTTAACTTAAGTCTAAAATTCTACCTTTTTTTTTTTTTCTTAAAGACTTTTTTATATTAAAAAACCAAAGAGATTACATAATACAACAGCAATAACGCGACCAAAAAGTGAATACGACAAGCTAAAAATGGGCTCAGTAAACAGTCCAAGCATCAAACATCCAAGCCGCCCCGCACGGACCATCCAGAAATAATCGGTTGCCACCAGCAAAACGACCGGGACGCTAATCCCGACCACATCATTGTCCTCAGCCAGTCGTAGCATCCAAACGAACAAAAAAACCAAGCCTTCCTCAATAAAATCAACAATACGAACATCCAAAAAAAACATTGCAAATCATCGTTTACGACGACCACGCCCCCAAAACTTCCCCCGGGTTGCTTTGGAAGAAAGAACAAGGGAAAAATCATTATCCGACTCAGAAAATTCAGAATAAACCTCCTCCTCCGACAAATCATACAACCAACTGTTCTGATCCCTAATATCTTTACCCGAATACTTCCCCACCAAATCAGCCAATACATGAGTATCAACCGCTTTTACAGGAATCTCAACTACACTGTTCCCTTCCTCAACAATCAACGACGGGCACAAAACTTCCACCCCACTCGGCTCCACACCAGCAAGCATGTCATCCCCAGCACCACCTTCCTCGATCTCTATCACCTTAACAGCCCCAATAGAATTCAAATCATGAGAAGGTAAACTATCAGAAATATCAACATTCATATTATCCTTATTAACTTCCGTCACCACAGCAATTGCCGAAGACTCAAAAATCATTCCCTGCCTAACACCTCCATCCAACACGGGAACGAAAGGTAAAGCGACAGGAGATAATAAGGATTTCTCTGCAACCAAAGGCACACCGTTACCCAAATTCAAATCCACAGAACCATCCAAATTCTCCTGTGACAAGCCAATATCGGTAGCACAACCCACAGGATCAATAGAAAGCAGATTCTTTCCCACAGAATTAACTTCATCAACATTAACCACATCAGCATTTACACCCATAATGTCATTCACACCATCTAAATGAGCAATAATTTCCATAGGGCGTTCCGCAACAGAATGAAAAACCGGAACAGTATCCGAACTGCACTTACTAGAAATATGCCCCAATTTTTTACAAACACCACAAAAATGAGGAAAATCATCAAAAACCACCTCTTGAGCATACCCTAATAAATCAGATCCTAACCAAACTAGTTTAGGATAATTTTTTGTAATATCGATTTCTACTAAAACACGGGCAATCGAGGGACGAGAGCCAACCGACGTAGCTTCGTCGATTTTCAGAGGTTTACCAAATAATTCCCCCAGTCCAAAAAGAATCCTCGGAGCAAAAAAATGCGGTCGGAGATGAGGAAAAGAGATCCATATCGGTATGATCGGCGACTCAACACCGATATCCAAAGTCGGCGTCCATTTCGTAATTTTCATATAACAATTGAAAACCAAATAAGAACGATGACAAAAAATTCTGCAGTAGTCCAAATCATTTTCCAATTTAATCAAAATATGGGTAGAATCCAGGACAGTAACTGAAACATCTCCATTCAACTTTAGGTTAAAAAAAAATTTCTTATAGCATCAAGAGGAGGACGTTTACCCGGAAAGAAACCAACTAAAGAAAACCTAAATGGTTCCGCTAAAGCCCTAATTTCATCATCAGAAACCAACAAAGCAGGAAGGCCACGGAAAGTAGACCGTTTCAGATCAGGAAAGGAAGAAGTAGAACCAGCAAGAGCTTGGAGAAAGGACTTAGAATGAGAAACCCCCCTAAAAAACCCAGGGTCACTCAAAATAGACGGAGGCATAACGAAACAGCTGGAAAAAAAGACGAAAAATCGAAGCTAACACCTAAGAGAACAAGAGAACATAATAGGGAAAACTTTCCTGAGCAAACCGACCGAGAAAAATGCCCGCCGCCGGCGGGGAAAAGCCACGCCGCCACCCAAGAAAACCCTAGGGTTTTCTCAAGCCCTGATGAAACGAGCGCACCTCTGGTTGCATATTGATGAGATGAAGTCTAAAATTCTACTTCTTAATTCTCCATTACTTATTTTATATACACATCTAATAAGTGCATTATCTATCCTTAATGGTACATCCAAATCACCCAAGTTTGATTGCAATTATCTTCAATAGAAGTCAGTCCAATTATTCATTCAATATACTCATTCTTTAACTTATCCTTTCAAGCTTTGTCAAATATCCATCAAAACATTCTTATTTTAATCATGCTCATCTTATCCATCAATGGCTTTGTTACTATCTAACACTTAAACTAGTATAAAATTGTCACCCTAATTTCTTTTTATACAATTTACCAAAAGTTTTCAAGATATCATTTTATTGCATGTAAATCCTAAAGAACTTTCCATTTTAACCGCCTAATCTTAACCCTAGAAAGTATATCCTTTCTTCTACCTCATTCTTTAATAAATAGATCCTATATAATTAAACCTAACACACCAATAAATTATTTTTTTCCTATGATACTATTGATTGATAACTATTAATATCACACCTACTAAAATTATATATCGCATACTCAAACATTTTACTAGTTTCAAGGCATCTATCACCAAAATATTTTCCCCATTAGTCAAACTTTTCACTTGTTTTAGCATGTCTAAACACTGTTTAAAATTGCACAATTAGAGGTGCACCTAAGTGAAATTCCCCTCAAAACGTGTTAAGGCAGACGCCTTGAGCAGGTTTCGTGAGGCGTATGCCTTCATTTGACCTAGGCACGCCTCGTGAGGCGCACACCTCAAAATAACAAATATTTTTTTAAAAAACATAAACCTAAATCAAAAGCAAGTTTTTAAACCTCGTCCCATCATGTTGTTCGACTTTGTTTGCCTCACGTAATGTAGAGTTTTGAATGATTCGCTAAAATCTTCTTCGCCTTCTTCGACAATGTTCCCTTCTTATCGGATCAAAACTCAGAACAGTTCGACGACGTTCTTCTTGTTGGATCGGAAGTAACAACTGGAACTTTGCTCGCTGCAACAATAGCCATCTTTCTCCCCTTTCATGTGCTTCGTAATTTCCCGAATGTTGTTCGACTACGCCTGCTTGATCGAGTAGGCATCTTCTTCACCTCCTTCGACTTGTCTGTCAAAGCTATTGTTATTCGACTTTGATTGCCTCACATGAAGTATAGAGGTAAATAGGTGTTTCCAAAACTATTATTTCAAACTTGGTTAAACAGAGTAAGATATTTCTTTGTGAGTACTTGATATCAATTTATAAAACTTTAAAATTTGTTTGTATTGATTTTTATCTTGTTGGATCTACTTAGCCTAAAGAGAAGAATAGGGGTTTTGTGCCTCTATTAACCTAACCTGTAAAAAAAATAACTCCATTATTTTTTGGTGAATCATTTCTATTTATAAATAACATGGTTCAGTACATAGTGATGCACAATTTTAGCATATTTTCTTATTAGAACACCAACATCATTTTTTATTTTTTAATGAATTTATTGAACTATAAGTGAAATGATTCATTTGATATGTTATGATAATCTACTTCAAATTCTATGTTGATCACTTTGTTAACCATCATTCTAATGAATGATCATTTTTTGTTTTTATTAGTGATTATCAATTATCTATAATTATTTGTACTTCAAATTATATTGTAAAAGGTAATTGAGTTTCTATTAAGTTGTTTGAGCAGTTTCATTATGGAGAAGGACTATGCATTGATTTCTATTTGATCACATTTACTTCGCCAGAAATAGAGAAGTATGGGTCTAATGTGATTTTACCTCTTAAACTTTAAGAAAACTAGTTTCAATGTTATTGGGAGAACCATTGCTAACAATCAACGGCATATGATTATGTAAACAATGATACATATTGTTGGCATAGTTCTGGACAGAACTAACAAATACTATGACAGGGGGGCCCACCTTGTGGGGGTGAATTAATATTTATTATGTGAGGAGAAACCAAGGGAGAAATAATTAGGAAAATTTATTTAGTGAAAGATGGCTGAACTGAATTTATATTGGAGAGGAAATTAGGAAAGGTTTATATAAGAAAAGATGGCTAATTTGAATTCAAATTTGGGAGGTAATTAAGAATGTTTTATTTAGAGAAAGAGTGTTGAGCTGAATTCATATTTGGGGGAATTAGGAATGTTTTATTTAGGGAAAAGAGGATGATTTGAATTCAAATTTGGGAGGGAAATATGATGATTTATTTACGGGTAATTAGGTAGTTTTATTTTGATTATGCAGAATTTGTATTTGATGCAGTTTTATTCAGTGAGTTCCTAGCAACAGCTAGGGTTTGCGAGAGAGTTGATCTACCTCTCGAATAGTAGATCCATTGTATCTTGCTTGCTTTTGAAAAAGAAATCCAAAAAAAATACTCATTATCTGTGTTCCTACAAGTTTCTTCTCTCTTGTTTGTTCTTTTTACTTCCAAGATGTATCACTACTTCCAAAGCACATTATACCTACCAAATCATTTCCAATACTTAACAAACTCTCCAAAATTAAAGTAGATATCCTCACCTACAAATCAAGTGCAAGGTCACTGGATTTAGAGTTCTTGAGAGAAAATACCATAAGGTAGAAGATTGTGTTTCCAATTTTGGATAGACTACAATATGTGTTGGCCTACATAAACTTGACCCCCTACTTAAGTTAACTCTGCCCAGTTGAGCCTTATTTTTCTAATAATCTTAGAAGAGTCCATCATCCACCAATGGATCACATCCGCAATCTAAACTTCACCACCAACACTCATCATTTCCTATAGCAATTAGCCCATCATTACAAGTTTTCTTGGCATAAAAAACACATCTCTCTCTCTCTCTCTGGGCGCTATCTCCTCCCTCTCGTGGGCCATAAGACACCTACCTAGTAGCAGACAAGTTTTGGCAATTCGCACTAGCAAAGAAATTATATGAGAAGCTTTGCATGGTGAAAACCTTAATTAGGATTTCATAAGAATTCTTGAAAGATAAGGATCACTTATTTATCCTCTTGATTGCATCTCCATAGATACTTATATGCTTCCCAATTAAATCCTATAAGAGAATCCTTAAATATGGCATGACTTCAAACACTTGTTATCAAAATGCATAAAAGCTACTATGTAAAAAAATTAGGGAAATCTGAAGTCTGCATTATTAGAAAAGTGGGTACAACACAAGACAAAGCAAATTTAATAATTGACAATTAAAGTTTGCACCATCTATACCTAAAACCATTACTTCATCTTTGGGGTGTCTGAAGCACCAAAGGAGAGCAGGGGTTTGGGTTGCCCCTCCTTGATGATTGGGTCCCCTTAGAGAGAAGGGCCTGAGGTGAGAAACCAAACACCAGACTCATAGCAATTCAACAACCTCGTGATAGCGAGCAAACTGCCATATATTAGGTTCAAGGGAAGGCGAAAGGGCTCACAACCAACTATTTTTCATATAGTGATGTGATGGACCCACCGACCCACCAATTTGATTGAGAGTGAATTAAGAAGCTTCTTAATCAAGAGGGAGTTGTTTAGGAAGGTTCTTAATCTAAAGAGATTTGTTTAGAAAAATTTTAATTATAATTGCAGTGAATTATTTAGGATAAGAGATCTAATTTGAATTCAAAATCTAAGAGGGAATTTAGGGAAAGTGAGAAGGAATCAAGAGGGAATTGTTTAGGAAAGTTTTAATTACAAGGAATTATTTAGGGCAAGAGATCTAATTTAAATTCAAATATTAGATAAAATTATTCAGGGAAAGGGGGCTAATTTAGAAGGGAATTAGGTATAATATCAAAAAATTTCAAAAAACGTAAGAATAATTTTGGCATGAAATTTTCCTCAAAATATACTCATTTTATCTCCCCCCAAAGTAAAATGTCAAAATTGTTTTCATTAATTTTTTTTTTTTTTTGAATATTTTGATATATAAGTGTATATATAGATATTAATTTAATCGTTAAATCAATTAATAGTTGATTAACATTCAATTAAATGTTTACTAAAATGCATGCAAATAGATAATTCATTTAATAAAAAAGTCGCTAGTGATTTTAAAAATATTACAAAAGATGTGCTTGGAGTATCAAAGAGAAAAGCTCCTACGGGTAAAAATAGTTAGTGGTGAAAGCAAAATGTGCAAGAAAAGATAAAAAAATAAAAAGATTTATTATAAAAATTGATTTAGATATAAAAATTATGATAATTATAAAAGATATAAAGAGAACTGTAAGGAGTCGAAAAAAGTAAAATGCGATTCAAAGATTTTAGCTTTAATTACATACTAAAAAGGGCAAAATAAATAGGTATAAGTTAGCCAAACATAGAAATAAAAGTAATCAGGATTTAGTTCAAGTGAAGGGTATTAAGGATGAGGATTAAAAAGTGCTTTTATTAGAAGAGGATATTCAACGAAGGTGAATGAGATATTTTTATAAACTCTGCATTGAAGATTATGAGAATACGATTGACTTTAGATATCTTAGCACCCTAAATGAAAGGAAAGATTTTTGTTTTTATCAGCGTATTAGTAAAACCGAAGTCAGAGAGGCTTTAAAGAAAATGAAGTTTGAAAAAGCTGTTGGATCTTATGATATTCAAATAGAGGGCTGGAAATGCTTAGGAGATGAAGGAATTCTTCACTTACTAAACTTTTTAATATTATTTTGAAGAAAAAAAAGATGTCAGATGAGAGGAGAATGAGTGTGTTGATTCCTATTTTTAACAATAAAGGTGATGCACAGGACTGTGCGCATTATGGAGGAATTAAGTTAATGTGTCATATTTTAAAACTATGGGAGAGTTATGGAGCATAGGTTGCATCATGATATTAATGCTTCTCAAAATTAATTTGGATTCATGCCAAGTAGATCTACTATGGAAGTTATACATTTATAGAGAGATTTTATAGAGAATCATAGAGAGAATAAGGAGGATATACATATAATATTTATTGATTAGAGAAAGCATATGATAAAGTTCCAATAGAAGTGTTATGGAGAGTTCTAGAAAGGGGTTAATGATGCTTAAATTCAAGTCATTAAGGATATGTATGCAGGAGTTGTTACTTGTGTTCAAACACAAGGTGATTTGACCAAGTATTTTCCTATTTCAGTTGGATTGCATCAAGGACTAGCCTTAAGCCCATATCTTTTTGTTTTAGACATGGATGTTCTCACTAGATACTTACAAGAAGTTGGACATTGGTGTATGCTTTTTGCTGATGATATTCTTCTTGTTGATAAGACTAGAGAGGGATATGAAGGTAAACTTGAATTATGGAGGTCACCTTAAAGTCTAAAGGTTTTCATTTGAGTAGATCTAAAATTGAATATAGGGAGTGTAATTTTATTAATAATAGTTCTTTGGGGAGATTATGACTTTGGATGATCAAGTCATTAATAAGAATACACGTTTTAGATAGCTTGGGCCTATTGTTCAAAGTGATGGTGAAGTAAATGGAGATATTATTAGTAGAATTCAAGTTGGATGGTTGAAGTGGAGGAATGCATCGAGTTTGTCGTGTGATAGAAAAGTCCCGCTCAAACTTAAGAAAAATTCTAGAAGATGATGATTAAACCTGCAATGCTTTATGGTGCAAAATGTTGGTCATTAAAAGAGAAGTATAATATTAAGTACAATGTTGCAGAGATGAGGATGCTCAGGTGGATGGGTGGTTTTAGACAGGATACGAAATGAGCATACACGTGAACAGGTTGGAGTATCTCCATTAGAAGATAAGATGCTCCATTAGAAGATAAGATTAGAGAGAGTCACCATAGATAGTTTGGTCACATAAAATGTCAACCTTCCGATGACCCGGTTAGGAAAGTAGATGTATTAGATTTGACTTATGTTATGAAAGATAGATGTGGGGCTAAAAAGATTGTGTTATAAAATATTAGAAATGACCTTTCTTTATTAGATTTAAATGAGAATTTAACTATTAACAGGGCACAATGAAGAAAAAAGGATTCATGTAGCTGACCCCACATGGTGGGATAAAGGTTTGATGTTGTTGTTGTTATTGCATTGTAGTTGATCCCACCAACTTACCTAAGCATGCAAGGGCGGATGGGATCATGTGGTTAGAAAGGGCAAATAGGGTTAGTGGAATGTTGTAGAGACTAGAGAAGTATTAGTAATGCTATAATATTAAGTTACTTTAAGCACTCGCAATTTCCCCATTCATTTCTCACCACCTGCCAATTGTTCTCTGAAGTTCGAGTGGCTGGCCAAGAGCAGAGGAGCTAGGAGGTGGGAAAAAGGTTATTGCAGCTAGTTCCAGAAAGCATGTAAGGGAAAATAAGGGGAAGGAAAAGAGGAAAGAAAGGAAGGAAAATAAGGGAAAAGAAAGGGCGAGAAGTTGGGGAAAGAGGTTTAGGAGAGTAAAAGAAATTTTGGGTTGAATGAGGAAGAGTGTAATTGAGATAAATTTGTAAGATTTTTATATTGTGTGCTTTATTTTATTTGAATCTAAGTAAAAATGAACAAATTTATGTTTTAGCTTGTATGCAAGAGGAAAAGTGGCTGGAGTATTTCAGGTGAGCAACTTTACCCAACTATCCTAGAGAACGAGGTGAGATGCACAAACATGTATTTATGTAAGTGCGATAGCATTTTTTATGATTGTGATAAGATTAATTCTAGTTTCATCATGTATTTATTTATTGGTTCATTAGTTGAGTTACAGGATATTTATGTGTACGCTATGAAAAATGCAAAGCTTCATGAAAGTTAAATGAAAAGAAAAATGAGATAAGTAATATATAGGGATAGGCCTGCACAAGTAAAGGCGAGAGACTTGATGAGGTAAACCTTAGAGACCATACAGGAGGTACCCAACTCTCTCACTTCTAAAAGTTGGGAATTCATACTCAACCTTAAATGAGAGAGCTCTCACATCAAAAAGTTGAGAATTCGGACCTAACATTGAAGGTGAGAGTTGTAAGTGTACACAAACCTATAGTCATCATACGACTTGCTTAAGGTAATAAACAATAAACAAACCAAGGAGTATGTGGAAGGCTAAATAATATTTACAGTGATTGACATTGTTATGAATTGGTTATTTATACCGATTTATGATTCATGCATAAATTTAGATATCATTTACAATTGAATGCAAAATATTATGTTTCTTATTTCTAATACTATAGTTGTTTATTTCATTAAACTTTAGCTCATTAGCAATGGTTGTACTACAGGAAAGGAGAAGAAGCCAGTGGGACTCTAGGAAAGAGGTTGATTGAACTTTTGTATACATTCGTTTTGGTTATGCATAGAAACTAGAGTAAGAAGTTGTACAGTCAAACTTTTGAGAATATAACTGATATTCGAAATTTTGTTGAGCTTTGTAATTTATTTGATGTATTTTATTATGCTTCCAGTTATGAATTAGTGAAATAGAATCTTAAGGCTTGAAAAACTTGATGTGTTGGGATAGTCTGGATGAGCTATTTCATATTCATTTGATCCTGATGGAAGTATTTCATCATGGAAGTTAGTAAGAGATATGCCTCCAGATTCTCCTTCTCTGTAACACTCCAGGTTGATTAAAAGGGGATAAAAATGGGTGTTACATAAGGGGAGCTTATTTAAGGCTAACAATAGGGTGCTTTCAGGATTATGAATTGAGTTTACTGAAATTAGAATTTCTTATGTTGTGAGGGCTCTATCCGTCGGGTAGGGATTTTGGAGAGTCAAATCTTCTTCTCCAAGTGAAGATCCAGCAGTACCTTGTTGTTTTCTTTCATATATTTTGCAATAAAAAGAATTTTGGTGTGTTCTTCTTCCAAATTTCTTATTGTCGTTCACTAATTTTGAGGAAATTATATCCACTTCCTATCATGATGTTGGCAGCTAAAATGAGTGGTGGTTGGAACTTCTACTCTTCGTGTCATTTAATAGGTCTTAGGTTAAGTTAAACTATTAGTATTTATTCATAGTGAAGTGTTTAAACTATCATTTATGAGCCCTTAATGTCTACCATGAAAGCAATTGTTCCTCCATCCAACATATGACATCAATGTAATGTTGTGTGATCTCAGACATCAATGACCAATGAAAAGACGTAGTAAAGGACAATAAAGAATAATTCATTAATGCCATTAGAAACTCACTTAAGGAAATCTCAAAGTGACTTTGCCCTATCATTGGGAATCCTAAGATGGTAATCAACCTAAGGATTTAAGATGAACTAGCTGAAGTATTGCTGCGCCAGCTCATCAAAACAACCAGCAAAGTTGCAAGGGAGTGATATTAATCAATTCCTTAGATAAACATTGAGAGTCGTCAAGCAAAAATGATAAGCTATAGAGGAAGTAGACCACTCTATCCAAGTGGTTGTCAAAAAACAATTACAAGATCATTCATGTTCGTTGACCAACCATAAGGCTCCATTCTATTCATTCCGTATCTAACAATAAGGGTTGTGAAAAGACTATTGATAAAGGGGGTTCTCTCATCAAAGTCACTCAAAAGATTGTTTTCTTTCCCCTAGATGGTAACTCTTCTAATAATGTTTCACAACCAAATGATAAGGTGATTAATGCATCCGCATCTTTCTGAAACATGTTATGTGCCCTTATGTTATAACGTGTCAAGAAAAAAGGACCAACAAATATTAATCCACATCACATGGGAAACTACCCATAAAGCCAACTAACTATTATATAATAGATAGTCAAAATAATATACTCATATTGCTCAAAGTTGTATCATGTAAACAATATAACAAGAAGAAGACATAATCTTATCATGGTGATGGTTGCGCATGGGGTAGTCCATGACACTAAAATTAGCTAAGGGGTTCAAAAGTTTCAAGTCAAGCTATGTTTGGAGGGAAATCTCTGTAGCATCCCCTTACTTCCTTAATCTTAGTTTAGACCAGCTTAACACAAAATTGATTTGATGTTCAAAATAAGTGAACTGCTCAGTGCTCACATGAGATCCAATTACTTACTTCAGCAGAGAGCATTTTGGATGTTAACGTGGTAGTTGTCCAAGATGTTGATTTAATAACCATAATGTGCCACATTAACTCCTACAGTCATGCTGCAAACACAATTGACTCATGAGATCTTTAAACATGTTAGGGTTACCCAGTAAGAGTCTTGATTTAAGGTATTGTGTAGCATCATGCTGCCTGGGAATAGCATGTAGAAGAGGCGATGTTGGATGCACCCCTCACCTAAAATAAGGCCTTAATGGATTGCCACTTCATCCTCCAATTTTGTAAAAGGCTAATTGCAAGATAAGCATGACCCATAAAGTGACAAATTGAATGACAGGAACTATATGGGATAAATAAATCCCCATGTCACGTTGGATTGTCCTTTACAGACCCAAACATGACAAGCAATCAGCCATTAAGTTTCCCTTAATGTCCAAGGAATTCAAAATAGGCAAGGAACCAGGTCCTGCTTCCTGCTATTTTAAGTGCTAAAGAGTACTGATAGACAGCCTTAAAGCAGCAATGTGCTGTGGGAATGTAGAACTCAACCACCTCTCTTCTTTAAAGGCAGTAGAAAACCAGCAACAATGAGTGATGGTCTGAGGCCAATTGCCTCTGAATGAATGCCTGAAGTCAAGTGATAAAGGTGGAATGTTGTCATGGCTTCTTTTCCATCAGAGAGAGCATCACTCCTTAATCAAGATGGCCGCATATTTTAGACACCTACATGCAACATAAGTAGAGACTCTTAGTTCTTGGAGAGGAATATGAAGAAGCATGCATTGATTTAGAACATTTATAAAGTGCCTTCATACAACAACACCACCCAGTATCTTTACAAACAGGTATAGCGACTATGATTGGTCATCCAACACTCTCAAGGGCTTTCCTCTGGACAATTGGAGAAGACTTAAAGGGAGCAAAAAGAGACCTTAAGTTGTCATTATGACAAAAGAAAGAGTAGCAAGTGCATCTCTTCCTAACCATCTGAAGGACCTGCAAATGCCATCATGATTGGCAGCATGATTATATTATCTACTTGTGGCATTCTGTAAGGGTTGTAGGTATTCCTCCATGAAAAATAACTGCCAGACTAGGGAATCGGATGCACTAATCAAAGCAACAAAATGATTGCCCTAATCTAATCTGATACAACCTACACAATAGCATGTCTAACAAAGCCATCCTCATGCTGCATCTTCAATGAACTTCAACTAAGTCAAATTGTCAAAAGAGTATTTTGGGACCCATTAAGAATAACATTTGAATTGACAATTCCATCATATTTCCATTAATCTAGTCATGTAATAAATCTAAATAACTACGCTCAAAATCGAAAATCCTATCACATGAATATTGCAAACTCATTAACTGATGGCATGATAAAAAATAGCCGCATCACGAAAAAAAAAATTGTCTAGCATAATCTATGAAATTCTTTCCCAATGTTATTCATGTATACATCCCAACCTCTGGATACCTCAACAAAGCAAGAGCACAACTTCAGTCCTCTACAAGAATATCACTGCAACAAAACAAGATACATATCCTGTAACAAAAAAATTTCATCTTCATATACCTTTTATTTGTTTTAAACTTAAAAGTTAAAACTTTGATAATTACTACTATAGAGGTTAGCACAAACTTAAAAGGTAAGGTTTAAAAGAACCCACGTCCATCATGACCAAACTCTCCTGTAATCAAGAAACATTTTGTGATCCACAGGACTCAAGCGCTCTCCTCATTACACAATATATAAAGATAGAGTTTTGCAAAATTTTCTTCAAAAATCATTGCAACTTCAGTGATACCAATTTGTATATGATATAACAAAAATGCTCACTTTAACCGAGGCATAATAAATAAATTAAAGATGAGTACGATGAACCTACCACCAGAGTATCCTTGCCAGCTAATCAAAATATTTCTAATCCTTTTACAGCATGGCGATCAAATTATATTTTTCTAAAATGCTTCTAAATTTTTAAGTTTCTGCCACGCATAATCAAATTTCCAAATATGACACATGCAAGATACACTGCTTTGAAGAACAAGAATTATAGAGAACAAAATTCAACAGTTCCTATAGTATAATGTTATAAATTTAACACTAGAACAAACAGAAAACGTACATCCCGACTTGTAGATTCACTGGAGAACTCCTTGCGAGATTCATAGCCTCCTATACCTTCATCAATCAGCTCAGATTCTGTAGTAAGACCAATTAATTCATTTTAGAATCATTGAAGGGAAATTACAATAAAATCAAGATATCTCAAGCAGCATTGAGCACGCTAGCAAATATGTCCCTTATTCATATGAAAATATTATATGGGCAAGAAACTCATTATCTGTTGATATGACTAAAACTTCTAGACAGTTGCTCATTATATGGGCAAGAACCTCATTATCTGTTTATATGACTAAAACTTTTACTTTTCTCAAACTAGACAGTTGCTCGTTCTTTGGCAATATATATATATATAGTTGTGAGCCCAACTATCAATGCACTCCATCAGCCAAAGAAGCAACTGTAAAATAAGTATGTAAATGATCTAGACCAAAACAAGGTTGGTCAAAATTCAAATTACTCTTTAGGACAAGTTAACATCCCCATTCAGAATATTTCCTACGTGAAAACTTCTTTAATAAGATTACTATTTGGACATTGTCTATCAAATTCCAATTAAAACATATTTACTGTTGAAATAAATCTTGTCAAATAAATCAATTGGCACCCATATCCATATAATTGACAACTATATATATAGTTGTGGGCCCAACTATCAATGCACTTCTTCAGCCTAAGAAGCAACTGTAAAATAAGTCTGTAAATGATCTAGATCAAAACAAGGTTGGTCAAAATTCAAATGACTCTTTAGGACAACTTAACATCCCCATTCAGAATATTTCCTACGTGAAAACTTCTTTGATAAGATTACTATTTGGACATTGTCCATCAAATTCCAATTAAAACATATTTACTGTTGAAATAAATCTTCTCAGATAAATCAATTGGCACCCATATCCAAATTGCTTCATCAAGCAGTTGCCTTAGCATTTCACTGTATTGAGAAAACCTAAAGAAGACCTCCAAATGGCAATACATGACCAAATAAAAATTCAGAAAATACCTTGAGGAAAACCATGTTAAATTTAGAGATGAGTTCTAAAACATAAAATTCATTCATGAATCAAGTAAAGTCAACTGACAAAAAAATAAAAAAAGTAAAGTCAACTGATGCAAAACAGCAAAACAAAACAAAGTGACAAGCTGATAAACATTGACAGACATAGAAAATAGTTTTCCCCACCAATAACCACCCAAATTTTCTTAGAAGGCAGATAACTCAAGAAACAAATTTCCCACCACTGTAAACGTTTGGACAATTTTAGCAGGTTTTCATATAAAAAAAAGTCTTAAGCATGTGAGAAGGTTAATCAGTACGAAGTGTCATTAACTACTTTACCAATGGAAGAAAAGATAAAATTGGTGAACATTAATCTAAACGAACATAAACTAAATAACTTATAATACTGTGTATAAACAAACAAAGTAACTGACTTGTTTGTAACTTCTCTTCAGCTACAGTCCCACGGTAGTGACGAGAAGCATGAGAACGGCTACTAAGGGACAATTTACTTCCAAAATCCTCTGATCCATAGGAACCAGACTTCTCATCCTCATCCAAATATGTAACTGCTGATATTGTTCTTTCTGAAGGAGCTTTGAATTCTTCATCACCTTTGGATGCCCTTTTAGCGCTAGCTAATACATCCAAACCTGTTCAAACCACATGCCTAAAACTATTAGCATACAAAACATAGCATATACAGTAAATGAAAATAAGATCTAAAGGCTTTTTATGTTTGTTAGCTTTTTAAACCTTCTTAATTAGTTAATTAGTTAGTTAGGTGTTATTTTTCCTTTTAATTTTAATTTGTTTTGTCCTTTTTCCCCCTTTTTACATAAGGGCGGTGTAGTAATATATTGCCCTCTTTTGCCTTATGGTTGCTTAAAGATTCCTGAAATTATGAAAGAGTTTCCTTCACTTTGGGGTGGATTTCCCTATATGAAGAAGACGAGAGGTGGAAGGAAAACATAACAGGATCCAAGACCATGTCAAAATTGGTTTACCTAGGTCCTTAGCCTTCTTTTTCAGCTGCCCCTTTCCTATCCGTCTTCTCAGTTGAAGCCAGATGCAAGTTTGGTAAAAATTTCAGACCCAAGAAACTAAAGCTAAATGAGTTCTTGCAGCCTTCCAACTGTCATAACCAATCCAATTGCCAGTCCTCAGATCTTGGAGAATTTTCAGGGTATGACATGGGAAAACCGTGATTCTTGCAGCCTAAAATCAGCCCATTACAACTAAATTAGCATCAAATTGAATTCCCTAAAAGTTCAGTAAGATGCTGGAGGAAAAATACTCAATAGTAGTTATAGGTGCAATAGTTTCTAGTTGATTACCATCAGATCGACAGCTAGAAACTCCACTCAAGACATACTACAAAACAAGTTATTTCTCCCCGTTCGTCCTCTTCTTTTGAAATTTTTCAGTAGCTGAAAATTGCAGTCAAGCAAGTTTTCTAGGAAAACAAAAGCTGGGATTCCAACACAACTCTGAATCTTGCCAGAATCAAATTTCCAAGAATAATAAGTTCATGATGAAAACTACTGTCTTCATGCTGATTAAGATACTTTGTGTCAAGGTTTATATTAGCCGTTTAGAGTGCCTTTTTTTAATTCCCGCTACAAAATAGGATTGGTTGTATGCTTGTTTTGGAATAAGCTGCCTACCTTCTTTAATACAAATAGCATGCAGGCTAAAATAATAGATTACTGACAATTCACAGGGGCTAGAACCTTGGCCGAGTCCTCTATACTATGCTTGAAGACTTTTGCTGGGAGTCAACTTTATTGGATTTCTTGTTTTTTTTTTTTTGTTTTGGGCTTCAGTGTCATTTATAATACTTGCATACCATCTTATTTTGTCTTTATAATCCATTTGGAAACAACTATATTGTTATTCCTCAGTTGTCTGTCATCCCTTCTTTTGGAATCGGTGCTAGGATGTCCATTGATGCAGTAAGCAACTTGAGAATGAAAAAAAAAAAAAGAGTACTGAGGATAGCAGGATAGAAGGAAGCAAATTTATATGAAAAAATGCCAATAAACTATGTCTGCCTTTAAAACTTCATCAACAACAACACAAATTCAAAATAATTAATAGAATAATAGTGCTTTAGCACTAAGTAAAGATCAAAAATTAGGTTCCCGCATCTCCTGCAAGCGAATATATATCAGCATATTCAAAATGTTCAATTAGTCATGTTACAACCAAGGGTTAACCCATAAACTGTAAAGTGAAAAACCATAGTGGTCGATAAGAATTGCAGGAATTGGTTAGAAAAGTTTGAAAAGATTGGGTGGAATGGCATGCTACAAGAAATGACTACCTAAGTAGATTCAATAATGAACATAAAAAATACTATGAAATACATAGTGATCAAACATGGAGCGAATAAAGCAACATAAGCAGAGAGATGAATGTGAAATCACCTCTTGTGACGGAGTGGGACTAGCCCAGAACAAACAGGTTGGGAGAAAATGAGAACAGAGGCAAAAATGGATAGATATGAGAACAACAGTTGTAGGAAACAGTGAAGAGAAACCGAAATTCACTAAAACTTAAAAAAATAATAAAAAATAGGACACAGCCAAAGGCTTTTGGACACAAAAGCTAAGCTACCAAGTACCAAACACACAATTTAGCAGGAGAAACGAACCTTCAAGCATAGGAATGAAATAGCCAAAATTTGTAGAAATTTTTCAATAAATAGAATCTCTAATGTTAGAAGCTGCATCCACATTTATAGAAGGAAAATTGGAAAGAAATGAAACACTCACCATATAAATAAAAAATTAAAAATGTGGCAATCGAGGGCCAACTGAAAGTGATGTAAATGGACAAAATAAACTGATATGTTTAAGGATAAGGTAGTTTGTCCTTCATCAAAGAATGTGAGATTCACAAGGATGAGATGAAAAAGGAGCATCATTTATAAGAGTTGTTTATTAGTGACTTCTAATAAATCCCATAATGAAGGGGAATATTTCTTTCCATTGATTTGAATTTTTTTTTAATGATAAACTGACTATATACAAAAGAGAACAAAATATAATAGTCAAAGAAAGAAGTACCCAGGACTGATTTTTTCTCTGGGATCTTGAACAGCAAACGTTCCTTATTTGGCAAGCTCAGTCCTCCTTTAAAATCAATATCGGGTGCCAAAACATCAGCCGTCCTATTAACATCAACAGCATGAACTTTTGGCTGCATGAACAGAAATAATTAGTTGTTACAGGCAACCAAAAATAAATACAAGGTCTCTACCAAACATCAAAGATTAAAAAAGAAATTGGGGCCTTTCCATACAAAGTTTTCAATATCACAATAAACCTTAGACTTACATCCATACTAGCCTGAAGGTTCTAAAGCAGCTATATCACTCGATAAAACCTGCAAAAAAAAACATTTAAAAAGGTAAGAACTCAAATGACTGGATACATTTTTTCTAACGTATGTGTTTAAATCAACAATAACCAGCGAACTCTCAGTTTTTCATCAGCTAATGCAGACTCAATCACTATGATTTTTTAGGGGTTTTTACATACATACCACTTTATGATATCTATATTACATATTTAACATCCTAAACTTAAATATTACATTCTTATCATCTGAACACTAATTTAATAACAAATATACCACTCTGTCCAAACAATGCCTCACCTTGTCTCTTCATTCCCGCCTAATCTCTTTCCACCTGAGAAATCTCTCTTCCCACGTGAGCGGTTATTTCTGCATGTGCTTCTCTCCTCTGCTCTCTCTCCATCTGACCTGTTTTCTCCCGCGTGAGTTCTTCATTCCATGTGTACTCTATTTGATTTGTTGAATTTTCGTGTAGCTATTATTGCAGTGCCCGATTGTAGCTTAGCACTTTAGTTTTATTTCTCCCTAAAATCGGACATTCAAAAAACAATATCTGTAGAATCAGACATTCAAAAATGTCCGATTTTACATAAAATCGTGCATTGTTGCAGAACAGCTGTGCACTTTGTGTTTAGAATCCAAAATCACTGACACTTGCAAGAATAGGTGCATTCTGTAGGAGCAGTTGAGCAAAAGACAAAAGCTAATCATAAATCACTTGAAAGGAAATAGTAACAAAATCAACAAAAAGAAAAATACTAGAAAACACAATCGCAAAGGGATCACATAAATCTATGATCAAACTCTGAGAAAGCACAGCAAAAATACATAGCAGTTGGGTGCATAAAAGACATTTCCAAAGCTTTCAAGCGCCTAAGCATCATCTGAGATCTCCGTAGGTGGTAGAAAGAGCATGAAAACATAGGATTTCACGAGAAGTGCAGGCGAGGAGATTGTGTTTCGAGGGAAGAGCACAGCAGCACGCGAGTCGTTAGGGATTGGCGAAGGTAGAGACGGAGTGAGGCTTTGTTTTTGACGGAGTGGTATATTTGTTGTTAATTTTGTGTTTGGGTGGCAAGAATGTAATATTTAAGTTTAAGGTGTTAAATATGTAATATAGATATAATAAAGTGGCATGTATGTAAATCCCCCTTTTTTCTAACACAAGTGATGCATTCAATTCATGATGGAAATAAACCATCAATGTAAATCATAGAGAGTTCGTTAAAATGCAAAGCACGAGACCATAAGATAAATAAGAATGCTATCCACACATCCATTAAAAACATGAATCAAAAGCAAAACAGGAATTTCAATCTATCTTCCTACAAGAATCTTTGTGTAGCCCTTATTTGTGACAGCCTAAAGTAGAACCCATGCGAACATAGGATAGATAAGAATGATACTCTTGCAAATATCAACAATATAAATATATAATAAGCATTCAGTTTGAGCCTGTGTATTTTGATATGATTCTTCACAATATACAAAAATATTGAGTATATTTATTTCTTTATAATTTTCACATTTGCTTGCACTCTTTTACCCTAATGAAAAAAATGAATAACTTGCAAAATAGCCTACTTAAAATTATTCTAATATAGAATAATTTCAGGCAAATAATCATAATAAATTTGTTCTTCGAGACAATCCAACTGGGAAAGGGTTACGAAGGTGACCTTGGCAGAATAGTAAGAAGACCCACTCTTTGTTTTGCAATAAAAACGTTCAACTTGACTGTCTACCGATACATAAAAAAAAAAACTGATAATTTAGATAACTAAATGAAACAAACAAGCAAATTTTCATAGAACCTTTTGCTATGACCGCCTAAATTTATTAAAAATTAATAATAAGGGGCTGCTTGGATGCGAGATTTAAGAAGGATTTAGCATAAATCCTGCCAAACAGCAAAAAAGACAACTTTAAATCCTACAAAATCTTGTTCCTTCTCAGTTTTGCCTTAAAACCAAATCCGATGCTTAGGCGGATTTACGGGATTTAGTCAAAGAAGCGCGCCAAAGGGAGAAAGATAGTTACCTTCGCGGCGAGCTCCCGTCGTGACTTCTGATCCGACGTCGTCAAAAGAGGCGAACAAGCATCCTGCGAAACCGAAGAAGCTAGGATGAAATTGGGACGAGGAAAAGAAAACCTTAGGGGCTGTTTGGCAACAAAATTTTAGTAGGCTTTTAGCAGGATTTATGCTCCGTAAATCTCACGGTTGGATAAATTCTCCGCTTCCATCTTTTTGCCGTAAATCCCGGATTAACTAAATCCTGTAGTTCGTCGGATTTACGGAATTTTGTCGAAGAAGCGCGCGAAAGGGAGCGAGCGAGCTCTCGTCGTTGATTCCAATCAAAATGCTGTAACGTCAGATCCGACAGGAAGGGAACGTCGTCGAACGAGCGAAGTCGAACAGACAAAGGAGCCGAAGAAGCGACTCGTGCAATCTCTACACCTCCTGCAACGCAACGAAGCCGAACGGCAACGACGAACAAGAGAAGATGAAAAGAAAACCCTAGACGCCTCATCCATTACTCGTTAAATTAATTAATATAAAAAAATAAAAAATCAAACTTAATTAATATAATTTAAAATATTAATAACTAAATAAATTAATTAAAAAATTAATGATATAATTAGTGCATAAATTAATTATTTAATTTAACTTAATTAAGTTGCTAGTAATATAATTAATAATTAAATATTAATATAATTATCTTAACTAATATAATTTAAAATCAAAGAGTTCTTCTCCCCAAAGCTTCTCTAAAGACAAACCTTAGACACATGGATGAACTTAGGTGCAATTTAGCTGAAACAATCATGTGGAACTCCGTCTCACACTCCTTGAAACCCACAAGAATCTTCTCCATCTCTCACAAACTCCACAATTTCTCTCCCAAGTTTTAGGCTCTCCCTTCTAACTTTCTTCAGAAGAAAATACTCAATGAATGTCCAAATGACTCTTACAAAAATCTTATGAGAAAGCCTAAATAAGGGCTTAAAAAAACTCACAAATTTCAACCATGGCGACAATGATAATATGGTACGATCTCATATTGTACATTATGATTAGTTCACAAGGTCCCTGTTAGTATTATATGAATAGTGAGGCAATGTATGATAAGCTCAAGTATTTGAGATGATCGTCCAATACGATGTAAGCAACATCTAATACAATTAGTTCAATCGATTGGATTATCGACCTATACGATTTGTGACGAATAAATATCATCACATGCAAATATTTGACTTTACCAATTAATCCAAATTCAACCTTAATTACAAGATTAATTTATGCATGATTTTATTATATCGTGCAATACAATACATATTTTTTTTATTCAAAATATTGCATAAATTATGATTGATGTATAAGATCTTGATTTCAATTGATTGTCCTATACGATCTATATCGTACAATGCGATTAGTTCAAACAACTTTAATTAACCAAATCAGTCGTTTTGGTGATTTCCTAAATAGATGATCATACAATACAATATGGATCATATAGTATGATTAGTTAAAAAAATTCAACTTCTTATTTTCTCGCTATCTCACTACCATGAGTGTGTGTATGCACAATCATTAGGCTAGCATACATCCTTATAGGATTTGACTCAATAAATAAAAAATAATAATAAATAAAAATTACATACTTTTCAGCATACCCTATTCTACCCAATATTAAGTCCTATTTATTATTTGACTTGTGTATGTTGTACTTGAAATGTTATTACACATAAAAATAAATATACACTGCAAATATTATAGGACATAAATATATGATATGTCCTTAAAAAAAAATTTATATTGATCAGGAACAAATCTCGAGGCAAAATCATGTTAGAAACTTTCAAAATTAAAATTCAGACCATCCGAACTCTGATTTCAACAAACTTATAGTCGAACTAAAGCTCTCGGAAATATGAACCCAATGACACCAAATTCGACTCAATCTGAGCCCAAAATGGGTCCAAATATAGGGTCTAAAGCACTGTTGGAGGGTTCAAACCATAATTTGGATTACCAAACGATTTCCAAACGTGACGTGCTTATAGTCGAATCGAGTGGCTCGATGAGACAAATCTAACGAGCCTAATATCACTAAATTCTAGCATCGCTATGACAATTAAATGTCCATCAAATGGTCCATGATAAAGGGATTTAACATCGATCGTCTATTCAAGCCACTCCCCATATGCCCTTGATCTCCCACCTTTTTATGGGGCATGTCACTCTAAGAAATCTATAAATAGACACCTCCTCCCTCTTGAAAGGGGGGCTCAATAGAAGATATCAAGAGAGAGAGATCGAAGATTTCTCTTGCATCCTCGCTCCTTCTCGACCACCGTTGGAGTTTTGTCAGACCACCACCTGAACCTAGACTTCCACCGGACCACCACCTGAGATCCAAACTTGCGTCAGACCACCACCTGAGGCCCGGACTTGTGCCGGACCACCACCTGATGCATGGAGTTATGTCGGATCATCACATGAGGCTCGCACTTCTACCAGACCACCACTTGAGGCCCAGACTTCTGTCGGACCACCACTTGAGGCTCGGACTTCTACCGAACCACTTCATGAGGCATGTACTTCTTCCGGACCACCACATGAGGCCCAGACTTCTCTTTGAATCACCACCTTGAGGCCCGGACTTATGTCGAACCACCACTTGTGGCCCAGACTTCTCCCGGACCACCACCTAAGGCTCGAACTTACCTCGGACTACCACCTGAGGCCCAGACTTCTGCCAAACCACCACTTGAGGCCTGGACTTCTGCCGGATCACCACCTGAGGCCAAGACTTATGCCAGAACATCACTCGAGGCCCAAACTTCTGCCCGACCACCACCTAAGGCTCAGACTTCTCCCATACTACTACCTGAGGCTCGGACTTATGAAGTATAATGTGGACAAATATCCATAACAAAGCTTAACTTTTCTAAGAGGGATTTTATAAAACTGATGTATAATGTGGACAAATAGAGGTGTCAATATTTGATGCAACTAGCAAAATTCTTGATTCAGGTTACCTGTTTGCATGATGGGTCAATTTTGATTTCATTTTTCAAGTCATTTATAAAATCATGTCTGATTCTGGTTATCCTTGAAACCTAACAAAAACCCAAAATCAATCTGGGTTGATCCAAAAACCTCACAAGGAGCGCGACTCCACGCTCTCTTTTAACTCTTCACCGGGGACCCCATTGCAGGGAGGTCGCACTTACGCTGCCAGTATTGTTATGCAGTCCACACCACGTTGAGCCAGCTACGCGCATGTCTATACTATACACTTGAACATGCACCTACATCGCACACAAAACACGCTCATCGCTCACCCTCACTAAGAGGCTTGCTCTCACGCTGCACCCAGCACTCGCTCGCACCCGAACTTATTGTGTTGGCTGTAGTTCAGGTCAGGTAGACCTTACAGCACGAGTTTGAATTTCCAACCCATTTACAAAGTAGGGTTGAGTTCGGGTCAATCCCGTTTGGATCAGGATCAATTATGAGATTAAATCTTCTTATTCTCTAGAGAGTGGTGCTTTTTTTAAGTTGGTCGTCGATGGTGACGATGGTTGTTAGTGGCAATACTTTGTGGTGGTCGTTGATGGTGATGGTTTGAAAATGCAAGAGAGCCCTAACTAGTTCTCTCTTCACAATTTTTTTCCTCCCCTTTTATGTTAAAAATTAGAGCCTATTTATAGATTTTCGGAAATGTCATGCTATGTAAATATGGAAACAATTTAGGACAAATTAGGAGTGCTCCATCATACGATATATATTGATTTCTTTGATCATAAAGATTTCAATGAGCATTTTAGTGTTTTAATGGTGTCAGAATTAAGTGATATTGGGCTCGTTGGATTTGTCTGGTCGAGCCGCTCTATTCAACTATAAATATGTCATATTTAAAAGTCATTTGGTTACTAAATTAATATTTTTAAGCTTTCACATATGCTTCAACTACTTGATTCGAACCCATTAGGACTTGAATTAGATCGATTTTGGTTTCATCAGTTTTATCTTATCAAAATGTTCAATTTAATTGAACATTTGCTAAGATTGATCTTCAGATGGTTGTAAATTGAATTTTGAAGATTTATAATTCAAATATGCCTCTATATTCATGCAAGATCAATGTAATTTTTGGTGATGTATTGACCATGAAGTTTTGCGTAAATCCTTAGGTGCTGTTTCATATAAATTTGAATTTATGAAATTCGAGGGCGTTAAATTCTTAAAATTATTTGACAAAAAAGTTGGTAAATCATAATAATTTTGATGATATTATTTGATAATACAATTCAAGATTTAAAGAGTTTAATTTTTTTTTAAATTATATATATATATATATATATATATATATATATATATATATATATATATATATATATATATATATATATATATATATATATATATATATTTGGGAAAATTTGGGCTTGGCCCGTATATTAAAGAACTAAGTAAAAGCTATTACAAGTAAAGAGAAAAAGCTGTAACAGAAAACTCCAAACAAGTGGGAGCATGCTCTCAAAGCTACAAAATCAGCTCTAACACTATACCAACAAAAAGAGAAGAGCCTATATCACATGGAATTTAACTAAAGCCATAGAACATATGGACTCAGGAAAATTTTAAAGGCTCAACAAAAAAACTACGAGGGTCGACATATCCCTGGTTGCCAAAATTAGACCGTCCGAGGGATAACATAAAAGAAGTCATCATCGTCCTGTCTATGCCTTTAATTAAAAAGCCACGAGGATAGCACCAGCGAAGAGAGAAGCCATAAATAACTCAAAAATGGAGCCAGCAAGAACATACGCCATTTCCCATATCACATCCAAATGCGCAGCAATTAACCAAGACAAGCAGATTAGAAAAACTAAAGCACATGAGCTTATAATCTGCAAAGTAAAGATATCCCAGCTTTCCATTTGGAAACTTTGTCAAAAACCACACTTTTGATAAGAGATGTGGTAGTAGTGCTACTGTTAATAACATTACCAAATCTTCTACTATTTCTTTCCTTCCAAATGAAATAGAGAGAGCAGCTCACATAAAGAAAGTAAAGATTTTTGAGATGAGTGTTGTGACTGAAGACATCTTCTATCCATTCAAAAAGTTGCATAATAGATGGTCTTAGAAGGAGGCTATTAGAAGTAGGAAAAATACTCTTAATCACTTCAAAAGAATTCTGGCATTCAAAAAATAAGTGACTAATACTTTCAAGGTTGTCATGACAAAGACTGCAGATTTCAGGAACCAAGATGTTCCTCATTTTCAGAGCTTCCGCAGATTTCAGAGCCCCCTTAAGAGCAAGCCAAGAGAAGCAAGAAAACCTCAATGCGTGATGTGGATGCCAGATGAATTTATCCCAGTTACAAGAGGGAAGATAACTGTAGAATTCATAAATAAAACTCCCAAATCTACTGTGGATGCCATAAAACTTACCTTCCCAGGTTAGGCATTCTGAATTGCAGTGAGCAATTGGAATGGAGTTAATCACATTGTATAGCGTAATAGGCAGATAACCTGGAAGGGACCAATTACCATTCGAAATAAAGGATTTTACCAGCATGCTTGGGTTTGTATTTTGTAGCCAAACGTTACCCAGAGGGTGATCAATAATAGTCTCATTATATACCCAGTGATTCCAATGCAGTGAGATGGGGCAATTTGCATGTATTCTGAAAATAAAATTATGCCTAACAGCCATTACAGTTATACAAACTGATTTCCAGAAAGAAGAAGCCAAGCAAATAGGCGGCTTCCAAGGCGAATTATACTTAAATAACAACCATTTAGAAAGAGCAGAATCAGAATTGTACATACGCAAAATAACCGAGCAGTTATAAGCATATTGAAGAGCTTGCACAGAAGGTATTCCCAAACCACAAAGCATTTGGGCTTGCAAACCTCTTCCCATGATATCATATGAAGTTTCTTTCCAACATCCAGCTCCCCAAAAAGAAGGAATTTTGAGCTAATTTTTTAAAAAAATTTGATAACAGCTTTAGGTATAATGGCACCCCTTATCCAATATGCAATCGAATTGACAATAGTATATTTGAGAAATTGCAATCTACCCGCAAACGAAAGCAAATTGGCATGCCAACCAGACAACTTTATAGTAGCTTTCTCCATAAGAGGTAAGAAATCAACTATCCTAAGTCTGTTAAAAGACAAAGGAACCCCCAAATAAGTGATAAGGTGGGTGATATTGTGTATATTTAAAGCTTGGCAAAAAGCATCAGAGTTATGCAAATTCCTAGGCAACAAAATAGAGCTCTTCTCTAAATTAACTTGGAGGCCAGTAGAATTAGCAAATATCTAAATAATATTGGCTAATTTGTGACAATTTTTAACTGTAGCTTCACCAAAAACAAGAACGTTATCGGCATATAGAAGATGAGATAAAGAAAAGCCATCCAAGTTTATACCTTTGAAGTCCCCTTCATCTAATAAATTGGAGAAAGCGTCCATCACAATGCAGAATAGATACGGGCTTAAGGGGCAACCTTGCCTAAGCCCAGCCGTAGTGTTAAAGTATCCCTTAAGAGCACCATTAATGATAATAGAAAAGTTCACATTTGTTATACATGCTCTAATCCAGCCCACATACTTGGAGGGGAAGCCTTTAAGAATCATTCTTTCTAATAAAAAATCTCTAGAGACATTATCAAATGCCTTCTTAATATCTAGCTTAGCATATAAATAATTGGTCCCTCTAATATTACGGGTGTGAGCTAGTAACTCTTTAGCCAGAAGGATGTTGTATGTGGAAACTCTATCCTTGATGAAACCCGATTGATTACACTTAACAATCAAAGGCATGATATTTTTGATCCTGATAGCTAGCACTTTTGCAATGATTTTGTATAGAGTATTGCACAGAGCTATAGGCCTGAAATCTGCAAGAGAAGTGGCATTGGAATGCTTGGAGATGAGGGCAATATTAGTAGCTTTTACCCCATTAGGAAGATAACTCTTGAAGAAGAAGGCTCTAACTGCTTTGCAGACCATCGGGCCGATAATGTGCCAAGCAGATTTGAAAAAATAGAAATTGAACCCGTCAGGACCAGGAGAAGATGCAGAAGAACCCAAAAAAACTGCTTTTTTATTTCTTCATCAAAAACATGATTAGTAATAGAGTTGCAATAAGAAGCAGGTAAAACCGACCCAATGGGAAAAATTAGCCCATCAGAAAGAGGAGGGGGAGGAGGATTAAAAATTGATTGAAAGTGATGAATAATAGAATTTATCACCTCAGTTCTGTCACAATTTTGAAAGGCAGAAAACAAATTAATCACAGCTTTGCTAGAGTTTTGCCTACTTTTAATCCTTGAATAGAGAAATTTCAAGTCTTCTTCCCCTTACTTAAACCATTTTACTTTAGCCATTTGAATAGTACAGGAAGAGATAAGTTTGGTAAAGTTTTGAATAGAACTATTGATGCCTTTCTGAGAAGAGTTAAGCAATTGATCAGAGGGACTGTGTTGAATCTGCTCCAAGCATAACCGTTGCTTAGAGTGTAAAATATCAAGGTGTTTCTTAACCAAAGATGAGTGAGCCCATGACTCACATTTAATGTCTCTCTTGAGTTGCTTGAGGGTCTTACAGAGAAAAGACATAGGGTTCCCAATGATAGTAGATGAGAAAGCGTTTACAAGCAGATACCAGTAATTTTCCATATCAGTCCAATAATTTTTGAATTGGGATATATGGTTAGTAAAAACAGCAATTCCAGAGTGAATTATTAAGGGACAATGATCCGAGCAAGACGGGCCCTGTGTGGAGCAGAAAGAGGATGGATATTCATTTAGCCAAGCATATTGATGAGAACCCTATCTAACTTAATATGAATAGGGTTCTCAGATTGCTGGTTGAACCAGGTATAATGACTTCCCACCGATTGCATATCCTGGAGTTTATTCTCAAAAATCATGGAATTGAGATCCACAAGTTGCCTATAGTTAATAGGAGTGCCTCCCGTCTTCTCAGAAGAAAATCTACAGCAATTGAAGTCTCTCGTTAGAACCCAAGGCGCATTTTGATTGGGAGCTAAAGATTTGATACTAGTCCATAACTCCTTCCTATAAGCAGAGTTGTTAGAAGCGTAAATGACAGTAAGATTGAAGGGGGAAGAAGTAGAAGATATCACAGATCCAGAAATCATAAAAGGAGTGATATGAATAGGACTAAATTTAATACTGGAGCTATTCCATTTAATCCATATACGTCCCGAGGAAGACATGTCAAAATTGTGGCAATTATTTTCAGAGGAAAAAACAGAATGGGATATTTCAAAGAAAGGGTTATTCAAACTAGCATTATGAATTCTAGTTTCTAGAATACACAACATATCCAATTTGAGTTCAACCACCAAACGCTTGCAACATAGGACTTTATCTAGGCTATTGTAACCCCTTATATTCCACGTTGCAATAGATGGTAAAACCATTAATGACCAGAGGAATTGGAGGATTTTTTGGACTGCTTCCCCCTGGCAGGTTTCTTATTAGTAACATTCTGATTTGTTTTTTCAGTTCTAAGTTGAGGGTTTTAGCATTCTTCTCATTCTTAGCTGCAATGTCTAATATATCCAAGATCACCGGGTCATAAGTTTTACTGTCCAGAGTGTCAAGGACATCGAATTTTTTTGGAGAGATGACACCAGCTGGGGAGGAAGGAATTTCAGAGTTGATCTTACAGGCACTCACTGAAGAGGAGGAGTCTTCCACATTAGGAGAATTAAGATTCGGCACAGAGATTGGGCCCGTTCCAGTAATTGGTATAGAGGAAGTAAGGTTTGTAGTTTCTTGAAAGGAAGCTTTCTCTGTGATAGGCTGCTGCGGAGGAGGGGAGTGAGGTTGGTAACTCAGCGGTAAACCAATAGCATTCTTTCCTTTCACAGAAGTATTATTATCCAGAATCTGAGCAGGCTGGGAAGAACTAGCCGAATTGGCTGAAGGCTTAATAGATGAAGAAACTAAAACAGAGGAAGTAATACGACCCTGTGTCTGATGACGGTGAGTAGACATTCGACTTTTGCTTCTACCTCTAGCTTTTTGAGAATTCCCTATATCCTATTGCTTATTTTCTAAATCGTCCGACTTTGGTTTAGAAGGACAAAAATTAGAGTAATGAACTAGGGACTTACAGTGCTCACAGAGAGTGGGCTTCCATTCATATTGTACCTTTAGCCTCACGACATCACCATCCAAAGAGACCAGAATTTCTTCTGGATAGGAAGCTTGATTGTCTACCAGCACGCATACTCTAGCGTAAGTGAGCCGAGCCATTTGGGATGTGAGTGAGTCAGCAGCCAAAGGAACTCCTACCTTACTAGCGATCCTTGAAATTCCTTCTGAATTCCAGCAAGCTAATGGAAGATCATGTATCTTAATCCAAATGAGAACTGATTTGAAGTCCTCTCTCTTGGGCTGGAATTTGGGATGCCACTTTTGCAATACAAACGGTTTTCCAAGAAGGAACCAGACCCCTCTTGACCAAACCGTTTCCAGATATTCAGAACATGAAAAACGAAAAAGAAAGAAGCCATCGTTTAGAGAGATCATTTTGATCGAACCTTTCAAAGCCCAAGTTTTTTTTATGACACCAATCAAAGCTTCATAGTAGGGTCTTTTACCAATCGAGTACCCTACTAAGCATAACTTCTAGTTAGCTGCTCCAGACGACAGCTTTTCTCCAGAGAAAGGCACGATTTCTGGCTCATGAGGGAAGTGAGAGAGATGAAGCTCAACTTCAAAAGCCTCACCAACAGCACATGCAGCAAGCCAGTTACGGTTCGGAGGAGGAGAAACTCTTCCAGAAGCAGTAACAAGCGGAGGGAAGTCAGAAGGTGGTAGAGAGGAGTCCATGACAAAGAGAACAAGTAACGACTAAGAGGATGAGGACCCTCCGGCAAGGCCGGAGGGGGAGGAGAGAAAAAAGCGGCGCAAAATGGCAGAGCGGAGGGAAGAAGAAAAAAACCCTAAGCTCCTCCCTAGTTTTTTTCGGTATCATCGTAATTAATTTATATTTTTAATTATACCATACGAATAGTGAATACAATTAAGTCTTGGTTTGAGAAAATTTTCTTACTGTTTTTTTAGTAATTTTTTTTTAATTAAAGAAAATTTTGTTCTAAAAAGTTATTTTAGAAAGAAGCCGTAAAACTTTTGATGATATTTTTAATAATTTGAGAGTAAATTATTAATTTAAATTATAATTATAATTAAAAATGATTACTAATTTAATTATCCATTTCCTTAACAAAATATTTATTTATTAATTATATTATATTTTTAATTATACAGAGCAACGCAATAGAGAACTTGTCCGAGGTATTATTGTCTGCATTCCCTGGCTTTTTTTTATAATGAAAAATTATTTAATTAGAAATTAACTTAATTATTAAGATAATTTAATTACAAATTACAATATTATAATGAATTACTTATTTATATGTTTATTACTTTATTTAATAAGTATTTATTATATAATTTTATTAATACTTATATAATTAATTGGTTATTTTTTAAACTAATACTCCTACTAATAATTTAATTAATTTTAAAGTATTATTTAGTTAGTTAATTATTTATTATATTATTAATTATCTCATTAATCATTTAAATATCTTACTACTAATTAATGTGTTAATTATCATGTATAACATTATATATAAATTATTTATTATTCTATTTAAAATTATTTTAAAATAAATAATTATTTAATTAGTAATCCTATTAATAATTTAATTAATTAATTAAGTCTTATTTAGTTGGTTTAAAATATAAATTATATTATTAATGATCTCATTAATCACATAAAAATTATATTACTCGTTAAATATTTAATTATTATTTACATTATTAAGTATTAATTATACATTTATTAATTTTTATTTTAAATTTAATTACTTATGTTAATTGTATTTATTTTTAATTACTAATTATATTACGAAGTACTTTACTTTAAATAAATTATATAATTAATTTATGCACTAACTATACTATTAATTATTTAATTAACTTACTTAATTATTAATAATGTAATACTTTAAATTGTATTAATTTAATCAATAATATGTTAGAGGCATCTAGGGTTTGATTTTTGGTGATGCTGTTCGGCTTCGTTGCTTCGCAGGAGGTGTAGAAATTGCACGAGGTACTTTTTCGGCTCCCTCTTTGCCGTTCGAATTCGCTCCTTCGACTGCGGTCCCTTCCTGTCGGTTCGGAAGTTACGACATTTTAATCGGAAGCAGCGACGGGAGCTCGCTGGCTTTCGTGCGCTTCTTCGGCCAAATCCGCCGAGCTACACAGGATTTAGTAAATCCGGGATTTACGGCAAAAAGAGGGAAACGGAGGATTTATTCGGCCGTGAGATTTACGGGGCGCTCAAATCCCGTTTGGCAGGATTTAGCATAAATCCTGCTCTAATCCGGCATAAATCCTGTTGCCAGACAGCGCCGTAGGAAGCTACTTCGCGTTCTCCGACGACGCTCTTCCTGTCGGATGGGAAAACACAACGAGTGCTCGCTGCGAATTTCTCGTTATTTCTTTCCTTTGGCGCGCTTCTTTGGGCAAATACCGTAAATCCGCTGAGGACTTACTGAATCCGGGATTTAGCCTTTTTCCTTGCCGCAGCATAGTGTTTTTGCGCTTCTCTCTTTCTCGCTTATTTCCATCCAATTGGCTAGTCGTTGCCTGGGACTTGGCAGATATGAACTTTCGCTTCCAAAACCTCCTCGGCGCTGCCTATCGTGGCGGCAACGTGGTGATATCCGGGGACAGCCTTCTCTCTCCAGTAGGCAACCGAATTTCCGTAACCGATCTCATTAAGTCCCATACTTTGACACTCCCATTTGAGGCCAAGTCAAATGTCTCTCGCATCGCTGTCTCGCCCGACGGGGACTTCCTTCTCGTCGTAGACGATTCATCCCGCGCCCTCTTTGTCAATCTTCGACGCCGAACGGTCCTGCATCATATTACCTTTAAGAAGCGAGTCACTGCACTCCGCTTCAGCTCGGATGGCTCACTCATTGCCGTTGGCCTCGGCAAGCTCCTCCAGATCTGGCGATCCCCCAGCTTCCGCAAGGAGTTCTTTCCTTTCAAGCTTGTTCGCACATTCTCAGATTGTGCCGCTGCAATTACTTCGCTCGACTGGAGCCCTAACTCTGACTATATTCTCGTTGGATCAAAAGATTTGGCGGTTCGGTTGTTCTGTCTGAAAAAAACGAAGGTTCGGACTAGACCTTTCCTGTTTCTAGGCCACAGGGAGTCGGTTGTCGGAGTTTTCTTCGGCACCGAGAAGAAGACGAGTAGAGTATGTAGAGTTTACACTATTTCTAGGGACGGGGCAATTTTCACGTGGAATTTAGATGAAATTAGCAGTTCTGAGGATAATGCTGGAGGGAGCATTTGCAATCCTCCTCAACAAAGAAATTGGGAAGGAGAATCTGATGATAATAACAAGGTCACTGCGGATGAGATTGGCACGACCATTGTGGATCGGAAAAGGAAAAGGGAGTGTTTGGATGATGTTGATGCAGATACATCGGGAATTCCTTTGCATATAATGAAATGGGAATTATTGAAGAAGGATTTCTTCATGCAAGCTCCTGCAAGATTGACAACCTGCGATTACCATAGGGAGCTTGATATGGTGGTTGTTGGATTTTCCAACGGGGTTTTTGGTTTGTATCAAATGCCGGATTTTGTCTGCATTCACTTACTTTCCATATCAAGGGAGAAGATCACAACAGCAGTCTTTAACAGGCTTGGTAATTGGTTAACGTTTGGCTGTGCAAAGCTTGGGCAGTTGCTAGTATGGGAATGGCGCTCTGAGAGTTATATTCTGAAGCAACAAGGGCACTATTTTGATGTCAATTGCCTAGCGTACTCGCCTGATTCACAAATGTTGGCCACTGGTGCTGATGATAACAAAGTCAAGGTGAAGAGCACAAGATAATGGCCCCTTTCACTGATGCGAAATTCATATTTGAAGTATTTGAATATTTGTTAGCACTTTTACCTTGTTAACAATTGACAATTGCCTAATCTCATATGCTTATGTTTGTCTTTTCTCCAGGTTTGGACAGTTTCATCAGGCTTCTGTTTCATAACGTTCTCTGAACACACTAATGCAGTTACTGCATTAAGTTTTATGGATAATAATCATTGTCTTCTTAGTGCTTCTCTTGATGGAACAGTTCGAGCGTGGGATTTATTTCGCTATCGGAACTTCAGAACATTCACCACTCCTTCACCCAGGCAATTTGTTTCTTTGGCTGTAGATCAAAGTGGAGAAGTAATTTGTGCTGGGACTATTGACTCATTTGAGGTAATTTTATTCAGTATAAGTGCTTCGGCACCTAATTTCTATGCATTTAAGTATTACTAATGCTTTGTCAATGTTTAAAAATGTTATTTCAGATTTTTGTTTGGTCAATGAAGACTAGTCGTTTGCTTGATATTCTCAGTGGTCATCAGGGGCCTGTCCATGGTTTAATGTTCTCACCTACGAATGTGAGTTTTGGCATTGCCTTTTTCTCTACCACGCAAAAGAAATATTTTGTGACTATAGTGGACATTTTGTTTGATGTTTTTGGAAATAACTGCATGCCTTCATTTTTTTTTTTTTTGACGAAGACTTGCACGATTAGCACATATTTTATTTATCACTACATTTTCATTTGTTGCTTTGTATTACATCTGGGTTTGTCATTTCATTACACTTATAGATGCGTGTGTCATAGGAAAAACACAAGTAGAGATGCAATGCAAATATGCATTCATGTAATTTTGTAAATTGTATTTCAATAAGATTTTTTTATTAAAATTGTTCTAAAATTGGGAATTATAAGGTTTTTTCTAAGGGTTGTCATTGGAATACATTACTCATTGATTCACATAGGAAAGCAAGAAGGCCATTAAAAATTTTAAGTTTGTTTTGTTCCAAGGGTTTAAAGTTGAAATATCTATGACCGCTTATGGCTTTCTGTAATTGAACCTTAAATTGTAAGCGGTAGAAATGGGGCACCTTTGAATGTTTTTGAGCTATGATCAAAAGCCACTTTTGTAGTTTAAAGTGCGAGGAATGGAATTTTTGGTTGCTCACCTCAAACGAATATTCCTAAGTACTTAGTTGTTGGCAAGTGTAATTTTCTTAAAAGATAGGTTCAAATTTGCACTACCAAAAATGTTAAATGTGATTGAAACTATAATCTACAGTTTAATAGTTTTTGGGAAGTTATTTCTCTAATATTATCTTTTACAATTGAGAAATACTTGTTCCTTTACTATTCATTTTAATAAACATGCACTGTAATGAGTTTTAAAACTTTTAGCATAATTGCATTTTTTTTCCAAGTTATTTGCACTGGGAAAAAAATCTCTTTTTTAGTCAGGATTAAAATGTGCTGCAAATAAACATAACGACTCTTTGATGAATCTTCAATGCTCTTAAAATTCTTTCTTCCTTCTATTAATTATTTTTGATAGGCTATTTTCTCTTTGTTTCCACACTCCTGAGGATAATATAATTGATTAAGTGTATGGATAAAGAAATCTTTAGAGGGAATAGGGTGGAGATTGGCCATGAGGTGAAACTGAAAGGAGAAGCATTACGACCTCATATTTTCAACCTACAGAGAGGAAATCAAAAGAGGGTAGAGGAGAGAGAAAGGGAGTAAAGAGGGATTTGACTTTAGATTCAATTCTAGAGGATAATTTGATGAGGACATCCATCGGAGATTTCGACATACTTACCATCAGTGGAATCGTAGATCGATGGTTACGATTCATAGTTTCTTTTTATGATGTCTTAGTGCATTTCTTTTAATTATTTTTTTCAGTTTTCCACTTGTATCCCTATGAGGGATTTGTGTCATGTTGTAGCATGAGGGCATTTGTGTCTTTTACATTTTTGCTTTGGAGGCCTATATATGAAGACCTAGTCTTTGTATTATTTTCTAATGATGAATTATGAAGAAAATTTCAGCTTTCTTTGATCTCTTAGTGAGTTCTTGAGAAGAAACCTTAGGCGGGTGAAAGCAATACCCGTCATCCTTTGGAGGATTCCAAGGTTCGCGGTTCTGCGATCTCTTTGTGAGTTCTTGAAAGGTGAGGAAGCCTAGGAGAGGCTCTTGAAATACCCAACAGCCCTTTGAAGAGCTCTTGGTTAGTTTTCCAATTTTCTTACCTATTACCTTCCCCTTTCTTCCCATATTCCCATTTTTTTTCCTGCCCCCACCGTCAGCTCCACCCCAGCCTCCCTGCCAGCCGTCCGCCCCTATTTCCCCATCCCGAAACCCCCCAGTTGTCGCCCCCATTTCCCCTACCAGCACAGCCCATCCGCCCCTCTCCTTCTCCAAGCTCCACCGTCCAAACCACCTCCCACCACTTGACCGCCGGCCCCTCATCCCCATTGCACTCCCAAGAGTGTCATTAAATGCAATTGAATACCTCCCTAATTTAGGTGGACCCAAATTGGAGAGAATTTTAATTCAAATTCAAATTAGATTTGATTTTAATTCTTTCCTAAAACTCTCTACCTTGATTAGGCAACCCTTAACTCCGATAAATCTGAATTTAAATTCAGATTTATTCTTCCTACACATTTAGAATCTTGGCCCCAGTAATTAAGTAAATAAATCTCCCCCACTTACTCCCTCATAGGGCCGGCCCCCTCCACCTCACCAATCTTCATTAATTGGTATCTCATTAAGGATCCAATTAATTAAGATTCCAAATCTACATCCCTCCTCATCCTCCCAATTTCAAGTTTCAAAATTTGAAATTCTCCAACAACCTATTAAACAAAATCTGAGAGGAAATTTCAGATTTTGTTCTCTCCTCTCCCACCATCCTAGACCTAACTTACCTCCACGCCTTCTCCTCAGTGGCCGACTTCCCTCTATCCCCTCATACCCGCCAACTTCTCTCTCTCCATCTCTTCCTATCTGCGGCTCCACCATAGAACACCACTCGCCTACCCTCAAGCTCATGGATGGCGGATCCGGATGTTGATCACGGATTCATTTACAATTCTTAAGAGGAAATCAACATCATTCAGTCACCTTTCTTCGATCCCGAATTTGGGTCCGAAGGCACCGTTGAAGAATATGTGGAGCGTATTCTCTTTACCTTGACAGACGTCATCAAAGAGCAACAACCTACAGGATCGTGGAAGATCGCAGGACGACCACCCGTCTCTCCAACTCCGGCCAACTCTCCGTTGATCAAAACCGCTGGCATTCTCTGTTTTTCAGTGGCATCGCTTGGATTGTTGATATCCCTCCTCTGTTAACCCTACTTTTACAGAGTGAGCAAAAGGAAAACTCGAGGGTGAAAGTTCTATTTGTTAAGTGCCGTATTATTGTTAATTGCATATTTGTCTTGCTATCGTCTTGTTGTTGTCTTGAATCGTTTTGTTTATCTATCGTGTAACCGCCTGCTAGAAGCAAGTCAATATGATGGGGACATCAGATCATCATGGAGAGTTTACCAGCGACGTGGCCCCCGATCTACGACCACGATCGAGTCGTTATATTTTTGAGTCGATGTATTTTGTTTTCATGCATTTTATTATTTGCTTATGAGTGTTTATTTTATTTCCCTTTGTACCCCTTTGTATGGGAATTGTCATGTGTAAGTCTAAGGGCAATTGTGTCATGTCAGTTAGAGTCTTGTGTATGAGGCTATTTAAAGCCCCTTTGTTTTATTTTTAAGGTGATGAATGATTATTATGATATTTTCCTTCTCTTGTGTTTTAAGAGCGTGTGAGAGTTCTTGGAGAGAACTTTGGAGAGATCCCTAGGAGAGGGAGATTGAATCACCCACCAACCTTGGAGACGGCCGGGTACGTGGTATGTCATTTTATTTGTATTCCTCTTTGTTTTCCCCCTTCATCCCTTCAACTAACATATTCCCCTAACCAAGCTCTACAATTTCATTCCATCCCATCAAGCCGCCGGCCACCATACAACCTCCTCACCACCCCCCGAAATTCCCCATTCCCATCTATCAAGCCGTTGGCCTCACCTCTCTCCTCCACCCTTTGAAATTCAAATCTCTATTTGAAAACTTTCCATAAATGTTTAGTCTTGATTTGGGGAGGCCTAATTTCGAAATCTAAACAATTTGAATTTGAAATTGTCTTTCCTAATATGATAAACCTATTTTAGGAAAGTTTCTAAATTTAGACCTATTTGAATTTCAAATTTACTTGGACTCATTTAAAACTTTTCCTGATGCATAAAACCAAAACAAGAAACCTCCAATCCCTTCCCCTTAATTCCCTCCCAGGCTATTAATGCCGCCGGCCACCATATGACTGAAATTAGGAGTTATTTCCTAATTGCTCGTTGAGTGCATTTAGAAATAATTCAAATTATCTCTGCATCCTATTGGCTGAATTTTCTCAGATTAATAACCTATTTATTTCTTTCCAAAACCACTCCTTAGTTTTGGAAAGAACCACCCTCCCGCTCTTCTCTGTTTTACCGCCCAACACTTGCCCCCCTCTCAAATCGGAATTCCACCATCTCTCATTAGAGCTTGTTCCCTCTGTGAGAGGACTTGGACCCGTTACCTGCTGCTGGCCGAAGTTAACGAGCCATCTTGGATCATTCCTACCACTTCCATTAATCTACCTACAGGAATCTGAACCAATTTCAGATTTCAGCTTTGGATCCCCTACCTTCTCCACAAGGCAAAAGAAGTCTCTTTCTTTCAGGATATTTGATTACATCTTCAAGGAGAAAGAGATTGACTATACTTGAAGAGGACGTGGATGGCATCTTGTGCCTTCTAACGGAAACCACCAACGATCATGTCGAAGGCCGCGAATGGAAAATATCCACATCTTTTTGGCAAAGGTTTCTTTTCTTACTTGTAGTCAATTTCTTCTAAATCTAAATTCTCCATTGGTTGATTGTAGTCACGAAAGCTCATTCCATTGCTCTAGCCAAGCTTAGTCATTGGTAGGATTTGAGTGTAATCTTCTTGGCATCCTACGTCTCATTGTTAGATTAGGGATTAATTTGAAGCCTACTGTTAGTGTTGTTGTGATTTTCTTATTTATTTTGAAAGTTTCAAAATTCAGAGCATGTAATCTCACTTAAGCAAATCATTTCCTTATTTGTTTTGAATCTTCGTTGAGAATTGTTAAGTAATTGTTTCCTGGATTTATTCTAATCTAATAGTTGTGCAATGCCTAAATGACAACATAATCATTGCATCTAGTTAGTCCTGCATCACAATAACTACGAAAACTGAAAATCATAACTTAGTGAAACATTAATCCTATAATTTCATTGCTAAAACAAATATCTTAATAAAATCCTGCAATTCCGTTAATTGTATCACATCATAACTACTTGAGCTTCATATCCCAACAACAACATCAAGCCTTTATCCCATTACGTGGAAAATAGTGTTAGATTAATAAATGCAAATATATTTAAATTTAAAATAAAATCCATGAAAGGGATAATTCCATGAAAGGGATAATTCATTCCGATTATATATATATATATATATATATATATATATATATATATATATATATATATATATATATATATATATATATATTATATATATATATATATATATATATATGTGGGCAAGGATAATTCCAATTCTTAGTTTTCACAGTAATCTTGAAATAAGAATTATAATACCATAGAAATCAGTGGCTAGCATGGTTTGAATGTGGTAGGATTAAAAATTGAGTATAGTATTTGGGATTGCCCTAGTTTATTGAGGGCCTTGTACTGCACATCTTCGTTGGGCCTTAAAGAACTTGCCTCCAGAGAGTCAAAATTATTGTAATATTCAAGAAGATGAGGTTCTATCTTGATTAATTTTTTTGTATGATCTAAGAATTTTCACCAGGAGGTAGTTTTTTTAGCAAGCCAAGTATATGTGTATTTCTTGAAGCACTTATAGTGATTTCAGGAATGATTATTTTGCTCGACATCACATTTTTTAGCATCTATGGTGGTAGATAGAAGATCATGGACATCAACATTAATTTTAGCAGCATAAGCTCCACTTTTTAAAATTGAAGGTATTAATAGCTTGAAAAAATCTTAATAAGATTTTAGATTTCAATTTAAATAATGTGAGTTAAATTTAAATTGGGTGGCAAATAAGAAAAATTGTATTAGAACCTAATTTTTTAAGACCACATGTTCATGCGTGGAGCTTCTTAAATGTATGCGGTGGAAAGCGTTATAATCAAATTTAAACAAGGACAAAATCTTCCTCAGTTAGTTGCTTTCTTCTATGAAAATTTGCTATTGCTTTACATTTCTTACTTTGCCAATTTATAGTCTTACATCAATATGATGTTTGTGAATATGCTTATTAAAAGATGCATCAAACTAAGAACACGATGAACAATGGAGAAATGTAATAGGCTTTTAGGATGCTTATCATACAAAAGGATTTTTTTTTTTGCGCCATGGATATAATGTTAGAACTTATGTTAAGAAAGATAGAGGTAGACGTAAAAAGACTTGGTTAGAAAATATTAGAAATGATATTTCTTTATTAGATCTAAATGAGAATTTGACTCTTAACCGGACACAATGGAGAAAAAAGGATTAATGTAGCTGACTCAACGTAGTGGGATAAAGGCTTGATGTTGTTGATGTTGTTGTTGTTGATAGAATGTTAGAACCAATTTGTTTAGTGGAAGCATCAAAGCTCATCTGCATTTACGTAGTTCTATATGCAGATTAATATTTTAATGCGAGCTCTTAATCACACCTCTCTTGAAGGTTGCTTTGTTCTGATCAAAAGATTCAATTTTATCATTAACATAGGGTGTTCTTGCTTCATCTTCTTGGGACAAAACTGTTCGAATTTGGGACGTTTTTGAAGGAAAGGGTGCAGTTGAGACTTTTCAACATAATCATGATGTTCTCACAGTTAGTTATCGTCCAGATGGAAAGCAGCTTGCTTGCAGCACATTGGATGGTCAAATATCCTTTTGGGATCCTTTAGATGGAATACTCATGTATACAATTGAAGGTCGAAGGGACATTGCTGGTGGGCGTCTCATGACGGACAGGAGGTCTGCTGCCAATTCAACTTCAGGAAAGTACTTCACTACATTGTGCTATTCTGCTGATGGAAGCTATATTTTAGCAGGTGGAAGTAGCAAGTACATTTGCATGTATGATGTTGCGGATCAGGTAAGACTAAGCTATATTTTCATTAAAATACAAATATGTTAAGTCCTTTTGAAATAATTCTTGCAACGTCATTGAAAACTCAATGATTTCACGTTTCAATTCTTGCCAGGTTCTATTGAGGAGGTTTCAAATAACTCGCAATCTCTCTTTGGATGGTGTTCTTGATTTTTTGAATTCTAAAAGAATGACAGATGATGGTCCATTAGATTTAATTGATGATGAGAATAGCGACGTGGAGGTAGGCGTTGATCAACAAAGGCGAGGAAATTTAGGGCAAGGCTTGCCTGGAGCGATTACTAATCTTGGTCGTCCTATTGCTCGTACGAAATGTTTGAAAATTTCTCCAACTGGAAGGAGTTGGGCTGCTGCTACTACTGAGGGTGTGCTGATGTACTCTATTGATGAGTCATTCATTTTTGATCCGACAGACCTTGACATTGACGTAACTCCTGAGGTATGGAAATTATGCTTTTCATTTAATTTTAAAACATTTAATGAGGTAAATTACTAAAAAATGATTTTGAACATGATACTGTTACATCTATATCTCTTGCAATAGTTACGTGAATTTTTGAGCTATAACCACATATTTTGTTATAGCCTTCTTTACAATTAAAATAGACATAGTTCCTTCTTTCTCTCCCTTTCTCTTCCTTTTTCTTCAATATGTATGTAAGTATAACTAAGAGCAATTAAAATAAAGGTTTTTGGAGAGATTTATGCAAATTTACACTTTCTTATGCTGATATGAAGCGATAGTTTATAACAACAAATTTAACAATAAGTTTTCTGTTGTAAAAGACTATAAAGAAAAGGAATGTAGAAAAAAAAAAAAATGATGAATCATTATTGGGAAAAATGCATTCAATTCTTACTTTCTTCTCACATTCAGTTTCATAATACCTCCATTTTTTCAATGTTTTTTAAAACTGAACCAACTTACATAAGTCAGTTTGTACAACTGGTGGAAGAAAAAGAATCTTCTACTAAAATGGAACTAAAAATACAAGAAAAGCTTTATATAGATATGTTGAATGCTGAAGTATCATTAGTTTTTAGCGATTAAAGAGTCATGTACATTCTATTTGACTGGCTATTTTATTCATAACCCGCAAGAATGAAATTAGATATTTAAACCTACTCCACATATGTATGCTAAACAACCTTTGGCAAAAGAAGGAAGCATGCAGTAGCTAAATAAACATTTCATTTGTAAATAGAAATCCAAGTGAATGAGTGTCAGAAACATCAAATTAAACTGAGGCAATTTCTATTATGATTTCGAGAAAAACAATTCCTTTAAGGGGCTTTCTATTTGCTAGTATTTAGAATTCAGAAGCATTATAATTATTGTGTAATTCAAATGCAATGTATTTGAATTATTTTGAGTTATGGTTAACTAAAAAACAAAATTCAAGAGATTACTTTTTTTTTTTTTTTGTTTATTTTGAATTACAATGAATCTAGATATAAAATAGAGGGGAAAATAGATTTAGGGCGGAGCAAGCAAGCAGTGTATGCACAATGTGACAATAAGGTGAGTGACATAGCGTGTGGAGGCAAAGATGCGTGTGGAGGCGAAAGTTGCTGGTGTTGGGTGTGGAGGCAGAGGGATGTCTTGCCAATGGAGAGGGATGCCTTGCTATGGTCTTTTGTTGATGTCGCAAAGGTTGTTTTTGTCACAAAGAGGATAGTCATGACGCTTATTTGGAATCTACCCGATTTGGGTGAATTCAAAATAGACACAATATGAACTAAGGGGATGTTTAGTTGATTGAGAAAGAAATGTTATGTAAAAGTAATACAAGTGTAAAAGAAATGTGTTGTATTTGAAATACTTTGAAGATGTTTGAATGAGTGAAAAGTAAATGTAAGTGATTAATTTTGTTTGTTTGACTTGAAGTAAAATAAATGCAGTGTTAAGTTCAAAGATGGTGGTGGTTGATGACCAGTAGTGGTGGTGGTGCCTGACAGGGTTTGTTGTTGTGGCGGTGATCGATGATGAGGGAGGTCAGCATATCAAGCTATAAACTTTGCACAACCACTAAAATGCCCACCCACCTCTTTCTTTTCAGAAAATCCATTGCCTACTGCACTTGACTCCCCTATCCCACCCAAAACATCTTATTACCACCGGACACAGCCTTCCACCAGGTTCTCATGCAAAAATTCAAAACCCTAATCCTAACTATAATCCGTATAAATAAAATATTTCATTAAAATAAAGAGTTTACTGTGAAGATAGATTAATGCATTTAAAACATTATCTTTGAATTTTTTATAGGACAACTATTGTTTTAATGATCCCTCGGGTGTGTAGCTTAATGGTGTTGCCTTTGACCTGTAAGCGGAGTAAGGTTTAGCTAATTGAAAAAAAATTACTTGAAATCATGGAATAATGAGCATTAGAAATCATACACTTATCATGTGATTTATTAGATTAATTGAGATTTTGAGAAGCTAATTAGCCTAATTAGGGATTAGTTAGTTATAATTAGGTCATCAATGTTTAACAGTGTTTAATTGTGATAATTATTTCTATAATAGCTATTAATAACTATAAAAGTAGTTATGTAAGTTATCATTAATTATATATTAAAGCTAATTAGTGATTAATTTGCAGTTTTTAATATGATTATGAAGTTATATTATATTTTATTATTATAATCAGTCCTAGATTTGTGATCGAGCCTGAGCCTGTCATTGAATCTGAACTCAAGAAAAATGTTTAGCTGCAATTTCTTTTATTGATGTCAAATTCTTCACCATATATACATGTTCCAAAACTTTCTATTATTGTTCTATGCTTCCTTAATAGACATCTTGGTTAAGTTTGTGTTACCATTGCCACCTCTCCATTGGATTATAGAATCTCATTTCATGGTGTTTGTTAAACAAAGTGGTATGGTATATGGAAAAGTTGGATTCTAAGCCTCCAGATTATACATTTGTGTCAGACTATACATGCTCAGTGATACTCATGAACTAGTTTCATCACCACTTCCTCCATGAACACCATATTCCCAAGCATAATTAATCCTTTTTTCTATGAGGGTGAATTCAATGAGAAGAAGCTTGCAAACAAAGAAAAATTTAAAAGGTTTTCGAAAAGAACAATCCTTTAAAAAGTGAAAATGTTAAAGTAAATTATTTAATTCCTATCTAGAAAGGAGCATAAGCATTAAAAAATAAACATCATCTTATATACATATAAAATAAAATATATTATGATAATATCAAACAAAAGAAATATTTAAAATTAGAATTCCCATACTTAAATATAAGGTTTTACCATTTTCAACTAGTCTTTTTAATGTAACACACAAAATATAATCATATTAATACAAGGTTTGTTATGTAACTTATATTTTTATTGAAATTTCATTATTAATTTATTACAATAAATCTGTATTATGGAGCAAACTTAAAGTATAAGTTATAAGTGTAAATGTTGTCAAGTCAAAGTTAAAATCATCAAATTAGGGATCTGTTTCACTATTAAAATAGAGGAGACTAATAAAAAATACTCTTGTACTTGGAAAAAATTGAGAAGTGAATACAATAAATAGCTCAAATAAATAATGAAGTAAATAAATAGGTGATAATGTGTAAGGTTGATGGAAAACAAAATTTAGGATGTGATGAAATAAAAGATATGTCGAAAGAAAAGAAGAATAATTTTTCCAGTTTGATATATAGAAGGTATCCTCCGGATAATTCCAATTGAAGCAATTTGATGTCTGACTCGGGCTTATATGATATGACCGATCGATAGAAAGACTCCAACACTCTACCTTTGTCACCCGCTGTATGAAAGCAATACACTGGGTTAAGTAGGTCATTTATCACCACAAAAAGGGTCTCCATCACGTTGGTGGATTATAGGTAAAATATGTTGCCTTGCTTGAGTGGCCTAGAAGCTCCTCTCGAACTACCTATTGAGCTGCGCTCTAAGAGTAAGAGTTCTTACTCTTTCATGTCTACAATCTAATCATTTGGAATCTATATTATGCAAGGAGACATTGCTTTTGCTAATTTGAATTGAAGGGTGATCAAATCGGTCTATTTTCGGCATCATATACATAGTTAACACATTCATCACAGTTAGCAACTCCGTCGATTTTACTTTGTTTGGCTTGTTTTATCATAAATAGTTGGAAAGCGCTATGATTAATTTTCGTGATCTATATGCAAGACACATGCAAAGAGCCAACTGACTCGCAGAGCAGTACAAAATTGAGCTTTTGACAATGATCCAATAAGAGAAATAACTGGGGCTCTGGTATCCAATTTCTTAGAGTATTTATTAGAAATGAATTTGATGCGGACCGCCGTCGACCGGCAGAGGAGGAGGCGTGCGGGCCGCCGCCGGCCGGCAAAGGAAGTGCCGGCGACCCCGGAGCACGCGGCATCGGCCGGGAAGGAGACCGCGCGGGTCGATCCGCCGAAGGCGACGCGGGCGCGGGACTTGACGCGGAGCGGAGCAGGGGGTCGGCTTGAGCAGAACCGGTCCATTTCTGGACCGGTTTGGCTCGGGTCTGGCCTGAGCTGGGCGGTTCAGCTTGGGCAGCCCACTAGTGGGTTTGGTTTGGTCTTTTGCTTGCTATAAGTAGGGATTAAGGGGGATTTCTAGGGTTATGCAAGATTTGAGTTTTCTCTTAGCCTCCTTAGTTTCTTTCTCTTGTTTTTCTAGGGTTTGTAGTGGGAGACCTTGTCCTTCTCGAAGTGGACAAATTGTATCTTGTTTTCCATTGGATTTTGAATGCAAAGGTTTTGGTTCTTCATCTCATCCCTCTTGTGTTGATTTTGTCCTTGATTTGGAGGAGAAATCTTTTCTTTGAAGGAGCATTAGGGCAAACCCAAACTTGGAACCCTAGGGCGTATCAAGTTGGTATCAGAGCTCTCGATCCTAGACGACATGGCATCAAAGAAGGTAGAAGTTTTGGAGGGAGAGATGAGCCAATTGAAGGAGGAAGTGGGAGAGAAGCTTTCGTCATTGGAAGGAAAATTCTCGTCCCTAGAGGAGAGATTTGGTGGAATGGAAGAGATGATCCGTAAATTGGTAGACGCCCAAGTTGCTCAATCAAATCCTAAGGAAAAGGGGAAATCGCCGATGTCAAACCCTAACCCTAATTTCTCAATTAGGGAAGATGGAGCAAGCCAACCGGGGGAAGCCATGCAAGCACCACCTCACATCTCGCACCAAGAGCCTTGGTCAAGGGAAGGGTGGGAGGCATCCGGCGTGGGTGGTGCCCCGTGGGAGGGGGCCGCCGACCAAGGGGGAGGAGCCGTACGTGACCCTCACGGTCCGTATGGAGGGTGGCCGATGAGGCCGGGAGGAGTGCAAGTGATGGGTCACACCACTTGGGAGCCACAAGGAGGGTGGCCGAGAGGTCCAGGAGGGTCGCCGGAGTTGGGCCGAGCCACGGGAGAGGTCGAGGGTGGTTGGCCGAGACAACCGGGAGGTACACACGAGGGGGGCCGATCCCCTTGGGAGCCACCAAGAAGGGGGGTGCAGACCCCCGTATCCAGGGGAGTGGAGGGGAAGACCTCAGTGGGAGGGATTTCAGCATGGGCCATGGGAGGATGGGAGGAATCCTCCTCGGACAGATACACGGATGAGGAAGTTGAAGGTCCCCGTATTCGAAGGGGAAGATGCGTACGGATGAGTCTACCGGGTGGAGCGATATTTCTCCGTTAACGGCGTCACGGAGGAGGAAAAGCTGATGGCTGTCCCGATTTGCTTGGAGGGGAAATCATTGGCTTGGTTCCAATGGATTGAGGGGCGACAACCTATACGGAGTTGTGAAGAGTTCAAGGACTTATTACTGCACAGGTTCAAAGTGTCCAGTGAGGGCACCCATTACGAACAGTTCATGTCTCTTGTTCAGGAAGGCACCGTGGCAGAGTACCGGGAGCGCTTTGAGCTTCTATCCTGGCGATTGAGGGGAATGCCCGATGACGCCATGGAGGGGAATTTCATGAAAGGGTCGAAACCCTACATCAGAGCCGCCATCAGGGTGGTCAACCAACGAGGGATAGTGGGAATTATGGAGACAGCTCAGCTTGTTGAGGACAAGCAGAAGGCGGATCAGACACGGAAATCAGGGGGGTTTCACCCCACTTATCGCTCACCACTCGTGCTCGAAGGACTTAAGGTGACGGCCACTACTCACCCCGAGGAGGTAAAACAGGAGAAAGCCACCACTGTCGTGAACCAAGGAGGGCTCAAGAGACTGACTGACTCCGAATTGAAGGAGAAGAGGATCAAGGGCCTCTACTACCGTTGCGACGAGAAATTTGCACCTGGGCATAGGTGTAAGAAAAAGACCCTGCACGTGATAGTGGTGGGGGATTCAGATGAGGACACAGATGAAGGGACAACAAGGGAAAGGTGATGCGGACATCCAACCGTCCATGCCAATCCGAGGAGGAGCTGAAGATCGACGACCGAGATCACTTTGTTTTATTTTCGTTTATTAAGTGTATTTTAATTTAGTTTTGCAATTTCCCTTTTTACCCTCTTTTCTTATGTAAGCCCAAGGGGCAAATATGTCTTTTAATTTCTTTGGAGGCCTATATATAGAGGCCCCTTCTCATGTATTAGGTATGATGGAATTATAATAAAATTTGTGTGTTTGCACTTGTGTTCTTCTTGAGAGAGGACGAGAGTGAAATCCCTATGGGAGGGAGACGGAGTTTCCGCCAGCCGTAGGATGGGTCCGGGCTCGTGGCGTGAAGTCCCTTGGAGAAGGGCGACGTAGTACCCGTCAGCCGCAGGATGTGTCCGGGCTCGCGGTTGTATCTTTAATTTTTTTTGTCTCTTTTTTTTTTTATTTGTTCCCACCTATTCTTTTCTAGTCGTTCATCTCTTTCCTCTACCTCCGTCTACCATCGTCGTCTCTATTTCTACCATAAGCCGCCGGCCACCTCACCCAAAGATCCTCCAACCGCCGGCCATGGCTCCCTAGCCGCCGGCCTCACCTTTCCTCCCACCCTCTTTGAGATTTCCTAATTTGGTTGGGTTAATTTAGGGAATGATTTGAATTTGAAATTATTCAAATTCAAAATTCAAATTCTTTCCTAAATTAGTGATTCTATTTTAGGAAAGTTCTTAATTTACATCCATTTGAATTTGAAACTTAAATTGGAGTGAATTATTTTCTTCCCTAATCTTTTAAACCAAATTAAGCAGTCTTAATTAACCTCATTAAATCCCTCTCTCTCATTAATTCTAGCCATTATTACTCCCTTATTAACTCCCCAAATTAAGCCCATTTCAATCCAAATTTCATGACATTTGAATTTCGAATTCTTTCCAAATGACTTGTTCTTAAATTTGGAAAATTTCCTAATCTATTAAATCTGAAATCAATTTTCAGATTTAATCAAATAGCTAATTGATTGATTGGGCCCACCTCTAATTTAATTCAATTAAATCCTATCCTTCCATCCCCCTCTCCCTCCCCCTTTCATTTTATTTTTTACCTTAATTAGGAAATCAATTAGGTAAGATTTAATCTCTTATTCTCCCCCTCCTGGCCCGTAACCTTGCTTCCAAACCTGTTTCTTCATATTCCTGAGTGTTCTCCTTGGCTGTTTTGAGATTCTAGCAAAGGAAACTCCACAGTTTTGAACCTATAAACCTTCCTGTTGCTGTCCAAAGAAGGACAGCTTGCTGCCCATCAACTCCAGCAAGAATTCCTTTACCGTATCACCATCGGGAAGGCTTCAAACAGCTGCCCAGGATCTTCCCAAGACCTCCAATCTGCTGTCCAGAGTTTCCCGCAGCAATTTGATGCTGTCCAGCCCCTCTAGGAGCGACCGGTGCTGCCTAGAATTGCTCGGAACCGCTGTCCCAGACGTTTAGGAGTCAAGCCTCCTCCCCGTTCTACATCAAAAGGTTAGGTGAGGTAGAGCATCCTCACCTAGATATGATAGAAGTGAGTCTGAATTCGATGGAAGGTTTACCATTCCACCCCACCATGAAGATGGAGGGTGAAATTGAAGGGTGCAAGGTGAGAGTTTTGTTTGACAGTGGAGCTACTCACAACTCCTTGGCCTATCGAGTGGCGGAACAGTTGAGTCTAAAGGTGATAACAAGCAAAGAGGTAGAGGTGACCATATGCACAGGACAGAAGGCCCGTATTTATGGGAAATGCAAGGGAGTCACTGTTATCTTGCAAGGGGAGGTAATTACTCAAGATTTTTTGCTGATTGATCTGGAAAACGCCGACATCATCTTGGGTATGCAGTGGCTTCAGTCTGTAGGAGACATGGAGGTCAATTGGGATAAGTTGCTGGTTAAATACAAGAGTAGTGGTCGGAGGGTGGCACTACAGGGTGACCCTAGCCTTTGTGAGTTTCCGACCACCAAGGGATCTACATTCTTTAACCTTGAGGACAAGGTTAATTTTAAAGGAGGGAGTATTGCTGCGGACCGCCGCCGACCGGCAGAGGAGGAGGCGTGTGGGCCACCGCCGGCCGGCAGAGGAAGTGCCGGCTACCCGGAGCATGCGGCATCGGCCGGGAAGGAGACCGCGCGGGTCGATCCGCCGAAGGCGACGCGGGCGCGGGACTTGACGTGGAGCGGAGCGGGGGGTCGGCTTGAGCGGAACCGGTCCATTTCTGGACCGGTTTGGCTCGGGTCTGCCCTGAGCCGGGCGGTTCAGCTTGGGCAGCCCACTAGTGGGTTTGGTTTGGTCTTTTGCTTGCTATAAGTAGGGATTAAGGGGGGATTTCTAGGGTTATGCAAGATTTGAGTTTTATCTTAGCCTCCTTAGTTTCTTTCTCTTGTTTTTCTAGGGTTTGTAGTGGGAGACCTTGTCCTTCTCGAAGTGGACAAATTGTATCTTGTTTTCCATTGGATTTTGAATGCAAAGGTTTTGGTTCTTCATCTCATCCCTCTTGTGTTGATTTTGTCCTTGATTTGGAGGAGAAATCTTTTCTTTGAAGGAGCATTAGGACAAACTCAAACTTGGGAACCCTAGGGCGTATCAGAATTCTCTAGTTGCTGGTATAGTAAGCAGAATAATACGTAAAAAAATAAGGGGGGGATATGAAATAGACAACATGAAGTTTATGCTCCACATAAAAAAAGCATATGTTTCATGTTACATAAACTTTGATGATCATGTTTTGAAGCATTTTGGAACTGCGTTGTTTTGAAGTGGTTTTTTTTTTTCGCTCTCTAAAACTCATTTTTCTAATCACTAAAGAAGAATATGATCATGCAAGAAAGTGATCATCATCAAGAGGCCCTTTCAATTTGTTATTAAAATCATGATGAAGTTGTTGAAAGGTGCAATGGGGGATTTACCTGCTTTTGTGATTGCTAAATGTCCATGTTGTATTTTGTAATATGATGTTAGTGAGTTCAACAAATGATAGAAAAAGCATCATATCAGTACATAAATTTTTTATTGAAATATTAGTAAGGAAAAAAGTGTAGATCAAATATAATTTGAACAATAAGTCCAAATAGATGTGCACAATATTGATTTACTATAACAACTAATACTCAATAAAAATGAATGGAGATTGAAGTTTCATAAAGCCGGCCATAGGTCGTTGGGTATGTCGGCAATAACGGTCGTGTTCATTTTTAATATAAAAAATGTTTGTAATTTTAGGGGAGTTAATTTAAATGTTGGCAAGAAGTTTGTTTTTGATTAAGAATTGCTCGTGTTAGCCGGATGTTCTTCTGACTACATGTAACAATCTTTGCTGATCTTCTCTGTTACACTTTTACCGGTTGTTTTATTGAGGGAATATATTTCTGGCAAATAAAGGGCATTGAAAGCAAAAAAGGACTGAGCCTTGGTTTTCTTGTATGATTTGAAAATTACTTGCTCTTAATTTTCCCTGCTTATTGAGTTTTAAAACTACTACCTTGGCATTGAAGCATGACTCAATTGCTCAGGTTTGTTTCTTTTTATCGTTTTGAAGCCCTTGTTGCCATTTAGTTTGCTTGTTAAGTTTGTTTTCTTTTATATTTCATAGGTGATTTATTATATTTTCTTTTGTTCAGTTATCATGCCATTACTTATATTTAGTATGCCATGTACTTACTGTTCAGTCATATCTGTAAGTAGTTTTTTAATCTAGAACCTCCGGACAACGACACAATGCCATTATTAGATATTCTGTGATCACAACGGCTGCTGAAGTATGAAACTTTCTGCTCAGCATGTTCTTAATTAAGCAATGTCTTTCTTAGCTGCATAAATATTGTTGTTCGTAGCGCTAGAATACCTATGATTATGATTTCATCAGGCAAATCCTTATATAGTGATGCTGTTTTTCATAGGCTGTAGATTCTGCTCTTTCAGAGGCTCAGCATCAGAGGGCATTGTTGCTTAGTCTTCGTCTAAATGAAGAATCCTTAATTAAGAAATGCATATTTTTTGTGAAGACATCAGATATACCCTCCATTGCTTCATCTATACCCGTCAAATATTTGCAGAGACTAATGGAAGTGTTTTCTGATCTCCTTGAAAGCTGTCCGCATCTAGAATTTATTCTTCAGTGGTGCCAGGTATTGTATTCTGTTTTGGGCACCTAAGAGAAATAGTTTAGACTTGACTTATCAGTAATTTGGTGCAGGAGCTCTGTAAGCGCCATGGACATTTCATTAGACAAAATTCCAGAAACTTGCTTCCGGCCCTAAGATCATTACAGAAGTCAATCACAAAATTGCATCAGGATCTGATGGATGTATGTTCCTCCAATGAGTACACGCTTCAATATTTATGTTCCACAGGCAGCAGATGAAGTAGTTCTGTAAGTTGGTTTTTGAAAAGTTTTTTAATCTTTAGTTTACAGTAGTTTTCGTCTTTTGGCACACTACCACCACTGATGTGAGAGTTTTGTGCTTTGAACTTGTGCATCTTTTACGCATTGAAATTCTTTCATACTGTTCCCGCCTAGTGATTTCAAGAATCCTGATTAATGTCGAGAAGGTTATGTCAGGAATGTGATTTGCTTAGGTTTGGGTGCTATGGGCATATAATTGAATGATGCTTGATCTTCTTTACGATAAAAATTGAATGTTTACATCTCACTTCCTTGATATAATGTTATTTTATATTTGCCGAGTAAGTCTGTGAATTTTAATATTGTATCTTAGTTTGTATTTAGTTTTTTGTTTTTGTTTTTTGGTTTGTTGGTTAGGTACTTGCTTATATTACAATTCGATATATTGACCTTACAACTGTGGCTTCAAGTTCTATACTAATTGGAGACACTGGAAAGTGCAGCTTATGCGTGTGCCTCTGTATTATATTTTTCCTTCACATGAAAATGAAGTGATGTGGGCTCTTTCTGCTTTCTTTTAACCATTTTAGTTTTTACCCGCATGCTTTGCTATTGATTATACTGCTCTAAGCACTAGAAATGTTGGGAAATAGGCGAAACCTAATTTAAATAATGAGAACGATAGAACGAAATAAAAAAAAGGGTTAAAAAAATAAAAACTTCCTCCATGTTTACTAAGGCTTCGTTTGAGATGGCTTTTTTATTGATTCTTAAAACAGCTTTTTAGTATAAAAAATTTATTTGTTGCACTAGAAAGCTGTTTTAAGGTAGCAAGAAAGTCGTCTCAAATGAAGCCTAAATTTATATCTATATCCGGTTATCGTTACTGTAGATTTTACTACAATTTTAGTTGGGGAGAATTACAATTTTAATTTCACAGGTACAGCTTGAAGACAGACTCCCCTCCCTTCTCTTTATAACAAAAATTGAGCCAGCAGAAAATACATAAAAAATCTCAAAACCTCAATGAAATATCCCGTGAATAACAGATCCCTCAAAATGCTTTGCCCTTGAACCTCGAGCTCCCACAATGACTTATCACAAAGGTCTACTTGCGACTACAGCTGATTACTGTGTTATGTACTTAGATAGAAGGTAGGCTTTACAGCTTAATATACTCCACATGCTAAATTACTTCGCCAGCTAGAGTATCATTTGCATGTCAAAGGTACTCTATTTAAGCTAACATACTAGAGTAGGATTTCGATAAGTACTATACCCTTTGATGTTTTTGTTGATTTTCTGTTCCTGATTACTTCATCTTCCATGATAGCACTGAAGAGCTCCAACTCTAAAATTGTTCTTACGGATATTCACTGAACAAATTACATGACTATGCTTTTCTACAATTTTCAGATTATAAATTCTTGTTTTTGCAGGAAGAGACTCGTCAGAAAACCAAATCAGTCGGATGATATATTTTACAGCCTCTGAATTTTGAACTTCTTTAAAGAACTTTTTTCACATGATGGGTGGCATTAGGACAACAGCGGCCTGTCAACTCCGGATAGTTCCTCATCTCCTTCCCCACCTCTCACAATTTTGAACCATTTGTACCGTCGATCTTAAATTTTGTCACAACTGTCACAATAAACAAGCACCAGAAGTGCTAGCAAGCCTGTCAATTATCAATGCTGTAATCTGATTTAGGCTTTGTTTGGAATAACTTTCTTACTGTTTCATAAAGCAGTTTTCTAGTACAAAAATTAAAATTTTTATATTATAAAGCTGCTTTAAGAAGCTTAAAGAAAGCCGTTCCAAATGAAACCTTAATCTGAAGGATCTCATTGTTCTAAATTAATCAGTTTTATGTCCAACTTTAGAGTTCTTTTGCTTAGATTATTTTGATAAGAAGTCCTAGTCAATGCTCATGAATGATTGAGTTTAGAGCAAACGCTTGTACTTCCGACCTCGTTTTTCACATTGAAGGCCTGAACAAAATTAGCTTTGAATTGGCTAATGTAGCATTAGATAAAGTTGATGATCACATTAGCTCGGTACGTTTTGGGTTTAGCATTCTATAAACTTTTTTTTACTAGGCACAATGGGAGCTCGGCTTGTATATGAGGATGACGATTCTGCATGATATGTTCACAATTCCCTTAGAACTTATAGGCAAGGAGTTTTTTGTTGTTTATCCTTCATTATTTATCATAGGAGAAGCTCCCATGTTAGTGTACTATGGAGTAGCAAGTGCCATTTATAGTGGAGGCCAAAAGGTTGTGGTGAAGGTTTTTGAGATATCGGAGGGCGGCGATGTTGAAGTGCTTATGGCGTCGTCTTTAGCTCAAGAACCTTCTACGACTCAAGTTGAAGCGAAGAACCTTCTACGACTGAGTCGAAACGACTCAGGGGTCCTTCCCTTCTCCTACACTAGCAATGGATTCTCTACTCAGGTGTTGCTTACTTTGGTATATATATATATATATATATATATATATATATACCACATTCATAATTTGAAGTCAAATTATGAATGTCTTTTCTTAGCACACAAATATAATAAATATGAAATGAAAATTTTCCTCAAGGGTCAATATTCATTACATATTAAATTGGATTAAATATGACCCCTTTTTTTCATGAATGATGTTGTAATATAACAATTACAAATGCTTAAATATTGTACAAAGCTCTAATGTTAATAGTGTGGTTCACAAACAAATTAATGTATTTGCACAAGCGAAATCAATTACAAGTCGAAGAAAATCACATCATGTTGAAAAATTAACAAAACAAAAATCTTAAGATTAGCATAAGGATAAGGTTGGAGAAGAGGGTTCAAGCATATGAATCTGCGAAGGGCGACATTATCGACGGCGACAATAGACTAATAACAAAGAGGATGAGAAAAGTTTTAATATTAGTTGAATAAATGCTAAAATTTAGCTACTTAGGGCTTCTCCAATCTAAAAATTTATTTTTTTCACTTCAAAATACAATAAATCATCTTCAATGGAACTCCATTGCTAACACAAAAAAAAGAGTATATTCTTTCTCATTTATGTTATGAGGTGGCATACGGCAAATGACGTTTTGTATGGTACCGTTCATACAGTGATAAAACACAAAAATGCATTTTCATTTGCTGTTTGGGTGGGTGCTTGTCAGAGCTGCAAACGGGCTGAACAATATTTGGTTGGAGACACAACTCACCTTGGCCTGTTGGTTGAGAGCTTATGCTTCTAAGAGGTCTTGAGTTTGAATCTTTGTGTATGCGTTCTGTTTGTGAATTTGTCTTAAATGATCTAAATATCTCAAAAAAATAAAAAAATTGGTTGGAGATGCCCTTATTATGTAAGAAAAAATATACCTTGAATGCTATGTATATAAATGCTATTTAAAATATGAAGGATCATATATTTAAAAAATTAACTTGTGCATCAACTGAGCTACTTCCAGGAGGCTTTGCCGCCTGTCTCTCCTTTAATAGCCGCCTCACCACTGCCATCTCATTCCACCTTCTCCCATCCCCATATATATTAGACAGATGGATGTATCTTCCACCATGGCATGGCTCAAGCTCGATCAACCATCTGCTAATTTCTTCACCAAGCTCCATCTCGCCATGGATCCTACAAGCTCCAGCCAGGGCTCCCCACACTCCCGGATGCGGCTCAATCGGCATCTTCTCAATGAAAACCAGAGCCTCTTTTATCAATCCAGCACGGCCCAACAAATCCACCATGCATCCATAATGTTCCTCTTCAGGGATTATGTTATACACCGTTGTCATTTCGTCGAACAGCATTCGGCCTTCCTCGACAAGCCCGTTATGGCTGCAAGCGCTGAGCAGATCAATGAATGTTATGGAGTTAGGTAATACTCCGGCGAGCCTCATTTTGTAGAAGAGCGTTAAAACCTGGCTTCCGGCGCCGTTCATGGCGAGACCGGTGATTATTGAGTTCCAGGTATAGATGTTTCTCTCTGGCATTGTGTTGAAGACTTGTATGGCTTCTTTTATTCCGCCGCATTTGCCGTACATGTCGACTAAGGCGGAGCCGAGAATGACGCCTGTATGGATGCCTAGAGTTTCTATGTAGCGGTGGACGGAACGGCCATGCTCCAGTGCTCGGAGTTGCGAACAAGCCGATACAGCGCTTACGAGCAGAGGCTCGTTGGGTTCGACGCCTTGCCGCGCCATTTTGTGAAAGACGGCGAGCGCCGTCTTGGTGAGGCCGGCCTGGACGAAGCCGGAAATCAAGGAGCTCCAGGAGGCGGCGTTTCGTTCGGTCATTTCGTCGAATAGGTGGCGTGCATCTGGTGTTCGCCCGGCCCGCGCGTAGCCGGCTAGCATTGCGTTATACGTCACGAGATTCCGGCTCGGGGAAAGGTTGAAGAGTGATCGCGCGGCGTCAATTGCTCCGGTGTTGGAGTATCCGGTGATTAGAGCCGTCCAGGAGACGACGTCGGTGGTTTCAATATGTTCATCGAAAATCCTTTGGGCTGAAGCCATGTCAGGGAGAGATGAGTACATGGTGATGGTGTTGTTGATGACAAAGATGTCGCCGTCGAGGCCGAGCTTTGTTGCGTGGCAGTGTAGGGAAGTGCCGGGGTTGAGAAGGCGAAGGGAGGCGCAGGAGCGGAGGAGGAATGGGAGAGTGAGGTGGTTAGGTGAGAGGCCGGTGCGAAGCATGTGTTGGTAGAGGTGGAGGGAATGAATAGGTTCTGGGCTTTGGGAAGAAGCGCGGATCATCGTGTTGTAGGAGAAGAGTGTGGGTGATGGGAGGGAGGCGAAGAGGGAGCGAACGTGCTTGAGGTCTCTGGTAAAAGGGATTGCGGCGGCGGCGAGGAGGCGGGAGGTGGCGAAGGTGTTGGTGGTGCTCCCGGTGACGATGAAGTGTGCGTGAGTGGCTTTGATCTCGGAGGAAGAAACGAAGGCAGTGAGGGAGATGGAGAGGTCGGGGTGGAGGAGGAGCTCTAGCTTCTTTGTTAGCATTCCTCCGCTGCTGCCTACCATTGGCGGGAAGACCAAGGATAGTTCCTCGGTGAAGAAAGAAAGTTGGTAAGGCCATTCTTCAAAAAAAAAAAAAAAAGGGAAGATAATTTTTATATTTATCAACCAATTCTTAATAATTTGTTGGATAATCATACAAAAATAAAAAAATTTCATACATGATTATGAATGAAATCGACATGAATTCCTTTATTTTAGGTCTTCTTCAATTGAACAAACTCATTTTTCACTTAAAAATGGAACATGGACATATCTACGACTGTCAAAATGGGGTCATAGGTCGGGTTTGGATTCAACTCAGAACTGACTCGACACTGTTCGATCTGATCCAAACCCGACTAGTTTTTGCAAATGAGTTGGTTTTTTGAACCGGAACCGACATGTTTCGGGTATATTTTACTGTTTTTTATAATTTAATTCGATTTATATAAACCTAAATAAAATTAAGTTAAGATTTACTTCAATCAAATTAAAATAAATCAAGCTTTATTCAGTTTGGTTAACATGATTTATTATTTTTTAGAAATAACATTTACTTATTTAATAATAATCTTTTATAACAATCCTTAATTAATTAAAAATGGATCAAACAATTTCGGGTTTCTAGAAATCTCTAACCCTAACCTGATCCAGTTCGGGTTCAAATTGACCTGAGACTGAAATTTCAGGTCGGATTTGAGTCGGGTTTTCTGTTGTGTCAAATATTGATACCCCTATACATATCAAACTATAATTTATCTCCATTCGAATTTCTTTAAAAAATGAGTTTGTGAATAGTGGGATGCTAATATTAAAATATTTGTAATATAATCAAAGTTTGTAATATACTTTAACAATTAAATTATCTACAAATGATCTACATATTCACTAAATAGCTTTGTTACAGATGTTTATTTGATCACTACTCTTTAACCGCTTTTAATAAATTTTCGCGTTAGAAATCTATTTTATGCAATAATTTTATAATCACTTTTATAAAAGTTACAGTCGTCTTAATCCCATATGACCCTCTTTATTCTATGGCCCTCTTTATTCTATTCTTCCTCTATTTAATTGCCATAAAAAAGTAAAAAGCACTATTTATTTATTTTTTTATTTTATTTTATTTACTCACATGTGATGTCCAGTATTTAAGTGCTAAAGATGTTATGCTATAATAAATATCAATAATCAAATTCAAATAATAATCTAATCCTCTATGCCTTTTGAGTAAAAAAATGAAAAGCTAAATATTTTGTTCTTGAGAGATTTACATTAGAGCATTTAAAATTATTATATTTATATATTTAGAATATAAAATTTATTATTTATTCACATAACAAAAAAAAAAATTTAAATAATATAAAAACTAAAAAGTAATAAGTTACTCACACTCTCGCTTTTAATATCATCATTAAACAACTCGTATCACGCTACTCCAATTGAACTTCATTAGCAATATCGCTCGTTGCCATTTCCGATCTTATGGAGACTTTTTACCAGCAAGATCTTGTCATGGTTTTTCACATTTTCTTTGTCTTTCATCTAATGCATAATGCATTGCGTGTCGTGGCGGTTTCTGATTGGCTTTCGGACTCGTTCGTCGATCGTTCGCATGTAAATAATATCTCCCAACTAAGAGAGACTATATTTTAAGCTTATATATCTGATGCATGTGTGAGTTTATTTTTTAATTTGCTCAGAAGTGTGCAAAAACTTATGGATTACCCATTTGCATGAATGGAAAAAAAGCATGTAGAGTTTTGGGTGTCACTTTATAGCTTGAGCTATACATTTTTCTCTTACTAAAATTCTGTTTTAAGAAGCAATAAAAAATAACAAAGCATAAGATATATATATATATATATATATATATATATATATATATATATATATATATATATATATATATATATATATATATATAAATTTGTACATAAGCTTTTTTTTAGATCACTTAATTTAGATCATTTTGTGCTTCTCCAAAAAAACTTGACTCAAGCTTCATTTGGAATAGCTTTTTTTTACTGCTTTTAAAGCAGCTTTATAGCACAAAAAATTTTAATTTGTCTAAAAAGCTGCTTTTGAAAGCAATTAGAAAGTTGTCTCAATCGAAACCTCAAACTTGACATTGCTCCTTTGGTTAGTTGAGTGGCCCCTTAATTTTCTCCATGCTTTTTCACAGTCTCATTTTAGTTTCCCATGCCATTTAATTATGGACATGCGCTTAAGTTTTGGACAATAAATAGAGCTTAAATGATCATATGCATTTGTTGGGTGCTGCAATTGTGATGTCTATGACAACCCTCTCTTTATCTCTAATCTTTCACATGCAATAACTTCTTTCATTTATTCCAATTGTTTAAAATGCTAAATTTTATCGGCCTTCTGAATACTTATATAAAACTTATGTTTTATTTGAGACAAATTTCTTATTATTTTGCTTTTCAAATCTTAATCATAAATATGACTTCGTTTGGGATAGCTTTCTAACTGTTTCTTAAAGTAGCTTTCTATAAATCTGCTTTAAGAAGCAATCAGACAGCCAACCCAAACGAAGCCAATACTTTGTCACTGTTTTTTCAATGCTTCCAAAAAAATGTTAGACTGAAAAATTGCTTTCTGAAAGTGTTTTTAAAAGTTAATTTCTCTACAATTGCTTTACAAGTCAATAAAAAAATTATCTCAAATGAAACTTTAATGGGAGTATATTACATATTTATAATATATATGTTTTATTAATAATATATAAAAAGGGGGATTTACATACATACATATCACCCTATAAATTTTAATATTTCATTTCATGCATTTATATTTATTTTATAGGTGGTAGATATATAATATTAATATTAATTTAGGTATTAGATATATGATAATATGAAATAAAGTGGTATGTATGTAAATTCTCCCATAATTCATATCCGGGCTGCTGAATAGGAATGGGACCACAAAATACGTGGATCGATCTCATCCGTTGGTTAAATAGAGCCCAATTCCATTGTCGTCTTGTTGGTTCTTGATTACTTGGGGGTGGGTCCACCTAGATATTATATTAAACATAGCAATTTTCCGGTTTGGTCCGACCGCTCCACAATTTGGCCAGTACATGGTCCATATTCCACGCACCCTATTTTGGGAGCAATTATTACACATGATGCGTCCAGAGACCAATAATAAAGTGCCACGTCACCTAAAATTCGGTATTAAGCACTCGGTATTGCTCGGTATATATATGGATTTCCAGTTTTATGTCCGGACGTAATAATTACTTTTATTTTGACGAAGTAAAATTATGTACGAAAAATATTTGAACGTTGCGGCATTGGGCCTGAGAGGGCAGGGGTGCTAGAAGTTGCTGACACAACATTGAAGGTTTGTTCTAAAGTAGTTTTGAATTTAACATATAACATTGCGGCGCTGGGTAGTGATTTCTATTACTGAACAAATGATATAAATTATTGATTTGATATTGATATAAAATAGTTGAATATCATGTGTCCACTCTTATATGATTTTACTTCATTGATATGATTCTAAGATTTTGTTATAAATGTTTTAGTTTTATTGATTTAATTTTCTTTTTAATTTAATAAAATTGCTAATATGTATGATTTAAGAAGGATTATTTAAGGATTTATTGATTCGACATTCATACTGGTTTATTGACATATATATTTTATTTTTTATGCACCGTACTATTTTACTGACATCTATATCGTACCGTTCTACTACTTTACAAATTTTACATCTCATACATGCATTTTACTATTTTTGCATAGATTCATGATCATATTGACTACAACTGTTATAAACTGACTAACGATATACATTATGTTTCTTTAATATGCTTTCAGTTCAATTGTTAGATTTAATGATCGGATGAATTTCTTAGCTCATTGTATACAATTTAAACTCATAAGGGAGTCAAGGGTTATATTTTGTCGACATCTTTCTCACACGAGTTGACAACTTCATCCGGATCAACGACTTCCTCATATAAGTCGATGATTTTTAGTAAGTCGGCAACTTTTTCTATGAAGCAATTAACTTAAGCTTCATTTGGGACGGCTTTCTTGGTACTTCTTAAAGCTGCTTTCTAATACAAAAATTTAAAATTTTGTAGTAAAAAGCTCCTTTAAGAAGCAGTAAGAAAACCGTCCCAAATGGAGCCTTAAAGGCTTCGTTTGATTTGGTTTATGCTTACATAAAAAGGAGTTTTAGAAAAAGAGGTTGAGAAAAAGCGGTTCAATAAAATGGAGTTTCAATAATGAGATATGTTTGACTAATATTTTTAAAAGTGCTTATTAATACTTGAAAGTAATTTTAAATTGTTTGTTTAGGAGTTCTGCTTTTGAGATTTTATTATTTAATACTTGAAAGTAATTTTAAATCAGTAATTCGCTTCCGGAACTCCGTTTTGTGACCGAAGAAGCAGATACAAAAAGAATTTTGTAACCGCTGAAAAAAACGATGTTTATTAAAAAGGAATTATTGTTAAGCTTTGATTCCAAACAGTAAATACTAATTAATTTTGACGTATTCAAACGGAAATGGAGAAAAAAAGCCTTATCAAACGAGGCCTTTAGTCCTATGAGTTGGTGATTCTAACCAACAAACTGTCGAAATTTTATAGCTTTTTGTGTAGCATCCAATTGCCATATGTTTACAAGATTTGAGGATCATTTAAAAATAACCCGAAAATAAATTTCTTAAAATGATAATTTAGATCATTTTTTTTAGAAAAGTACTTTTTTAGATGATCTATTAAAGATTCATTTGAGACATCCTTTTTTAATGCTTTAAATAGCAATTTTTTAGTACACAAATTTTTTGATCTAAAATTTGTGTACTTAAAAGCTGCTTTGAAAAAATAGTAAGAAAGTTATCCAAACGAAACCTAAGACAATGAGTTTATCAAATATGTATTAACTTTATAATAATCTTGATACGACATGCAAAAATTATCTTGATCGGCACGAATCTCGAGGCAAAAGCTAGTTGGAAACTTCAAAAATTAATTTTGGGAGCACCCAAACTCCGATTTAGACGAGCTTATAGTCAAACAGAGCGTCTCGAAAATACGAACCCAACGACACTAAGATCAACCCAATCCGAGCCGAAATGAGTCCGAATCAAGGGCTCAAAGCGCTGTTGGAAGGTTCAAAAAGTAATTTGAGTTACCAAACGGTCTCCAATTTTGACAAGCTTATACTCGAATCGAATGGATCGATGAGACAAATCCAACGAGCCCAAGATCACTGAATTCCGACATCATTAAGGCCTTCAAATTCCCAATGAACGGTGCATGATCAAAGGATTTGATATCGGCCGTCCATTAAAACCACTCCCAATTCGCCCTTGATCTCACTCCTATTTACGGGCTATGCCACTCCAGAAAAACTATAAATAGAGCCCTCATTCTACACAAAGGGAGGGAGAAGTGAAGAGAGAGAAGAAGAAGAGGAGAAAGGGGAAAAGGAGATTCCTCACCTCCTCGACCACCGCCGGAGCTCTTCCTGCCGCCTGAAGACGCCGGAACTCTGCCCGATATTTGGGAGAATGCCAGAATTCTGCCCAACTTCCATGGGATGCTGAAAGTCTTCTCAATTTACAAGAGAGTTCCCTCCTGACGCCGAAACTCCGCCCAAGTGAAGCCGGAGTTCTTCTCTGCTACCAAAGACGTTGGACTTCTACCCGACGTCGGACCTTCACTCTTCGCCAAGTTTCTACCCGACGCCGGACTTCTACCGGTTATTGGACTTCGCTGGACGTCTATGCGAAGATGCATTTCTTTCCATTGTTGGACTTCTACCTGACGCTGTCCTACTGATCTTCGTCGTCAGACTACAGTCCTTCTGACCCCCGTCGCCAGCCGACTACGGTCCTCCTGGCTTACGTTGCCCGCCGACTACAGTCTTTTCGACATCTGTCGCCCGTTTTATACGGTCCTCCTGACTTATGTCTCCCGCCGACTACAGTCTTTCCGACCTCCGTCGCCCGCCGACTACGGTCTTCCTGACTTACGTCGCCCGCCGACTACAGTCCTCCGTCGCCAGCTGACTACGGCCTCCTGACCTACGTTGCCCGCCGACTACAGTCCTTCTAACAAAGCGAATACGTTGATAGTAGCTCTTTGTATTTACATCATGTAATGTACTCCATAAGATGTACATCAAGCTAAGGCCTTCTCCCAAGGAAGGGCCTCATTTGTAATCGACTGCAAATACTAGTGGATTCGTTCAAACTGGGCTAAGCCCCGTGGTTTTTCCCCCTTTTACAGGAGTTTTCCACGTAAAAATCTTGGTGTCTCATAAATGCTAGACCCTCTCTCCTTATCTGATTGCGTGTCGGATTTTCGTACAATGCTAAGACGTTAAATATGATATTTCTCTACCGCCGCGAATACTCCTGGACGCAACAAATCTATTTATTTAAATTATTTGATCGCCTTTAATGGCTATTGTTGCAATAATTCTGATCAAATAATTGTAATTTTTATAGTATTTTAGACAACAGCTTTTTCAAATAGTTACTCGTTTTATTCTCTCATCACTTGCATAGCATAGCATGACACAACACACAATAACTAACCACAGTAATATCAAATTTATGGCTTTGTTTGGGGCAACTTTGGCTTTCTCAATCACAGATTAAAAACATAATAAATAAATAAAGACAAAAATTTGAAAAAATAGTGATAAATATTTTCAATTAGTTTTTTTTTTTTAATTTTTGGGATGAAAAATATTTCATATTTAAATTTGTTGGAACGTGAAAGATATAAGAAAATTATGTATTTCTTATAATTAATTATGTATTTCATCTCAAATGAATCTTTAAAATAAAATTTATTTATATAAAATAGTGTTCTTATAATATTTAGATTTTAATTAGCATATTTAATTGTGAAAATTATGCCCAACTTATTCATCATTGGACAATTATTTTTTTAATTGATTTTGCTTATTTTATTTAAATGAATAGCATGAATTAAATGTGTTTTAGGTGGTCCCAAAAATATCACTATCAAGCATGTTCATGACATAGATGGATCTCAAATTCAACATCTCACCTAATTACACCTATTAAATGCATCGCTTATAGAGTTTTTATCTCCAAATTATTCAAGATTTTATTGATTCGTCAATCGAACGAGAAGACGAACTAGCTACTTAGGAGCTATTTGATTGGGTGTAAAATAGATATCGTAGGCTACTTTTTGTATGTGATTTGAAGCAAAATAAAATCAATGTAAGCTTGATCATTCAAGCTTATGACGATGATGGCAGTAGCGAGCGAGTGAGTAGCTGATGGCGGTGATGAGCGACAGTGGGTGGTTGCAATGATGAATTGCAACGAGTGAGAAAAAATTTATGATATATTTAAAAATAGTAAAAGGAGTTGCCGTAATAGAACTTTGCTGGAAAGGTCATCGATAGGATTGACGGTATGTGTGGCATCGAAACTATCAAAGATGAATAAGAGTTGAAAATGTCATGATAGGATTTTACTAATAAAAAGGGCATCGATGAGTGTTATATGAGTAAATAATAAGTTTTAGGGGTTAAATATAAAAATTAAGATATTAAAGTGTTAAAATAACTAAATAATAATCTGAAATTTCGATCTACTAATGCGATGGGAATCCAATGGTTTGTAAAACGGATAAACCCGATAAGAGATTGGGCCCACAGTAATAATTGCTCTGCGGCGATCAAAGCAGACGTGGATCCTCGCTGGTTGTGGGACCCAATCCCAACCGCCAAGCCCCTCTCCGTTCCCTTTCTCGTTCGCCGCGTCCACGTTCATCCAGAGACCACCCCGGGCCCCACCAATTTGTCCCATTCCCTAAGCATATCCACTCGTCACGCGGGCCCCACCCCGCCAACCTGTTTGCCGCATATAATATAAGGCTCGGACCGTAGCCCTTCGAACTCGCCGGAGACAGCAGAGACATAGGGAGAAGAAGAGATGGCGGAGAGCCTAGCGGATATGGTCTTGGGGTTCTTCGAGGAGGAATGGGCCGCCGGAAGTTCAGGAAGCGACGACGGTTGGATTAGCGCCGGGGAAGGGGATGGAGCGGAATCCGGCGGAGGCGTCGCCGAGGCCAGGGCGTTTTGGGAATCTCAAGACCAGCTCCTCCAAGTAAGTTCCCAAATTAATTTTTAAAATTTTAATTCTTTGTTAGAAAAGAGCGATTTTGATGGATGGGATTTGTGGTATATAGGAGGCGCTGATGAGAACCGGGTCAACGGAAACGAGGATTCGAGGAAACGTGGAGGAGGCGGTAAGAAAACTGTGGGCGGAAGGCGCCGCCTTGTGTGATATCTCCGGCGGTGGTTTCGCCACCGCTGCCTCTGCCGGCGGCGGCGCTAGCGACGGTAGTCGCGGTTACGTGCTGAGGGGAATTGCTGAGAGGCTCCGGGAGAAGGGCTATGACAGCGCGGTCTGTAGATCTAAGTGGCAACGATCACCGGATATTCCTTCAGGTGATTTAGAATATACTTTATCCTATCTATAGCTTAACGTAAAATAATAAAAATATTGTGTTAAGATATCTGATAAAATACAGGCAAATTTAGTTTTATATGAATATTTTATAAATTTAATTGTTTTTTTTATCATATTTATATTAAAACAAATTCAATAATTTAAATATTCATTATAATCAGAATTTAATCCAAATATTCTTATCTAAATTAAAATTTAGATAAGAATATTATTCTTATCAATTAAATGATTGTTTTTTTAATTAGTATAATATATTTATATATCTCTTAAATTGCTGAAAATGTTATTATTTCAATTGAAATTTTTCTTATTGCAGAAGTTTTAAATTGAAAATAGTTATTTTTTTAAATTATCTTCCTTTCCTTTTGGTGATCAATCTACATAAATTCACAATTATTCAATTAATTGCATAGAAATCAACTTTTTAAAAAATAATATCGAGTGATAATGCCTTAGCCCAAATATCACACCCTGTTGATAAATTTTTTTAATTTTTTACTAAACAATTGCTTCAAATAGTAAGAAAGTCATAGGCTTCATTTGAGACAGCTTTCTTATTATTTCTTAAAGTAATTTTTTAGTACAAAAGTTTTAATATTTGTACTAAAAAGCTGCTTTAAGAAGCAGTAAGAAAGTCGTCTCAAACGAAGCCTTAATTTGTTTGGGACAGTTTCGTTGCTACTTTCTAAAACATATTTCTAATATAAAAATTTCTTGAATTAAAAATTTTTGTACGGAAAATTAATTTTATAAAGTAGCAAAAAAATTGTCCCAAATAAATGAATGCAGATAGGTAGGTTAAAGATCTTATCAGATCTACTACATAATCATATTTATATATAAAAGAAATTAAATGAGAAGATAAGTTTAGGAATTTTTTATTTAGTCATTTAAAATAAAAAAAATAATCCTTAGCACAAATGTAATCAAAGTTACAGATAAGTTAATTGTATGCTTTCCCAAATCAAACAAATAGGAGATAACGTTGGAGAAATGTAAAGGATCAGAGTCAACGTGGTAGTTAACCACTTGGTCAAGTTCATTAACATTTTTATATAAAAAAATTTATTTATAATTAATTTATAGCCATGAAATACAATTTAAATTTATTTTAATTTATTAATCATATATTATACTCATCTCAAAGTAATTTTGATCAAATTTGCATTAATAAATATTAAAAAATTGCATTTCTACTTGTTCTAAATTAATATTATCTTGATTAAATTTTTTTAAAAAATTAATAATAAATATTTTATAACTTTATTAATAAAAAAAACATAAGCATGCATTAAATTAATTAAATTACTTAATTTGAAAATTTCCATAAAAATTTCAATTTTTATTTCAAATTCAACTAATAATGAAAGGTGGGTAATAAATAAATGCAGGGGAACACAGCTACGTTGACGTGCTCATCGGGTCGAGAAGCGGGCTTAAAGACCCGACCCGAATGGTAATCGAGCCGAACTTTAAAGCCGAATTCGAGATGGCGAGAGCCAGCCCGGAGTACAACTCCCTGGTGGCGCGGCTGCCGGAGATATTCGTCGGAAAAACAGAAAAGCTTAAATCGGTGGTCAAAATAATGTGCCGGGCGGCCAAGCGTTGTCTGAAGGAGAACAAAATGCACATGGCACCTTGGAGGAAACAAGAATACATGCTCTCCAAGTGGTTTCACACGTGCGAAAGGTTTTCACCACCGACGCCGGCGGCGGCGGTGAGGGATGCCATCGGCGGTGCCCCACGGCAGCCGCGGCCGAGGGCCTCTTTATTAACATTCGATCTGCGCCGTACAGCTGTGAAGGTCGTGTGAATCTGCGGGCGGATGGATGGATGGATGCTAGCATGGATTGCTTTTATCATTTTTTTTTGTTGCAAAATCAAAGAGTTTGATGTAAAATGTAACTATTATAGGCTTCGCGTGCAATATATCAATTGTTGAGGATTTGGGACAAATTTATTACTATTTTCTAAATCAATTTAGTATAAAATTTCTAATTAAAGAAATTTTGTACTAAAAATTTGTTTTAGAAAGCAGTAAGAAAGACGTCTCAGACGAAGGCCTTCGTTTGGGTAACCTTTCTTATTATTTTACTTTTGAGATAACACTTGTAATGTTTATTTAGTCACTATTTTTGTTGTTTTTTGAAATTTTTAGGCTAAAAATTACATTCTACAACAACTTTAAAGTATTCCTTCTAAACAAGATACAATTTTCATCTCCTTGAATCGAATGCGATAATCTTCGAGAATGGACGATGCCCACACTTCAGGTCGGTCAGAAAGACAAAAAAGTCTAGCGCTATTTTCCTTTATGCACTCTAAATTGTTCTTAGAGAACCCCATTGAACAAGTCTATGTATAGAAAAAATAAAGCCCCTAATGATAGAGCTCTAGTGCTTGTTCAAGGGAGTTCTCTTAATTGTCAAATTTTTCTCCTTTATTTGACCATCAGAGTCCAATCTTTTGCAGTCATTGAAGAGATTCAAAGTTGGTTGTTACCACACTTTCTTCTTTTATATATATTTCTTTTTTATCTTTGATGTATGCAGAACTCTATTGCTATCCACTTCTTCATGTAATGTATTGAATATAAATCCCTTCCTGATTGACCATATATACTTATTTCACAGTGATTCAGGTCCGTTTAAGACGGCTATAATTTTTTATAGAGGTGATTATAAAGTTGTTTTGAAGAAACTATTTTTTTTTAAAAACTATTCCAAAGACTGGGAGGAGTTCTCTTGTTTTTCTATGATTGGGCAAGTTTTGGCTCGAACGCGATTTTAATGAGACGAGCTCGAGTTTGAGATCGTTTTTTGAGATTGACTCGAGCTGGAGCTCGCTTTCCGGCTAACAAGCCGAGCTCGTTAGTGTTAAAACTCGACTCGTGTACACCCCTAATCCAGTCCTTCGTTAGCACTTGTTTCTTCATTTGTGTTGCCTTTGTTTTATGTTTCGCTTATTTTTGTTTCTATCTTTTACACATTGTGAGTATTCCGGTTTATGTTTACAGCTCTATAGTTACTATTATACTTCTTGAGTTGTACATTGTTCTTTGTAGCTTCTTTTACATGAAATGAAAAGTTGGCTAGTTCCTTAAATTTCAACAAAAAAAAAAAAAAAGACAAACAATGAAACAAATCTAGCCCACCCACTTCATTATTGAAATAAAATGATGTAAGAATTTTAATATGGACTTAATTCGGGTTTTATTTGGGATAATTTTTTTACTGTTTTATTTTTTAGATTGCAATCATAAATTTTATTTAGTTACTGTTTTTAATCAACTTTTGTGCAATAAAACTGCTTTCTACTTCAACTTTTTAAAAAGTGCTTTCTTCATAATAACTTTACAATCACTTTTACAACAATCGCAACCATCTCAAACAAACTCTCAGAGAAATTGGGTCTATATGGACCTAATAATATCACCAATATATTTTTCTATATATATATATATATATATATATATATATATATCATAAATCTCATTTTTAAAAATTAAAATTAAATTTATAATATTTTATTTCTATAGAATCATATATGTCAAACTATTTTATTAAATTGTTAGTTTAAAAATGTTTTGATCTCTCAACATGTCATTATGCTATTCTACCGATTATCAATGTTAACTATTTCATCAAAGACAAAGTTTGATAATCTTCTAAAATGAACCCTTTCTCAACTCATCTTGATACAAACCCTTAGTCTCCTTTACATGAACATTCCCAAAAAACTCGATAATGAAGGCAATAGCTTGATTGACATTCTCTTGTAGAGATGGTGGAAGGGTTATATGAGTAATGTTGAAAAGAGCAGGGGCGGAACCATATAGGTGTAAGGGGGGAATCGCCCCACCTTAAAAAAATTTAATTATAAAAACGTGCATAAGTTATTTCCCTCCCTAAAGTCTCTTACTTTGCTCCCCTTTTGTCCTAACTGCCCATAATCACCCTCACACAAGCTTTAAAATTTCGAACAAGTCATGCCTTCATACATTTCGATTTATATCTTTTTAGGACTTAATAGATTAATAAGCTTGTAATAAAACTATTAGGCTATGAAAGGGATTATTTTTTGGAGGAAAATGGTGAAGAACTCCATATAAACAACTTGGGATAATAAAAATTTAATCATGGTATATCTATGGGCTTTGGATCAAAATAGTTAAAGATGTGAAGATTTTTTAATCATGTTACTCACACCAAGAAATTAACTTCCCATATTTTTTGCTAGGTTACCTTGGGGTTAAAGGGGGAGTTAACTTCTTGGAAAATTATAGGGGATGTGGTAGAATGTGAAGGAGAGTTTTCAAAAAAAAATCGAGGTGCCTTTGAGTCTAACAAGGGAAGACGGAAATTATGCTAGGAGAGAAGAGTAGACGAGGAAAATAATAAAAAAACTCGTCAAAATCTTCGAAGAACGAACGGGCCACCAAACTTAACCAAAAAGTAAAACAATCGCCAACCTTTCAAAACAATTTACTCAAACAAAAAAGAAATTTTATTCAATGAATTCAAATATATAAAATAAAATCTTATTTATTAACAATAAAATTCAACAAATCAAATAGGAGCAGTTGAGTGATCTTAAAATCAATAAATTTTTGATAAATATCTACTTTCTTGATTGGTGTTTAGGGTGGATCATGCACTTTCTTAAACAATTGTATGACATTTGAGTTATTATCACTATGCTTTAAAGGAATCAAAGCCAAAACCTTCTCTTTGGAGATATTTCATGATGTGAATAATAATGGGAACATTGATTCTCAGTAAGGACTTATGTTAGTAAGTTTTAGGCTTCGTTTGGGACTGCTTTTTTATTGCTTTCTAAAACGGAGTTTTAATAAAAAATAAAAAAAATTTGTACTAAAACTCAGTTTTAGAAAGCAATAAAAAAGCAACCCCAAACGAACCCTTAGTGAGTGTTCATCATCTTCCAATGAACAAGTCTTTGACAATAAAAAATTTAGAATTTCACCTACTAAAATTTCATTTGGGATAATTTTTTTAATACTTTAGTAAAGTAATTTGTTAGTACACTTTTTTTTTAATTAAAATTTTTGTACTAAAAACCTGCTTCATAAAGCAGTAAAAAAATTACTCCAAACGAAGAAGCTTAAATCTTCTATTGCGCTATTGAAGACGACGCCAATCATTCCATGTTGAAGTTTGTGATGGGGAGAGAGAGGGGCGGTGAGAGAGAAAAGGCACATTCGGAATATTTTTTGAACGTATTTTAAATGCGCTATTTTGTTTGACTCATTCAGAATATTTTACTAATTTTAATGATTAATGTGCTCCTCTATAAAATAAGCCATTATAAGAAATAAGGGCATTTTAATATTCCCATTGGTTACATGAGGTGGAGTCATACACAATATTGCTAAAATCCATGTTTGAAAAATAAACCCTTAGATGATAGAGCTTTGAATGTAACCCTAAAACATAACAACTAGTGTTAATGATAATTTCAGTCATTTATTGTGATTTTTGCATTAAATCAAACAATAGAATGCTTGTATTTAGACACATGGCTGTTTCCAAAATTTAATGAAGTCTCATAATTGATGAATAAATCTTATGGCTATAATGCCTAATCAAGTGGTTGAGAGCCTTTGCATCTAAATCAACCGATAAACCATTGATAATAATTTTTAAGATATTTGCTTATTAAACTAATTGGTACAAACACTTATGTGGTTTTCGTAAATTATATAGTCTAATGTTATTTTGAGAAAAAAAAAAACTTGAATAATTGACCAACTCGTATGTCCTAAGGAAGAATGTCGTATAACCCTAGGGCGTCTCCAACCGAAAAACTCATTTTCCACTTTAAAATGTAGTAGTTCATCTCCAATCGAACTCAATTTCTTTCTCCTCTTTCGCACATTCCATCATCTCGCTGCGAAGGTAACCATCTTTCGCCTATTTCACACGCTTCTACGGCAAATCCCGTAACACATTTGCGTAGGTGAACAATGCGGCACCAATATTGATGTCGCACTGTTCACCTACCGAATTTTGACGTGCAATTTTAACATTCAAATGGAGCGAATGGCGGACGACATACTACCGTATGTAGTTCGGTTAAAGATGCTCTTAATGTGGTTGATGAACCTAACATGATCGTAGTGCATCGTTATGTGTTACGTATAGGGGTTATAGAAGAAAACAATTACACCAAAAATATATAAATATAAACTTTTTTCAATTTTTCATAGAAATGATCAAACTCATAATTATTATTTGTTTATAGCAAGATGAACAAGAAAGTCAGAGACTGAAGCAACAAAGAAGAAATCAATAGAAAACCGATGGCAGTGGCCTACCTAAATAAGGCAAATACAAAGGTATATGGCACTGAAACTCAGGAATCCTAACACCCAATGCAATATCTGAGTGGAATGATACCTAGAAGATGAAGAAGCCACAGAGGAGCTCTCCAATGGCTGAAAAACATTAGAAGTAGAAGAAGAAGAAGAAGGTCTACTTTCACAAACACCAACTCCATCAAAACTCTCTCTGAAAACTTTAGAACTACCATTAAAACAAAGTCCAGAATTCCCACTCAAATCCAAGTTCCTCCCAAGCCGACTAAGGAATTCAGCATTGAAAGGAACCACTCCATCAAGCATATTCCTGCTAAGATTCAAGTGATATATCCTACTAAGTCCACCCAGCCCAGGAGGTATCTCACCACTGAGATGATTGTTCTCCAGTGACAAAGCAGTCAAGTTCTTCAGCCAGGTGAAGCTCCCAGGAATTCTCCCCGAGTATCCGGAGTTCGCCAGCTTGAGCTCCTGCAGCCTTCGCAACCTTCCAAGCTCCGGCGGCAATGGAACGAACATCGGATTGCCATCCATGAACAAGTATTGAAGGCTCTGAAGATTGGTAAGGCCATTGGGAGGCTTAGGATATCCGCTCAGCCTATTGTCACTTAAAGCAAGGAAAAGTAATAGTTTTAGATTCTGAATACTAAGCGGAATGCTTCCAGTGAGTGAATTAGAACTCAAGTCCAGTTTTTGGAGCATTGCCATTTCACCAATAGATGTTGGGATTGGTCCAATAAGAGAGTTATAGCTAAGATCAAGGTCTACAAGGCTGCTCAGAGTCCCCATTTGGGCTGGGATTTTGCCTGTTAATGCGTTATAACTAAGGTCAAGATGAATCAAAGAGCTCAAAGCAGAGATTGTCTCTGGGATCTCACCTTGGAGATTGTTTTGTGAAAGAGTAAGGATTTGGAGTGATTCAAGAGAGAAGATATGAGGTGGGATAGGCCCAATGAGAGCTGGGTTTGCTCTAAGACTAAGCTGCTGAAGAGAAGAGAAGTTTGAATGAGGTAAGAAGAGTGTTGTCTTCCTGGTCTTGAAGCAGTTGAGGAAATGAATAGATTGAAGAAATGGAAGTGTAAAGATTTGAGAAGGGAAAGTAGCAGAGCTCCTGCAAGTTGGATTGGGATGAGTTCCAAAGACAAGTTTAGTTACATGGAAATGGTTGTCTAAACCAGGTTTACACTCTAAGCCAGGCCATGAGGAGCTTGGATTGCAAGGATCTTGATTGCTGTAGGATCTCCAGTGTCTATCAGGGGACATGGAATCCATGATGGAGAAGAGAGCTTCTTTTTCAAACTTGTCCATGGTAGTAGCAGATATGGAAGAGATGAAGTTGAGGGAAAAGAGAAGAAGATGAAGGATTATCAGTTTGGGAAAGGAAGAAGATAGGAGTAACAGCATCATTGAGGAGAGTGAGGAAGTTCTTGGAGATAGAAGAAAGGAGGAGAAGAGGAGAATTTCAGTGTTTGTGAGTTAGGGAACGAAATATTCTAGCGGGTCTTTTTTGATCTACAGATTAAAGTGGGAGAGAGAGTGTTGATGTGATGGAAATAATGGAGATGGGGTATTGTTGAGCTTGAGAGGGTTCTTTGGTAAAATAGGTAGGGTCAGAGTTTGGAAAGACGTTTGAAAGGGGAGCCAGGAGACGGCAAAGATTCCTGTTCCTATGTTAATATATCCCAAACTAAACATGGCTTACATAAAACTCAAATATATCGCTGAGTTATTACTTTACACTAACTTATTTGGGGCATTTACATGCACATCACATAATTTTTTAAATGTGACACCTAAATTTCCATATCTAATTATCTAACACTTTAATGTATCAATCACATCAAAATATATACATAAAAATGCATAATCCATTTTTAAAAATTTAATATTACTTATATTTTTATATGACTTAAAAATTTAAGTATTAAATATGTAAATATATAAAATTATATGATGTATATGTAAATCCCCCATCTAAATAATATTTGTATTTTCATACTTCTCATTCTCAAGAAATCATGTAGTAGCCCACTATGAGAGAAAAAGGCAGAGAGAGAGAGAGAGAGAGAGAGAGAGAGAGAGAGAGGCCATTACAAATTCCAGAGATTGTTAGCAAAACAAATCTTCGATGTTCAATGGTATAGGAGTATTGGCCCGTAGTATTCGCACTGTTGGACCCAAGACATAATTGTTTGTAAGAATTATAGTTATTTAATAAATAATTTTTATGACATTGATACAAATGATTGAATAATAGAAATAAATATTATTATAAACAAAAGTGATTGCAGAGTACATCAGATGCGCAGATTATTAATAATCAACCCCACCAAACCATACTAACATTTACACTCAATGCATGTGTAGAGAGAGAGTCGTCTTAGATGGTTTGAACACATTAAAAAATCAGCATTTTGCTGACCCTATTAGGAGAGTAGATGTACCAAATTTGACCAATGTAAAGAAAAGTAGAAGTAGACCTAAAAAGATTTAGTCAAAAAATAATAGAATGATATTTTTTGTTAGATTTATATAAGAGTTTGACTCTTAATATGACACATTGAAAAAAAAAATTCACTCAACGTAGTGGGATAAAGGCTTGATATTGATGTTATTATTGTTGTTGCATATAGAGGCCACACACACATCCCAAAATAATAGAATGTGTATGTAACTGCTAGCAAATCAAATCTTCTTTTGGCTATTATTATTATTATTTTGGAACATTTAAGCTAATTAAGACAGACACACACACATCACATACATAAGACTCGAACCCAAGACCTCTTAGTTGATAAACTAAACTTCCAACCAATATACCAAGATAAGTTGTGTGATGTTAATTTGGCAACAAAGCATTTTTCACAACTACTAAATAATATATAAAAAAAAAGTGTTGGAGCCCCATTTTCTAATATACAAATAAATTAAGTAGACACTTTTATTTAGAGAAGTTAAAGGACTAAAATTTTTAATATTTTTTTTTAATAGTATAGTATTTCTGATAACATTTAATTCCTATGAAACTTCAATTACATCCAGTAAAAAAGTGGGAGAAGGGTGCACAGTGCATTTTAGTCTAAAGCCATTATAATTGTTTAGCCATCAAAGCATGTAAGCAGTAATAAATTGCTGGCTATACTATCAAAAAAATGCTCGTAATAGAATCTAACAGCACCTGACATAACTGGCAGATTTGACCGAACAAAGAAAGTGTCTGAACACAAATTTGCAGAGCCACTGTACAACAACGTGGTTTGAGAGAAGCGTAGCAGCGAGAACAATAGTATTCCAGTCAGCTGGTCTTATGAGACTCCAATACAGCAGAAACCTACAAAAATTTCTCCACAATCTATAGTTCAAAGTTCAAACAGGCTACTTATTGCCTTAGGCTACGTACCTTTTTGGCCAAAAAAAACTTAATTTTCTTTTTATATTCTCTAGAGCCCTCAAATATACTAAATTTACATGCTTAGAGCTGTTTGATTAAGAAGTAAACCCTTTGGCGATAACTGGAAGATCACGAAAATGAAGAAAATATGAGACAAATTGAATCGTCCTTCTGCAACTGACAATGTCCGATTAGAAACTGTGGTTACACAACTAAATGGAGCATTTTGAAAATGCTTTAAACGGTAAAAGAAAAATCCATATCCGGATAAGGAAACCCTTATTAATGTAGAATTTAAATGCATTAATATACTTAATCTTATTCAATATTTACAAAATAATATTGTATGTTTATTTATTTGGCTCAGAACCTAATACCTCTAGATTACGCTAGACATAACTTAGTTACTGCTAAGAAAGCTTTTTTTTTGGGGAAAATTTAAAGATAAAAGCTAGTGATAAATTATGAGCAATGGACTGAAATGATTTTGGCGTATGTCAAAGGAATCTATTATTTTCTGGGAGTTTTTAATACAACAAAGTTGAAAAAAAAAAGTTTTCGTTTTTGGTAAATAGAGGACAAAATGAAGAAAAATCTGTTAGACCGGTCCACTGGATCGGTCTAGCCGGTCCAGGCGGGACCGGTTCACGCGTGAAATCGCAAAAAACAGCGACCTGGGCGGAAGCCGTGCGAGACGCGCGCCTTGCGGGACGGTTTCGGGAAGGAAATTGAGGGAGTTTAGGAGGGAAATTGATTGTAGGGACTGTTTAGGGAATTCCTTTTGAATTGTATGCATTAAATAGTAGATTTTCCTAGGGTTTGATCATCTTGAATTTGGCTGAAATTTGAGATCTCTTAGATTTAGGTTTTCTTTGGGCTCTAGCGGCGTCTAGAGATTTGGGAGAGATCGATCCTCCTCTCGAATTGAGGATCAATTGTATCTTTGCTGTTTTCCTTGATTTTCTAGTGAAATACAAGCATATTATTGTGTTTTTCCCTATTTTCTGCTGAATTCCTGCTGTTTGGCTGCTGTGGACAGCAGTTTACTGCTGAAATTTAACTGATTTGGGTTAGGAATACTTGCGAACACAAGTGTTTTCTATCAAATTGGTATCAGAGCATCGATTTGGGACCATCGACGGCTGAAAACCTGAAATTTCAGCGGGTTTTTGGCATTCGGAGGAAGATTTATTGTGATTCGTAGAAAGAAAAATGGCTGGAAAGAAGATTGAAATCCTAGAAGGCGAATTTGGCCAATTAAAATCAGATTTGGAGGAAAAATTCCTGGAAATTACCGCCAATAATGAAAGGTTAGATGGAAAGTTCACGGCTATGGAAGAGATGATGAAGAAATTACTTGAGATGAAGACTAATCAGTCGACATCGGAAGCAAGAGAGACTACCGGAGACTACGGTGTAGGAGGAAATCCAAACCTGCGTGGGGGGAGGAAGAATCAGGATGTAGAGATCCTTGAGGGAGACGACAACATGCCACCTCTAGAGCCACTTTTTAGAGAGGAGATGAGCATGGGAAATGATTGTCGAGGTGCTGATTTTCAGCGTCGAGGTGCTGATTTTCAGCGTCAAGGTATTGATTTTGAAGGCAGGAGGGGAGAATATGAGGGAAGTGCAGATTTTGGCGATAGAAGAGAAGAATATCAGCGTCGAGGTGCTGAATTTCAGCGTCGAGGTGCTGATTTTGAAAGGGGAAGAGGGGAATATGATGACGGATTCGGATACCAACGCCGGAGGGAGGACCGGGACACTTGGGGAGCACCTCATCTTCGAGGAATGGGAGGTTATGGAGAGTACCGGGATAACGGAAGGGATCCGAAGGTGAGGAAGTTGAAGATGCCCATCTTTGAGGGCGAAGATGGCCATTGTTGGATCTATAAGGTGGTGCGTTACTTCACTGTCAACGGGTTGACAGATGATGAGAAGCTGACGGCGGCAGGATTGTGTCTTGAAGGGAAGGCGCTGGCATGGTATCAGTGGCGAGACAGGAGGGAGCCTATCCGGAGCTGGAGAGAGTTTAAGGATTGTTTATTAGAGCGTTTCCGAGCCGATGGGGGAGGAGACTTCTATGAACAATTCTTTGCTCTGACGCTGGAGGGGACTGTGGCCGATTACCGGGACAGATTTGAGTACTTGGCTAGCAGATTGGATCACATTTCAGAGTCAGCCTTAAAAGGGAACTTCATGAAGGGGCTGAAACCTGAGATCCGAATAGCAGTCAGGGTATTGGAGCCGAGGAACCTGGGAAAGGCTATGGAGCTGGCGCAGTTGATAGAAGATCAGAAGAAAGCAGAAGGAGGGGCTCGAGGAAACAGCTCAGGAGGCTCTAACAGGACGACGACCACTCTTCTAGCACCCAAGGGGCCTGCATCAGGCAACAGTAATGAGACCGCCCGGGAGAAGCCAGTAGGAGGAGGGAGTGGGGAAAATTTCAAGAGGTTGACAGAAAAGGAGGTGCAGGATAAGAGGACAAAGGGGTTGTGCTTCAGATGTGATGAGAAGTACAAGCCAGGGCATAGGTGCAAGGACCGAACTCTTCATGTTCTCCTTGTCTGTGAAGACGAGGAAGACGAGGAGGGAGGTGGGAGCAGATCTGGAGAGGAGGAGAAGTTGCACCTGGATGTGGCAGAAGTTTCTCTAAACTCAGTAGTAGGATTCACTCTGAGTCACACTATGAAAGTGAAAGGAGAGATAGCTGACCGTGAGGTGGTTGTACTAATTGATAGTGGGGCTACCCACAATTTTATTTCCACTCAGGTTGTCAACCGACTGAGAGTGAAATTGGTGGACACCAGTTGTTATGGGGTGATGAAGGGTACAGAGAAGGTGGAGAAAGGCCAGGGAATCTGTAAGGGTGTGGTGTTGACCATCCAGGGGATTCAAGTAAAGGAGGACTTTCTCCCACTAGAGTTAGGAAGCACTGATGCCATCCTGGGGATGAAGTGGTTGCAAACCTTGGGGGAAACCAAGGACAATTGGGGAGCACTCACGATGGAATTAATGGTGGATGGGAGAAAGGTGGTTATAAGAGAGGATGCAGGGCTATCCAAAGCCATGACATTACTTAAGACCATGGTCGGAGATATGCAAGAGGTGGGAAAAGACTATCTGGTGGGACTACACAAGCTGAATGTGATTAGGATGGAGGAGGGAGGGGATGTTTCTCTTTCCATGCAGCCCTTGGTTCAGCAATACAGTGAGGATTTTCAGTCACCTCAAGGATGGCCACCTCCGCGGGAACACGAGCATATTTCCACCTTGAGGACAAGGTGGATCTTTGGGAGGGGAGTATTGTTAGACCGGTCCAATGGACCGGTCTAGCCGGTCCAGGTGGGACCGGTTCACGCGTGAAATCGCAAAAAACAGCGACCTGGGCGGAAGCCGCGCGAGACGCGCGCCTTGCGGGATGGTTTCGGGAAGGAAATTGAAGGAGGTTAGGAGGGAAATTGATTGTAGGGACTGTTTAGGGAATTCATTTTGAATTGTATGCATTAAATAGTAGATTTTTGATAGGAAACACTTGGATTTCCAAGTGTTTCTCACCAAAATCAAATAGATCCAATATGAAAACTGCTGTCCACAGCAGTAAAACAGCCAAAAACAGTAGAAAACAGGGGAAATCTGAGAGAAAAACTGAGAAAACAACTTGTATTTTACTAGTAGGCGCAAGGAAAATAGCAAAGATACAAGGATCCTCTATTCGAGAGGAGGATCGCACTCTCCCAATCTCTAGATTTCGATCTAGAGCCCTCACAAACCAAGAAGACAAAGGAAATTTTCACCAAAACATCACCTAACCCTAATTCCCCTCTTTCTCCCTACTTAATGCATTCTAATTCAAAACAAAAGCAAAAGGACTACTCTACCCCTCCTTCTCCCTCCAAAAACACTTAGCTCATGTTTGAATTGCAAGTGGACCCCACTCCCTGGCTCCCTCTCTCTTCCGCCCGGTCTCTTCCGCCCGCGCCTGTGTCCGCCTTCGGTAGAACTGGACCGGCTGAGCCGGTCCAGGTGGAGCCGGTCCAAGCTGGACCGGCATAACATTACCCCCCTCCCAAAGTACCACCTTGTCCTCAAGGTGGAGGGCAGGAAACTGCACTGCAATCCTCTCCAATGGCTCCCATGTGGCCTCATAATCTGGGAGGCCGCTCCACCTAATCTTCACTTCCTTTTCCCCTCTTTCATTGATGCGCACTCCTTCCACCGCTAGAGGCTCCAGTGTCACTTCCATGTCTTCCCTCAATGTGCTGGGCAGCTCTGGGCTTACTGCATGCTCCCCCACCACTTTCCTCAACTGTGATACATGAAAAACGGGGTGTATTCTGGCTGTTGGAGGAAGCCTCAATCTGTATGCCACCTCCCCGATTTTCTCCTCCACTTCGAAAGGGCCAAAATATCTCGCTGCTAGCTTCTCATTTCTCCTTTGGGCTATAGTCCTCTGTCTGTATGGTCGGAGCTTCAAATAGACCTTGTCTCCAACTCCAAACTGTATATCCCTTCTTTTACTGTCTGCCTGTTTCTTCATAATCTGTTGGGCTCTAAGAAGATGCCTCTTGAGCTCATCCAACACTTGATCTCTTTCCTTCAAGTGCTGATCCACTGCAGATACTGGAGTACTCCTATGGCTGCAGTGTACCAGGTGTGGGGGGTCTCTTCCATATAACACCTTAAAAGGTGTCATCTTAGTAGCCGAATGAGACGAGGTGTTGTACCAGTATTCTGCCCAGGCTAGCCATTTGGCCCACTGCTTCGGTGTATCTGACACGAAACACCTCAAGTATGTCTCCAAACTCCTATTCACCACCTCCGTCTGCCCATCAGTCTGTGGATGATAGGCTGTGCTCCTCTTCAATACGGTGCCCTGCATCCTAAACAGTTCCCTCCAAAAATGACTCAGGAACACCTTGTCCCTATCAGAAACAATGGATTCTGGTACCCCATGCAGGCGGACTATCTCCCTCACAAACGCTGCTGCTACCGAAACTGCTGTGTACGGGTGTCTCAAAGGAATGAAATGAGCATATTTGCTCAGCCTGTCAACCACCACCAGTATAACTGTGTAGCCTTCTGATTTTGGGAGTCCATCAATGAAATCCATAGTAATCTCCTCCCAAACTTTCTCTGGTAGGGCCAGAGGCTGCAGTAATCCCCCTGGTGCCATTGTCATGTATCACACTTAGCCACCATCTCCTCTATGTCTTTCCTCATCCCCCTCCAGTACAATTCAGCAGCTAACCGGCTATAAGTTTTCTGCACTCCTGAATGCCCTCCTATGGCACTCTCATGAAACTCCTGTAATAGTTGGGGAATATGGATGGAAGACCTAGGAATCACACTCCTTCCCTGATAGAACAGTCTTTCTCCCACAACTGAATAGCCCGGGTGGCTGTTCTCATCTGATAACACCTCTTCTTTGATTTTCCTCAACTCCTCATTCTGAATGCTCTCCTCTTTGATGGCTCCCCAATCTATCAGTACTGGTACTGATACAGCGATCCCCTGGAGCTCCCCCATACAGCGTGATAAGGCATCCGCTGCCTTATTCTCTAGCCCTGGTCGGTAGTGGATCTCGAAATCATATCCCAACAGCTTGGACAACCACCTCTGGTGCTCCTCTGTGACCATTCTCTGCTCTAACAAGTACTTCAGGCTCCTCTGATCAGTTCTGACAATAAAGTGTCTGCCCAATAAGTAAGGTCTCCACTTCTGGATGGCCAGTACAATCGCCATCAGCTCTCTCTCGTAGACTGACTTCAGCCTAGCCCGGGATGACAGGACTTGACTGAAGTAAGCTATGGGCCTGTGCCTCTGCATCAGCACTGCTCCCAATCCATAGCCTGAAGCATCTGTCTCCACCACAAACACCTGACTGAAGTCTGGCAGAGCAAGCACTGGCACCGTCGTCATGGCCTTCTTCAGCTTCTCAAAGGCCTCCGAAGCTGCTTCTCCCCATAAAAACCCGTCCTTCTTCAACTGCTCTGTCAGAGGCCATGCTATGGTGCTGTATCCTCTCACGAACCTTCTGTAATAGCCTGTCAGTCCCAAAAACCCTCTGAGTCCCTTCAAGGTCTTGGGTTGAGGCCAAGCCAGCATTGCCTCTATCTTGGATTGATCGGCAGCCACTCCCTCCTGGGATATCACGTGCCCCAGGTACTCCACCCGTGCCTGAGCGAAGTCACACTTCTTGAAGTTGGCCTTCAACTGATGCTCCTTCAGTACACCCAACACCACTCTCAGGTGCTCTAGGTGTTCCTCCTCAGTCCTTCTATAAATTAGGATGTCATCAAAAAATACCAACACAAACCTGCGGAGGTGTGGCTTGAAGATCCGGTTCATCAAAGCTTGGAATGTTGCCGGAGCGTTGGTGAGGCCAAAAGGCATCACTAGAAACTCGTAGTGACCCTCATGAGTCCTGAAGGCCGTTTTCTGCACATCTTCCTTCCTCATCCTGATCTGGTGATAGCCTGACTTCAGATCGACCTTGGTGAACAAAGCTGCTCCATGTAGCTCATCCATCAACTCATCAATCACAGGGATCGGAAACTTATCAGGCACAGTTTCCTTGTTGAGAGCTCTATAATCTACACAGAACCTCCAACTCCCATCCTTCTTCTTCACAAGCAACACTGGACTAGAGAAAGGACTCACACTGGGCTGAATGATCCCTCCTAGCATTTCTCCCACCAACCTTTCAATCTCATCCTTCTGCACCTGAGGATATCTGTAAGGTCTCACACTGATAGGAGATACTCCTTCTTTCAGGATAATCTGGTGCTCCTGCTCTCTGTCAGGTGGTAGTCCAACTGGAGGTTGGAACACATCCTCAAATTCCTGCAACAGGGGTTGTACCAAAGCGGGGATGGGTCTTCCCTCCCCCTCCTCCTGCTCCTCCAAGCTCTGCAATTCCACCAAGAATCCTCCTCCTTCCTCCTGTAGGATTTTCACCATGGATCGGAGTGACACTCCAGCTCTGGACAATCCTGGTTCTCCCCTCAGCTTCACCTGCTTCCCCTCTACGCTCAGCTCCATCATCATGGTCCCCCAATTCACCTTGGTTTCACCCAAGGTCTGTAGCCACTTCATGCCCAAAATGACATCTGTGCTACCCAACTTCAGGGGCAGGAAATCCTCTACCACCCTGATCTCCTGTAGCCTCATCTCCACCCCTTTGCAGATACCGGTGCTGGACTCAATCTTCCCTGTCCCCATCATCACCCCGTAGCTGCCTGTCTCAGTAGGCTCCATCCCTAGCTCCTCCGCCACCTGGGTGGATATGAAATTGTGGGTTGCCCCACTGTCAATCAGAACCACAACCTCTCTCCCCCGAATCTCCCCCTTCACCTTCATCGTATGGCTAGGAGTGAATCCCATCACCGAATTGAGGGAGACCTCGGCTACCTCCAACTGTGGATCAATCTGCTCCTCGTCTGAATCATCACCCTCTTCAGGCGCCTCGTCTATATAGACGGTGAGAGCCCGAAGAGCGCGATCCTTGCATCTGTGCCCTGGAACAAACTTCTCCTCACATCTGAAGCAAAGGCCCTTGGCCCTCTTCTCCTGCATCTCCTCCTCAGTCAATTTCTTGAAGCTTCCTGCAGTTCTAGTCACCCCGCTCTTCTCCTTTCTACTCTCTCTAGGGACACTGGGGCTTGGCCCTTTTGGAGCCAAGTACGTGGTAGTTGTCCTGGTAGGACCTCCAGAGTGGTTGTTCCTCCAACTTCGAGCGTTGGTCTTCTGGTTCTCCACCAGCTGAGCCAACTCCATTGCCTCCCTCAGGTCTCTCGGTCTCATGACCTTCACAGCATCTCTAATTTCTGGCTTGAGCCCCTTTATGAAGTTCCCCCCCAACGTGCTGTTCGATAAGCCCTCCATGTCTCCCACCAGACTCTCAAATTTCTTTCTGTATTCCTCCACTGTTCCCTCCTGAGTGAGGGCATAGAACTGCTCGGAGATCTCCCATGGGCTGCCCCCCCTGAATCTCTCTCTGATGGCCTCCTTGAAATCCCTCCAAGTTCTCACCGGATCCCACTTATCCATGTACTTGAACCAGGCAAAAGCCGCCCCTTCCAAGCACATGCTAGCAGCCATCAATCTCTCCTCCTCCATAAGGCCATTCACTGCAAAGTACCTTTCCACCTTGTGGATCCACTCATCCACATTTCCTTCTTCGAAAACAGGCATTTTCAGCTTCCTGGCCCTCGTGTCCATCCCGTATGCTCTGTTTCCCCCATGGCCTCCTCTGTCCCAGGCAATGGGGTCTTCCCAAGTTCCTCTTTCTCCATATCGGGGCACATCCTCCCTCCTCGGCCGTCGATAGCCCTCTTCCCCTCGCGCTCCGCCATGGTGGTTATGAATCCCCCATGGCCGGTCCACTGGGTCGGGCCTCTGACGACGCCAATCATCCTCTCTTTCTTCCCTGAAGTCTCTCCTTCTTTCCTGCTCTTCCCTCCTGATGGACTCCCGATGTAGCATTCTTCCGTTGCTACCAAGCAGTTCCACCTCCTCTTCCCCTTCCGGATTTGCCTTCTCCTTACCCTTGCTCCCACTACCTTCTCCTCTTTCCTCCGCTGGCACAGCTCTTGCTTGCCCTTCCAACAACTTTTTCATCATCTCCTCCAATGCCATAAATTTTCCTTCCATATTCTCACTCAACGTCGCCATCTTCTCCTCCAGATCCGCCTTAAATTGACCCACTTCGGTCTCCAAGACTTCTACACGTTTAGATGCCATGGGAACCCAAAAATGGTCTCCGGATCCCTTCCAAACAGCAAAAATCTGCAGCGAAACAGTGGAAAACAGCCCCCCACCGTCCGGATCTTGGCTCTGATACCAATTTGATAGGAAACACTTGGATTTCCAAGTGTTTCTCACCAAAATCAAATAGATCCAATATGAAAACTGCTGTCCACAGCAGTAAAACAGCCAAAAACAGTAGAAAACAGGGGAAATCTGAGAGAAAAACTGAGAAAACAACTTGTATTTTACTAGTAGGCGCAAGGAAAATAGCAAAGATACAAGGATCCTCTATTCGAGAGGAGGATCGCACTCTCCCAATCTCTAGATTTCGATCTAGAGCCCTCACAAACCAAGAAGACAAAGGAAATTTTCACCAAAACATCACCTAACCCTAATTCCCCTCTTTCTCCCTACTTAATGCATTCTAATTCAAAACAAAAGCAAAAGGACTACTCTACCCCTCCTTCTCCCTCCAAAAACACTTAGCTCATGTTTGAATTGCAAGTGGACCCCACTCCCTGGCTCCCTCTCTCTTCCGCCCGGTCTCTTCCGCCCGCGCCTGTGTCCGCCTTCGGCCGGTCCAGGTGGAGCCGGTCCAAGCTGGACCGGCATAACATTTTTCCTAGGGTTTGATCATCTTGAATTTGGCTGAAATTTGAGATCTCTTAGATTTAGGTTTTCTTTGGGCTCTAGCGGCGTCTAGAGATTTGGGAGAGATCGATCCTCCTCTCGAATTGAGGATCAATTGTATCTTTGCTGTTTTCCTTGATTTTCTAGTGAAATACAAGCATATTATTGTGTTTTTCTTCCCGTTTCCCTATTTTCTGCTGAATTCCTGCTGTTTGGCTGCTGTGGACAGCAGTTTACTGCTGAAATTTTACTGATTTGGGTTAGGAATACTTGCAAACACAAGTGTTTCCTATCAAAATCTAGTCGACCCACATAGTGGGATAAATGCTAGATATTATTGTTGTAAGAAAATTGAGAACAAAGCCCATCCTATTAACTATAAAGTATAATTACAAAAAGGCATACACCCAAAATACAACTCAAAATGAATGTCAAAGAAACACATGAGCTGCAACAAAAATTAGCAATGCTGAAAATATTAGAATGAAATAGGAAAATGCTAAAATAGATTTTCAAAAGTTCAAATCATGGACTCATAACGGTTCATGGACTTATAACGGTAAAAACTTACCCATTTAATCATGTACAAGACGGATGCTGGCCCATAGCACCCCTGGTTTCCCAAAAGGCCATTCAGGGAGTGCATGCTCGAAGTTACGGATAGGTAGATGATAGGAAACAACCACTACAAATCCAGAAAACTGCTGGATTTCAGAAAAAAACAGCAGCTAAAGTTTAGGTTTTGCGAAAACGGTAGGAAAATAGGAGAAAATCACTTGAAATTCACTAGAGGACGAAGAAAAATGACAAGATACAATTGATCCTCTATTCGAGAGGAGGATCGATCTCTCCCAAATTTCTAGACGCCGCTAGAGCCCAAAGAAAACCTAGATCTAAGTGATCTCAAATTTCAGCCAAATTCAAGATGCCCTAACTCTAGGAAAACAAACTATTTAATGCATACAAATCAAAAGGAAATCCCTAAATAGTCCCTACATTCAAATTTCCCTCTCAAATCCCTCAAAATTCCTTCCAAATCTGCTCTTTGGACTCAGACGGCTTGCGCGCTACGTACAGGAGAGGCAAACTTCTCCGCCTGCTCGCATGGGCCGGTCCCGTGTGGACCGGCTGGACCGGTCCCGTGTGAACCGGCTGGATCGGTCTAACAATAGAACACCTATTCCTCATCGTTCATATTGCAACTTTGATTCCATCAATCATAATACAAGCCCTCTGATTTTTTATAATTTGTTTAGCAAAAAAATTTTCGCATTAATGGCCTTCTTGATATGGTGATACAAGGTTGATTGGCATTGAATTTAGTTCTCAAACCTCCTGTTGTTTCTTTCTTTCCACAAATAACATATCACATAGTAAATAAAAAGATATGTAACATTTTTAACAGCCCGAGAAGCCTCATGCACCTCAGCAATATATTAAAACAACTGAAGAATGTTTGGTATAAGCAGAAAGGTGGAGGATAAAGGAAGAATGTTGCAAAGTATGCGAAAAGTATAATCGCATTCAAAAAACAAGTGCCTTATGCTTTCAGGTTCAGAGAATGCAGAAATTGCATCTAACCTTACAACAACATCAAGACTTTATCCCACTACGTGGGGTCGGCTACATGAATCTTTTTTCTCCATTGTGTCCTATTAAAAGTCAAAAATTGCATCTAACCTTAATTGGAATATTTTAACTGATTAAGGCATCAACAGTCTTCAATCCACCTACAATGGCTAACTAAGAAAAAACTAAATATCTCAAAGAGTACTTTTTGTGCCATATATATTTGCTCCAAGGCTCCTGGGGAGATCGGAATAATATGAAATAAGCCTGAAATGAGGTTTATTAGATCCCAATCAAAGAATATTGTCTCCAAATTCATAAGAAATCAGCATTGCAGATATAATATCACATGAAGCGGCGGGGAAATGCCAATCGACCTCGCAAATGATGGCCGAGGGAGGTGCATTAAAGTCCAAGCTAGGAGGAAGAGAAGTAATGTCAAAAATCTCATTTAAATATTTACCGTTATAGCATGGATCCTAGAAAAGAGATATATTACTACAACAACAACAACAACAACAACAACAAGCCTTTATCCCACTACGTGGGGTCGGCTACATGAATCCTTTTTCTCCATTGTGTCCTATTAAAAGTCAAATTCTCGTTTAAATCTAATAAAGAAAGGTCATTCCTAATATTTTCTAACCAAGTCTTTTTAGGTCTACCCCTACCTTTCTTAACATAAGTCAAATCTAATACCTCTACTCTCCTAACCGGGTCATCGGAAGGCCGTCGTTTAATGTGACCAAACCATCTAAGGCGACTCTCTCTAATCATATCTTCTACTGGAGCTACTCCAACCTTTTCACGTATATGCTCATTTCGTATCCTATCTCTAAGGGTAAAGCCACTCATCCACCTGAGCATCCTCATCTCTGCCACACTTAACTTAGTATTATGCTTCTCTTTTAATGGCCAACATTCAGCACCATAAAGCATTGCAGGCCTCACTACCATCTTATAGAATTTTCTCTTAAGTTTGAGGGGTACATTTCTATCACATAACAAGCCCGATGCATTCCTCCACTTCAACCATCCAACTTGAATTCTGCTGATAATATCCCCATCTATTTCACCATCACTCTGAACAATAGATCCAAGATATCTAAAACGTGTACTCTTATTAATGACTTGATCGCCCAAAGTCACAATCCCCTCACTAGGTCTATTACTACTAAAATTACACTCCATATATTCCGTTTTAGATCTACTCAAGCGAAAACCTTTAGACTCTAAGGTTGACCTCCATAATTCAAGTTTACCTTCAACTCCCTCTCTAGTCTTATCAACAAGAAGAATATCATCAACAAAAAGCATACACCAAGGTATATCCTCTTGCAAATGTCTAGTGAGAACATCCATGACTAAAGCAAAAAGATATGGGCTTAAGGCTGATCCTTGATGTAACCCAACCGAAATTGGGAAATACTTGGTCAATCCACCTTGTGTTTGAACACAAGTAATAGCTCCTGCATACATATCTTTAATGATTTGCATATAAGCATTATTGACTCCTTTCTTTTCAAGAACTCTCCATAGCACTTCTCTTGGAATTTTATCATATGCTTTTTCTAAATCAATAAATATCATATGTAGATCCTCCTTATTTTCTCAAAATTTCTCCATCAAACCTCTTAATAAATGTATGGCTTCCATAGTCGACCTACCCGGCATGAATCCAAATTGATTTTGAGAAACATTAGTATCACGCCGCAACCTATGCTCCATAACTCGCTTCCATAGTTTTAAAGTATGACACATTAACTTAATACCTCTATAATTCGCACAATCTTGTGCATCACCTTTATTCTTAAAAATAGGAATTAACACACTCATTCTCCACTCATCTGACATCTTTTTAGTCTTCAAAATAGTATTAAAAAGTTTAGTAAGCCATGAAATTCCTTCATCTCCTAAGCATTTCCACACCTCTATTGGAATATCATCAGGTCCAACAGCTTTTCCACCCTTCATTTTCTTTAAAGCCTCTCTAACTTCAGTTTTACTAATACGCCGATAAAAACAGAAATCTTTATTTTCATTTAGGGTGCTAAGGTCATTATAGTCAATCTTATTTTCACAATCTTCATTAAAAAGTTTAGCAAAATATCTCATCCATCTTTGTTGAATATCTTCTAAGAAAAGTATTTTTTGATCTTCATCTTTAATACACTTCACTTGAACTAAATCCTTACTACTCCTATCTCTTTGTTTGGCTAACTTATACATATATCTTTCTCCATCTTTAGTATCTAATCTATTATATAAATCACTAAAAGCTAATATCTTTGCATCGCATATTGCTTTCTTAGCATCCTTACGAGCCACTTTATATATTTCCCAATTATCAGAATTTTTAAAATTAAACCAATTTTTATAACAAAGCTTCTTATTTTTAATCTTTTCTTGCACATTTGGATTCCACCACCAACTACTTTTACTATTAGGAGTTTTTCCCTTTGATACTCCAAGGATATCTTTTGCAATATTCTTAATATCACTAGCCACTTTTTCCCACATAGTATTAGCATCCTCATGCACAGACAAAATCTTAAGATCTAAAATCTTATTTCCAAAAATAATTTTGTTAATATTCTTTAAATGCTCCCATCTAATCCTAGAAAATCGTTTTACTTTATTTTTTATTTTATGCCCCTTTATCTTAAAGTCCAAAACTAATAATCGATGTTGGGTACATAAATTTTCACTCGGAATAACTTTACAATCTTTGCAATCTAAACGATTTAGTTTTCTAATAAGAAAATAATCAATCGGTGTTGTACTATATCCATTTTTATAAGTGATGAGATGCTCATTTCTTTTCTTAAATAAGGTATTAACAATTGAAAAATCATAAGCTAAACAAAAATCCAATATGGTCTTGCCACCTTCATTCGTCGTTCCAAATCCATGGCCACCATGAATGCTTTTAAAATCATCTACCTCTCTACCAACATGTCCATTTAAATCTCCTCCAATAAAAACTCTTTCTTCAAGAGGTATCTTTTGTATTAATTCTTCTAAGTCATTCCAAAAATTTAATTTAGAACTCATATCCAAACCTACTTGAGAAGCATAAGCACTTATAATATTAACAATCTTATCATCAACAACAATCTTTAAAGCTATAATTCTATCTCCAATTCTATTAATTTTTATAACATTATCCTTTAAACTCTTATCTATAATAACACCTACACCATTTCTAGTACGACTCCGACCCGAATACCAAAGTTTAAATCCTAAACTATCAATTTCCTTAGCCTTCTCACCAACCCATTTAGTTTCCTGAATGCATAAAATATTTAACTTCCTATGAATCATAATATCTATTAATTCCATTAATTTTCCTGTAAGAGAACCTATATTCCAAGTTCCTATCCTAATTTTAGTTTCATGGACTAGCTTCTTTGCCCACATCCATCCTTGATGTGGGAACCCTTGCCTATTTAACACTGCACCCGGGCGCCGGTGCAGCGGCCCTTGCACACTTGTCACTGTATTCAGGCCATACAGCGCGTCGCTTACAGGGGACGCCCTAGCATTAACACAATTTCTTAAAGGATTCATGTCATTATTGTTCGACAAGTTTTACGCTGGCTGTCGACTACCTAACGCAACCCTCCACTTTTCTCATCCAAGACTTGGGACCTGGCAATGGCAGTGTTAAAGAATATTAATGGAATAATATGAAATAAGCCTGAAATGAGGTTTATTAGATCCCAATCAAAGAATATTGTCTCCAAATTCATAAGAAATCAGCATTGCAGATATAATATCACATGAAGCGGCGGGGAAATGCCAATCGACCTCGCAAATGATGGCCGAGGGAGGTGCATTAAAGTCCAAGCTAGGAGGAAGAGAAGTAATGTCAAAAATCTCATTTAAATATTTACCGTTATAGCATGGATCCTAGAAAAGAGATATATTACTGCATTAACCTATTTAGAAAGATATAAATCTTCTAATCTCATTAGCAACAATCCTAAAAGACTTCTAGATCTGAGAAATATTAGAGGCGCTCGGTCTGCACAAAGTAACATTTTTAATTTTTCCACAATTTATAAAAGAAGCCCGTTGTAAGTAAGGATGTACCAGATATTGAAGCAATTTTAAGCATATGTTAAAGCAGATAAAGCAGGAATACCCAGACCCCCTAGGTCCTTAAGGTTTACATGTGTTAAACTAGGAAACAAGATGCAGTTTACCAAAATTAATATCACCATGATACACAAATCTAGAGCAGAGTTTGTTTAAGCATTTACAGCAACCCATAATTATGATTGTCCCTCTATTATATTCCATACAATAAATCTCAGGAATTTCAAGCTACCAGTGAATAAAAGAGATTTAACTTTCCAATCGTCTAACAAAAGAGAGGCTTTGCTCATTAATGGCAAAAAATCAGACATTAGCAGCCTTTTAGTTGATATGGGAATGCCCAGAATAAAGGTAGTATTGACTCTAGGTAAATTCAGGACCCAACAAAGCTCATTTTGATTGTTCCATATGATAAATCTCAGGAATTTCAAGCTAACAGTGAATAAAAGAGATTTAGCTTTACAGTCTAACAAAAGAGAGGCTGATGAGGACATCGTCAGAGATTGCGACACATGTACCATCAAGAGATGCCGGAGATCGACGGCCACGATCATGATCTTTATTTTCATCATTTTATGTAGTAGTTTATTTGATTTTTATTTTTTTCCGATTTTGCCCTTATGGGTATTTGATCGTTATTGTAGCTCGAGGGGCATTTTAGTCTTTTGCTTTCTTGTCATTTTGAGGCCTATTTATATGGTCATTTTCTCATGTAATAGTTTTTAGTTTGAATAAAATGAAAATTTACTACTATGTGTTCTCTTTGTGCGTTCAAGAAGATCTCTTGGTGAGTTCTTCACCCTCCTCGATCTCTTAGTGAGTTCGCCGGAGAAGACTAGATCTCTTTGTGAGCTCTAGTTCGTGCTAACTAATCTTGTGGAAATTCAACGAGAAGACATTTGAGGTTAGTAAATCTATATTCATCATCGCCGCGGAATTTCCATCTTTTTTATCCCCTTTGCCTTGACGCCGCCCCTCCCAGTTCTTTAAAGTCGCCGGCCACCATACCTCCCCTTCCCGCCGGCCAGATCTGCCACTGCTGGCCAACCAGCCACCGGCCAGCCGCCAGCCTCCCTCCGGCCAACCCCTCACCGGCCAGCCCAGCAGCCATCTCCCGCCGCCTCTTGTTTCCTTTAATTCCTTGAGTTTGAATTTCAAATTGTGTTTACACTCTTTCCTAATTGGTTCCCTATCTTTATGGGAGCTCATTAATGAAATTAACTCCTAATTTGAAATTCAAATTAGATTTTCCTCTCATTTTGAATAATGGGAAGTTACTTAAGCCACAATTAAATCTGAAATTAAAATTCAGATTTAATTGAGTTTCTTACTTAAACTTGGGCCCCACATTCATAACTCCCAAACCTTCCTCTCTCCTCCTCATATGGCCGGCCACTCTTAGTGGGCTTCTCTCTCCTCCAAATGACATAATAACACCACAAATTCAGCCCAAATTTCTTCCTCTTTATCCGTCCCATTAAACCATTTGAATTAATTTGAATTCATCAAATTAATTCCCTCACCCCCTTGCTAAAAACTAAAATTATTGCTGAAAATTTCAGTTGTCTTTTGGAGTCGTTCTCTACTTGCTATCACAATCACTCAAAACAAAGTTCTCCTTCCCTATACCTGCCGCCGCCTACCTTCTCCCTCATATCTCTGTGATATTTGGACTCCCCGGCAAGATGCATGGCGGATCCTGAAGTGGATAGCGGTTTAGTGCTCGGCGAATACGGAAGCATATACATAACTCGTTCGCCATTCTTCGACGTCGGGTTTGGATACGACGACAACGTCGAAGACTATTTGAACCGCATCTTCCCGACACTCGGGGATGTGGTAGACGAGCAATTTGAAGACGACGACTAGATCATCCGCGGACATCCACCGGCTTCTCCAATTCCGATTTCCTTCCCGGCGATAAGTCCTCTCAAGATCACTTGCCTATTAGTGGCATCGCTAAGTTGACCTACGGTCCTCTTCCGCTAGCCACCACTTTCAAAACGAGTGAAGGACCTCAAGGTGAATGATCTAGATTTTAAACGTGTGGCTTTAGTAGTAGCTATTTGCATTATCTAGTTTATTTTGGTTATCTTTTGCTAGACTCATGCAATTCTTAAATGTAATCACTGTCGTTAACATAATTTATCACGAATTTTCTTGAATCCAACTTGAGTAAGCTAGATTTTATCGTTAACATTGCAAAGCTAAACTCTCATTAATCTCTAACGTGCAAATCATGTTTCACCGCATATCGTTTCACATCAGAGAGGCTTTGTTCATTAATGGAAAAAAAATCAAATATTAGCAGCCTTTTAGTTGATATAGGGATGCCCAGAATAACGGTAGTATTGACTCTAGAAAAATTTAGGACCCAACAAAGCTCATTTTGATTGGCGGTAAGCTTAGAGTAACCCCAAGAGCTCTTTTAAGTGCTTAAAATTTCAGTGAGAGCTTAGATATTTTGTAGATTGTCACTCCCAAAAACCAACAAATCATCTGCACAAAGCAACTGAGAGAAATGGTGATTTCTCATTGTAATAGTTGAGTGGGAATTCATCAAGATAGCTCTTTCAAATAGATTAGAGAGGTCATCCAAAACAATACAGTTAGATAAAAAGATAGAGAACGACCATGTTTTTAACCCTCATGAGGAGCTAAACAAACCTTCAAGAGTGTCATTTATGCAAATGGGATAATGTACATTTTCAATACATGCTTTGATCCAACCAAATAAACTGTTAGGAAAACTTTTTGGTTTTTAAGTACGCTCCTTTTTCTTAATCATAGTTTAAGTACGCTCTTTTTTAAAATTCCTCCAATATTACTAGGGTTATGAAATCCTACTTTGACATTATATCAGATTTTATGATAATTGCCCTTTGTGAAATGAGATAAATTATTGTCCTTACCTACAAACTTTTGAAATTATTTTTCTTGTTTATCAAAAGTGATTGGTTTACCATTTAATGAGGATATTTCTATAAAACTCCATATAATTTATCTTTTGATGAACAAGAAAAATAATTCAAAATTTTTTAGGTAAGGATAAGAATCCACTCATTTCAAATCAAGGGCAATTACTATAAAATCTTATAAATATATTATGATCCTTTCAACTTAAGATCATTGATGGTGACAATGTTACCTAGGAAAACAAGGGCATAGAACAAACATTAAGTCTATCGTAAATGCCCTAATGTGAATAACAGGCATATAAGTGATATCAGTGTACTCTCTACCGGCTCCATATCCTAATAACAAAATCAGTGTCAAATTATTTGCCCGAGAATTACAGATACTACAGAGATCACTGCTTCCTTGTGCAGAGCAGCCACTTCTACGTGTGCATAACGAATTGGGTCTTCTATGAGATCTCTTTTTGTATTAATCTTATTTTCAACTTGGGAGCTTTCACTTTTGTTGTGTTTAATGATAATTTTCTTCAAGTTTCCCATTTTTATAATTTTAGGGGCTAATGCCACTTTATAAACTGCCATGTAATATCGCTTTATTAAAGAAATGGCTGGGCGTGACCTTCAACTTTCTCCAAAAATAGTATGTCAAATTAAGAAATAAATTGAAATAAAAATTTAGCTACATGTTTTTTCTAGGAAAAAATTAATTATATCAATAATGCAATGCTGAAAGCAATTAGAAAGCCTCATCTTTAGCACAATTAAATTATCCCTGGAACATTCAAATATACATACGTTAAAACCCTAGTTTCCAAAAATCATAAATTTAATTGTTCCGTTTTCAAAGTGTCCAAGAAAACAACTCACCGAGATAGCAATACCAAAAAGGCAATGGAAACACAGAAAATGATGATTTGTTGTAAATCACTCATCAGCGCCAGCCATCAAATATGAGCAACTGCATCAGAACTGCCAAGATGCTACCAATGGAGATGTTGGCTACATTAACAACATCATTATTGAGCTACAAATTTCCAAAAAGTTATTGTTGTTAGCTATTAGAACAAAACAAATATAAAATGAAACAAAAACATTATTCAGAAACGGTAAATAAATGTAAAACAAGAGTTATTCCAGAAATAATTCAAATTTGACCTTACCCATTGGAAACCATCTTTCTCTTGAAATGCAGCACCTATAAAGCTTTCACCAATGTTCGCAATCTGTGAAGCTAGAACACATATGGCAGCTTGTGGTGCACTTACCTGTGAGAGAAAAGTTGCAGTAGCAGCCATGCAGAATAAACAAAAGTAGGTACTATATACACAAAAACGGAAAAGAAAAATGAACAAAGATTTTTTTTTTTCTAGTTTAAAAAAAAATTAAAACTTGATGGATTAAACATTTAATGATTTACTCAAGAAGATTCTTTAGGGCCTCGGGATCATATTTTGCTTTCCTTTTTTGTTTTGTTTTATTTTATTTATGTTTTGATATAAAATTAAAATATATTTGCTATCCCAAATATAATTTTTTGTAATTGATTATTGCATAAGTCGACTTCTTTTGTGCTTTGGAAAACGATGATGGTGTCGCAACTAGAGGTGTTGGCAGAGAAGAAGATGCTGCCGGCTTCGACTCAGGGTTGTGATATGCCAGGGGGGCCCACCTTGTGGTGCCCAGAGGAAGATATTTAGAAGGTTCCTAATCAAGGGGATGGTTAGGAAGGTTCCTACTTAAGGAGGAATTGTTTAGGAAGGGTTTTTAATTATGTTTATATTGTTTATGAAGGTTTTCTAAATCAAGTTTAATTGTTTAGGAAGATTTCCTAAATTAAGTTTATACTATTTAAGAAGCATTTAATTGTTTAGGAAGGTTTTCTAAATGAAATTAGAAGAAAATCAATTAGTAAATCCTTTCCTAATTTATTTTCTTTTATCATTGAAACCTTTCCTAATTGAATTATTTTTCTAATTAAGGAAGGATACATAATAGGAAGGGGGCTGATTTTGAAGAGAGGGAGGAAGCTTTTTTTTTTTTAAGGGAGGAAGCTTATTTAAGTCCATAATAGGGTTTATTTTAGGTTTATGCAGATTTTGTTTTGAGTGTTGTAGTAATCTGTGTGAGGGATTCTAGTGGCGTCTAAGGTTTGGGAGAGAAGGTCCTCTTGAAAGACGGCCATTGTATTTTGCTTTTGTTATTTAGTTCCCCAGCAATAAAAAAATATGTTTTGTTCTGAATTTCTCTTGTTAGTTGGCTGTTTTTGATACCAAGGCAAATCAGGTTGACCGACAAATGTACCCATGACGGTCGACGGTGGGCACAGGGCAAGCTTACAATGGGTGTGTGGTTAGCCCACATGATTTTAAAGGCCGGGAAGTTGGGAGTTCATATTAAATACACTAAAAACGCCTACAAATCACTTCCCGTGTTTACAAATAACTTAATTTATTTTAAAATTAAAAAACTTATAAAAAAGCAAATCGAATATATATATATATATATATATATATATATATATATATATATATATATATATATATTTGTGTGTGTGTCAAACAAGCCCTAATAATCATATTTGAATGAGAAATAGAATTTAATATCAGCTTTGAAATCATTACCTGTATCCTTCTTATTTGGAGTCAACTATCCTCTTTCTTCTTTCATTATTGTAACTTATAAATGTGTGAATATATTCATACATATCTTTTGTGCAACTTTATATGTATTTGATAGACCAACTTTTTTCAACGCACTCATATCTCACACAAATTCTACCTACCTGTCACAATGCTTCATCTTTTTATCATCCAATTTTCATAATTATTAAAAAGAAAATATATTAGTTTCAATCAATTTAATGTATTTGTACGTACCCTAAACCTTCCTATTTTCATGTTTTTAACCAACCTGGACTAGATTTGGTTGCCCCAAACTAGGAGGAAGCGGCACCTCCCACCTATAAAAGTGCAACTTAAGGAAGCACTCATCCGGGAAGGTGTCCACAAAGGAAGATGCAATTGACGGCAAGCCCAATGCAACAACAATAGTGAAGCAAGCGGCACATCTTGCAAATGCTCTCAACCAAGAGGTTAACATTGTAGCCAATTTACTTGCGACAAAGAGCTAGTGGTAGTGAAGACGAGCAATAATAGTAATGACAGAACGAAGAAGTGAACCTCCATTTCTGACAACGGAGTAGTAAGTCATTTAAATTTAGAAAATAAATAAATGTATACTTTTTTATTTTGACTAAAATAATAGTATATGATTGTTTAGTAGGAAGAAATTCCATTTGTGAAAATCTCGACTTAGCAAAGAACTTTTCAGATAAACCGTAAACTATGAAAAATATTTAAACAAAATGTTTGATCATCTTCAATTAGTTAAAATTTGAATTGATAATGTGAAGAATCCGACGTTGTTTTGGTGATATTTTGATGAGGGCATCAGATTTCGACACGTGTACCATCGACGGAGACACAGATCGACGGCCACGATCCAGAGCCTCTACTTTTGATAGATTTGCATTTTATTTTATGATTGTATTTCCTGTTTCCTAGTTTGCCCCTATGGGCATCGAGTCGCTTATGTAGCCTGGAAGGGCATTTGTGTCATTTCTTGTTATTTCATTTTGGCCTATTTATATGAGGCCCCATGCATTGTAATTTCAGTTTTTGATAAATGAAAAGTTACATTTCATGTTCTCTTTGTGAATGCAAACCTCCTTGATCTCTTAGAGAGTTCATAGGAAAAACTAGATCTCTTTGTGAGTTCTAGTTTTTCTTGTCCTTAATTTTCTTTTATTTCTCTTGATCAAGTCGTCGTTGCGGAGATTTGGATTGAAGTCACTTGTGGGAGATTGGAATTTCATTCTTTGGATCCCTAGAATTTCCCCACAACCCCCCCCCCCCCTCCCCTCCCTCTCCCTTGCTCACTGCCGCCGTCCCTCCTGGACTGCCCAGGCCGCCGGCCTGCAGCCCAAACCTGTCGACCAGCAGCCACCAGCCCACCGACTCCCTCCCTCCCACCTTGCCGCCGCCTCCTTCCCCCTCCTTTGAATTTCAAATTTGAAATTCTAAAGTTTTTATGAGCCGTTAATTGTTTTCTAAATTGTTTCCCTAATTCATGCAATCAATTTAATTGGATTTTAATTTCGAGTTTGAAATTCAAAATCAATCCAATTGATTGTCTTTAATTTAGGAGTCTCTTCCCCTTTAAAAACTGAAGTTTTATTTCAGATTTTATAAAATTATGAAATTAAAACTAGTGGTCCCCACCTTACCAAACTCCCCACCTCCCTCTTCTCTATTTTGGCCGGCCCCTTATTGGGCTCCTCTCTCTCCAAATCACATTAATAGCTCCACAAAATCAGCCAAGATTCCTCTCCCATTACCCCCCCCCCCCCCCCCCCCCCCCCCCCCCCCCCCCCCCCCCCCTCTCCTTTTGGAATTAATTTGAAATTTTCAAATTATTTCCTCCAATCTACTACAACCTAAAATAATTTCAGTTTTTCCTGAAATTATCTCATAGCCTCTCCAACCAAGCCGACTTCCCCTATCCCTCACGCAGGCCAACCTTCTCCACTCCAAGCTGCCACCTTCCACCTCCCTTCTTCTCGGATGCTACCTCAACTCCCGACAAGAATGCATGGCAGATCCTGAACTTGAATGGGGACTTGTGTTCGACGCCTACGGTAATATCAACATCCTACGATCTCCATTCTTCGACATGGGATTTGAACACGACGACACCATTGGAGATTACTTGGATCGAATTCTCCCCATCCTTGTGCCCATCATCGACGGGAAATTTTCAGACTCCGAGTGGACCATCGACGGCCATCCACCCGCTCCTCCAACCCCGGCTTCTTCCCCGACGACGAGCCCTCTTGACATCACCTGTCTACTAGTGGCATCGCTGAGTCTACTTACGATCCTCTTCCGCTAACCACAACTTTCAAGAGCGAGTGAAGGACGTCAAGGTGAAGGATTTATATTTTAAACGTGAGGCTTTTGTTTATCATAGCTATTTGCATTATTTGGATTTCTTTTGGTTATTATTTGGCAAGGCTCTCGTAATCCTCAAGTGTAATCAATTACCATGGTTTAATCTACTAGACTTTATTGTTAACATTGCGAAGTTAATAACCTCTTATTAATCTCTAAAGTGCAATTCTTGTTTTCGTATGTTGGCATTACATCATATTTAATGTTAATTTCGTACAATGGAAGTTTGCAAAGGTTCTTAGAGGAAGTTAGGTGTTGCGTTAAGAAAAGCTATTTCAAAGCTCGAGCATTTGAAAGAATTTAAACGGACAAAAATAATTAAAGTGGGTACTTATGTTTATAGTATAACAATGTTTTATCATTTAAAATTTGTGTAGTTATTACTATGAAAATTTATATATATTTGATAGTTCATTCAAAGTGAAGTATGAAATAATTTTATATATTATTATGGATACATTTTGGATAAATTTCTATGTAATAAATAGAAAGATAGACATAACTTATAAAAAAATAATTATATTATATTAATATTACAATGCATATGAAGAGGAAATTGAAAGAAAAAGAGGAAATTTTAACATGAAAGGATGATTACTAAAATGGAAAAGGTATATGCATGCAAATCAGAAGTTCACCCTCTTATGGTGCTGGTTGGGGATGCAACAGACCCATGCACATTAAATGAAAAATGAATATAAATGGAAATGGTTGATCTATTCCACAACAATATTATAATCACAGTCAAAGCTTGATCTATTCCACAATGGTCATGAATTCAAGTTGTTGATTCGCTTAATGCATATGATGGAGCATAAAGTCCTTGTTGGTTATAGTTGTCTGAGAAATTGCCCCTTTTTGCAAGCTTCCACTCTATGTTTATAAGGAACTCTAGTCATCAACCAAAATAAATCATTTTGTTAGATTATGTCAATTACCTGCTCTAATCAAAGGTCCCTGACAAATCCAAAATGATAGAATCATAAGATATTGATCAAATTTGTTATCATTTATTTCCCTCCCCCTCTCCCAATCTTCTATGAGCCTAAGAGGGATAACCAATAACAAAATCATGCAGCAATTCAAGAGAATCCATCATAACACTAAACCTATTGAGAGCTATATGACTAACATTGATAGAAAGTAATCTCTCATGATTAGGAGATTAATTAACTATAGTAGCTTGGCCCTATAAGAAACCGTCAATCCAAGAATAATAATTTCTTATGAGTAAAATCTTTGGGTAATATTTTATTCATTTGCTTAATCTACCTCCTGAAAGAAATTCCTCTATCAATTTCCACAAATGAGGAAGCCCACACTCAATAAGTTACACAAACATTCATACCCCCATTTCTTATATATAATAAATGTCAAATACTTGAATATATCACACTGAAGTATCACTTTATATTTATTGACTAATCATTGTTAATATCACATAGACTGAAATTGTATTTCATATACCCATTTGTTCTATTAATTCTAAGCTCTCAATCTTCTTAATATTTTCTCCATTATTCAAAATTTTCACTATTGATTTATAGGAAACAGATACCAAGGAACTTCATTTTGAAAATCATTTTTAAGCATCTCAAATATCAATACAAAATGATAAGGCCTCACGCTTGGCCCTTTATGTAATTCTAATAGAATTGAAACTCTATGATCATTCGACAACCACTTCTAATACTATATATATATATATATATATATATATATATATATATATATATATATAAAACTTAAAGTCTTAAACATACCTTTAGCACGTACCTTTTTATCTCAACATGTATCAAATTAATTATCATGGCTTTGAAGAAGATTCATAAAGGTGAAATTTTATATTTGAATGAGATACCTATTGAGAGTAGGAGAATTATTAGGAGATAATACAGTTGTTTGATGAATATTTTTTTTAATTAAAAATTGGAGGTTAAGAAGATGTCAAATGATTAGAGAAGAAGCAATTTGATATAAATATTTAAGAGATACGGGACATTCATGATTGTGCTAATTGTAAAGAATCCAAGCTTATGTGTCGTACATTGACATTATGAGAGAGAGTAATGGAATTTGAACTTTAAAAAATTATGCTAGTATTCGAGAATCAAAGAAAGAATAGATATGAAAACTTTTTTTTTTGTTGAGACAATGAATGAAAAAAATATAGGTAGCAAAGAAAGGATCTTGATATGGGTTTTATTAACTTTGAGATATCATTTGATCGAATGCCATGATAATTAATTAGATACATGTTGAGATAAAATGTTGTATCTCGATCAAATGTAACTTCTTTCTTAAAACTTATATTTAATAATTTCTCAAAACTGTATTTCAGTATTTCCTAGTGTCTTCATTTTAAATAGCTTATAATTTTCTACCCTCATTGTGCCTTGATTACAATTTGTAGCCTCTTATTTTTTTCCTTAGTTTTTTTCGGTATATATATCTCCTCATTCTATTACCAATATTCTATTGAACACAGAAAAATAAACAAATCAACAAATAAAAAATTATTTAAAAAAAACTTTATCCTTATTGTGCAACTAAACCTCACTGCTGAATTCCAAAAGAAACACGAACTGCCTACTGCTCTATTGCATAATTATAAATCCTGCAGCTGTTCATCACTTTAATTCAGGATAGGAAAACCAGAACAAGTGCATTTTATTAAACAATTTATACAATACAATAGTTTCGGATGCTCATCAGCATTGTATTTAGCAGTACATAGAAAAGCAAACCAGATGGCTTATAGGTCGCCCGACCGACCTGGGGCACACCGACCTGGGGAGGGTCGGTTCCTCCCGAACCTATCCAGCCGGCCCCACCTGGGCCGGCACATGTTTATAAGAGGCGGTGTAAACCGCCTCCCTTGGTTTGCCGCCTAGCATTGGGGCCCACGCCTATTTGATTTAATTAAACAAATTGTATTTTGGGAGGGAGGTGCTTATTTGTCTATTTGATTTAATTGTATTTTGGGGAGGTGCAAGCTTATTTGATTTAATAAAAATAATGTATTTTTAGTAAGAGGGGGGGTGGGGGGTGATTTAGGGCTAGGATGAAGGCTATAAATAGGGATAAGGAGGAAGGGGTTAGGGCATGCTTAGATTGGTGTTCTCTTGGAGTCTCTTGGAGTTTTGGGGCTCTAGACATTGCATCTAGAGATTTGGAGAGAACGATCCTCCTCTCAAATAGAGGATCTCTTGTATCTTTGCTTATGTTTCTTTGCTTTGAGTTTTCAATAAAGCTCTCTTTTGTTTTATTGTCCGTTTCTTCCCGATCTTGGTTATTATCACTGTTTCGATCAAATTTGTACTAGGGTTGCTTGCGAACTCAAGTAGATCCGATAGGATTACTTGCGAACTCAAGTATTTACTAACAATGGCCAACTTAAAGATGGCATGATACAAGAATTTTAAATTTATCAGGGTTGGGAAATACATAACCAATAAAGCATGCTTTCCTCCTCAAGCCCAACAGTGTGAAAGCTAATAAAAAAATGAAATTCTATCTATTATCAATAATTAAGAAGAGCCAAGCAAAGGAAAATTACCTCGCCCATAAAATAGCTGACAGTAGAAAGAAAAACCGAAGCCAAAATTCCAGCAATAGTCCCTTCAACACTAACAGCACCTTCTGTGCCACGTGGGACTACCTTCAATGTTGTTACAAGATACCTGCCTTCAAACAAACAAAATAGCCATAACTGAATAACTAACAAAATCACTGACTATTCCGTGCATATTTGTTAATAAAGGTCAGTCTGAGGTTTTACGTATAAATAGTTTATGGAATCAAAAGCCAGTGACTAAGCAACTAAATATAATTATCTAAAAAAAACTAACATAGGATATAGTTTAATTGGCTTGTTAAATTTTATTTTCAAATAAAATATCACATATTCAACTGGAATTTTAAAAAGTTAAACAGAGCCATAGCATGGAATTCACGTCAAAACCAGTTGCAAGGTGTGATCTGTGCGTGCGTCATACAACTAATCGAACCAAATGTTGAAGATTTTAGTTTTTATTAAAATTTGAGCTTGCCAGTGGCAATACTTTAATCATCATTAGCATTAATCAAAGAGCTTAAGGTTAGCTTTATAAATCCATCTTCTATAAAGACTCATGTATATAAAGATAATGGAGATTGGTGATTCCTTAAATCGAAATATCCACTTAAATGGATCCCAAAAACTCCAGCAGCAGAAACAAAACAGCCAAGCAAATATTGCTTTCTCGACAATTTCTTGCCACAATGTGTAATGCAACTCCTTAAACTTGTAATATTTTCAAAAGCCAGATGCAGTACGGCCCCAACACCTAGAGCCACTTCTTGTTTAGCTTAAGCGGAAAGTAATGACCTACATTTGTGATGCCCTCATTTGTCTGCTGCTAAATGATTTGTCCCTATGTGAAGGTCATCATTCAAATATACTCTCGTAAAAATTGATCAATGATCTTGGCCAAGAGGTTCAAGGAACCATCCAAAATAGTTCGAAAAAAACTATATTGAACTTCCAACCTCTAATCTCATGCAGAAAGTATCAACGCCAAATTATAAACAGACTTATGATGGGATGAACGACACATGGAACGAAAGACACAGAAAAACTTGACCCATGGATTGATCAATTAGTGATGTAGGACTACAATACAACAACAACAACAACAAGCCTTTATCCCACTACGTGGGGTCGGCTACATGAATCCTTGGATTGATGTAGGACTACAATGCTTAAAGTAATTTGATAAGAACTTGCACGACTTATTGATTAGAATATTAATGATTAGAACTTTTTTAGCAAATAAAAACTATAAAATAAAATGTAAGAGTGGTCACTTTATTTAAGCTAAGTTACATAATAAGAGCTTTGAATTATCAGAATAACAAAGAAAATCAACGTCATGCAAATATAATAGCTTTCAACGAAAAATCTCTAATCTAACAACAAGATTAGAAATAAATGAAGTGCACTCAATCCCTACGTTTACTGAGCTCGGCAGAGTTTGGTGAGCAAGATCCTCGTGAATCTATCAAATCACAAGAGCAATTTAGACAACGAAAATGCACGAAAAGAACGAATGGCAAACCCTTATCATGGTTGAGTTGTGATTCTCCACTGAATGGTGCCGAGTTGTTCTTCAATAGCCTCGACCAGGGTGTTCAGGATGCGCTCTACGTACTCTTCTACGGTATTGTCGATGCGCGGGTTGACGTCGAAAAAGGACGAGTGAAGAATGCAAACAAATCCTTGTTCGTCGTAGAAGAGGCCGTAATCACGTTCCGGATCGGCCATGCATGCCCTTGAGATTAAGATGTGATGATGATTATTGAGGCTTCCTTTGAAGACTCCTCTTGAGATGGAGGAGGTAAGCTAGAGAAATCAAGAGGGAAAAGGAGAATAGGTGGCCGGCCAAGGGTGAGGGCTAGTGGGAGATATTTGGTTCAGATTTTGGGAGGGGAGATGGGGGAAATCTAATTCAATACTTCCTAATTATCTCTTTAATTGAAAATAATTAAAGGAAGAGAAAGAGCAAGAGGGGGCGGCGGCAAGAGAGGGTGGGGTGGGGTGGATTTACTTTCAAGTGGAGGAGTTCCTTTACTGGAAGTAAATTAAATAGGTGGGGCTAGGAGAGGATTAGGCCAAAGGGAAGAGGGGAGAGTTTGAATTGTTTCCAAATTGGAAATTTGGTTTTAGGAAACAATTCCTAAATTTTCCCCTTTAGGAGCCAATGACATTAAAGGTTTGAGGGAATGATTAAGGAAGCTTTTAATGCTTCCTTAAATTAAGGACTTAAATTTAGGATGAGATATTTCATCCTAAATTAATTTAAATTCAAAGACAAGGGTTTGGAAAGTTTTCTAAAATAGGAAAAATATTTTAGGTAACTTTTCAAATTCAAATAAGTTTGAATTTTGAAAAGTCTTGAGTTACCTAAAATTACCAAATCCAAATTAGGAAAAGGAATCAATGTGAACAATGATGGAAGAGAGGAGGGGGCGGGATAGGGCCGGCAGCATGATGGGCTTGAAGGGGATTTTCGGTGGGAGGGGAGAGGGTTCGGTGAGAGTGAAAGCTTGGTCGTGAGTGAGGAAAGGGAAAGATAAGACCGGTGGTGGTGGTGGGGAAATGGAAGGGGAAAGATAACAAGTAAAACCACGAACCCGACTTGTCTAAGTTGGTGGGTGATGTGCAATCCTCCCTCTCCTAGGAATCTCACTTCGATTTCTCAAGCTCAAGCAAGAACTCAAAATTTGTGGAAATTTTTCTTTTAATCATTCATTAACTTAAAGAGAAGAACAATAGGGCTATAAATAGTCTCATACAAAGACTCACAAAATAAAAGCTACATAACATAATAAAGAAAAACAAATACATGAAATGACTCAAAAATACATAGACTCAATCGTGGCCGTATATCGACGGTCACGCCTCTGATATACTTTCCATGCTCTGATGTCCCCATCAATTAGAGACGTACTTTATTTTGTAGAGATATAATACTAATAACAAAATCGTGTTTGTCAAACTTAAATTAAACCACCATAATTTAACTTGTTGGAACTTGCACTTACGAAATGCTCATTCATAAAATAACTCAGGAGCGGTTAGTCATGAATTATACTAGATAGGTTATACTGATGGTTGATGGAAGAAATGGCAGTGTCAAGGATAGTGTGTAACAATATACGACAAGAGTTCAAACATCAAGAAGCCACTTTAGAAAAAAAAAAATTGAGAAAGTACAAACATTGCTAAAGTAGGTCTCATTTGCAATTTCAAGACATGCCACCCCTTCCATATATTAAAACTGTCTGTTTACATTCTTCAAATCAGTTTAGATCATCTTTTGTGCAAATCTTGTATGATTTTCACCAAAAAATTCAACAGAAACTAACATATTTATTGTAAACATAAATATAGTGTTAATTTACATAAATAATCTATTGAGTTTGAAAAGGGATATGTGTTATTGATAAGAATAAGATCTGAGCAAGTTCCTATCAAAAGATGATTGCCAGAGAAGTTGGATAATTGCTAGGAACATAAGAGTTGATACATGTGAACTTGAGCTTCATATAAATACTGTAACTTTCACAGTATTCAATGTGGTAAACTTAACTTTATGACATAAAAATATTTCCAATGATATTTTGCTTCTAGTTTGCCTACTAACATGCAGATAGTGCCCAAGAATACATCTTCATCACCAATATTGCTATCTTTATTGAGGAAGCCATTCATATTTGACGCAAAATAAAGAGCCCATAAGTTTACTCTATCTAGAGATCCAATCCCTCCTGAGGATTAGTAATGACTTTGAACAGCTGCAACTTTTCCATATCACCTCCCTTATGTACTTGGGGTTTATTCAATGGCGTAAAATTCCATGAAGCTAGAGAGGATGATGATTGTTTTTATGCATGTTGATGCTGAAGTTTTTTTTTTATTATTATTTGAGTCTCAGTATTATTTTCGATCATTTACGTCATTCTATTATAATTTTGGGTCTATATATTATGCCATTATGTCATGGCCTACAAAGGGCTTAATGTTATTAGGATTAGTGGTGTATATGATAATGATGGTAGGTGTGATGATAACGGTAAGTACAATAACGATAATAAGTAAAGTTTGGTGATATATTTAAATTTGGAGGTAAATTAGTGCATTTCAGTCTCTCAATTTTTATTCCTTTAAATAGGGAGTATCATTGTAATGCCAAGCACTTGATTATAGAATGAAGAATCATTTTGATGTGAATCAATGTAGGAATTGCATTTGGAAAGTAAAATTGAAAGTTATTTAAAGCATTGTTAAAACAAATTTTATTACCAATAAAATGAATGTTTAAATTATTCTAGGTAATTAACTCGCTTAGGCGTTTGCTTTGAGATAACCAAATGATTCATAACAATCCAAAATAAAAGATCTACTTAATTGCTCATAAAAATAATCCCGCAATTAATAATGAAGAATTTCACCTTGAGCACCCTCTCACTCGTTCACTTGGGGGCTTAGCGGAGAAGAAAGAACCATGCGAAGATGGAGAGCACCACTACGGAAAAGGTGACGAACGACTTTGTTACCGGAGAGGTATCCGCCGGGGAAGGTGGTGGTGGAAGGCGTCCGATGATCGTCCAAGTGTAGTCACGCAACTGTCGGTCGAAGATACTTGCGAGGATCAGGACGACTCGCTCCAAGTACTCTTCGATTGTGGCGTCGTCTTCGAATCCTACGTCAAAGCAAGGAGAACGTAGGATATCAATGCTCCCGTCGGCGTGGAATACTAATCCCCATTCAAGCTCCGGATCCGCCATTCATGCTTGATGTTGGGGAATCCTTCCAAGGAGAATGAGAATTAGGAGACGGTAAATGATAGCCTTTGCGCTTGAAGAAGGAGAAAGAGGGAGAGGGAGGAGCTGGCGGGATGCCCAAGGAGGGGGGGGGGGGGGGGGGGGGAAGTTCGGCGAAGGGAAGTGAGAGAGGGAGCTTAGGTTTAGATGAGGGGAAGGGAGATTTACTAAAATCTGAATTAATTCTCAGATTTTAGTAAATTGGGAGGGAATTATTTGAAACTCCTTTCAAATTTCAAATGCAATTAAGGGGATTAATTGATGAGTGCTTAGGTGGCAAATAGAGAGAAACGGCTAGGTGTTGGGGCCGGCCAAGCAAATGAAGAAAGATGGGAAATTTTCTTAAGTAGTGGCCCCATTTAATTAATTAAATCCAGATTTTAACGTTCATGAATTTAATCAATCAAGGAGGTTGAAATTTCAATTCAAATAGGATGAGATTTCAATTAGATCTATTCCTAAATGTAGGGAGTTACATTAGGAAAGAAATAATGATGGAATTGATGGCAGAAATTCAAAATTCAAGGGGGGTTAGACGGCGGGACCTCACCAGGTGAGTGACGGGATGGACTAGGGGTTTTGGTGGCCTGGCTGGAGCCGGCGGTCGGCGGCTGGCACAGCCGGCGGCAGGGGGCGAGTGAAGGTGGCCCGGCGGAACAGGGAGAGGGGAATTTCGGGCTGCAAGGGAAGAGGCGGGTGTGTGGAGGAAATGGTGGGGAAGGAAGAAAACAGTGAATTCACAAGTAAAACCAAGAGCTCTCCGGGGCGGGCTGTTGGGTATTTCGGGTGGAGCCTCTCCTAGGTCTCCTCACTCTTTTTCTCAAGCTCTCAAGCAAGAAGACAAAAGAAAATTTCAGAAAATTTCATTAATCAAACATTAACATTACAATAAGAGGAGACCACTATATAAAGGTCTCAAAGCATGAAAATAAAAGACTCACATGCCCACTGGGCTACAACAAACACTACGCCTTCGTAAGGGCGAAATAGTCACTAGTGCACGAAATAAAAGATACATCAAATGACATAGAAAAAAAATAACATAAAATGACATGTCACATTAGAAATATAAACTCCCAATCGTAGCCGTCGATCTACGATTCCTTCGCCGATAAACCTGTCTAAAATGTCTGTCGATGACCTCATCAAATTTTTTAAGTTTTATACTCTTCTTGTATTATCTTCCAAAAATAAATGATTTCTTGAGAGTGAGTAGCACAGCCCTTGTCGACAAACTTTGAAGAAAGGAAGATCACAATTAAGACAAAGGACTGCTTGGTCAAGTAATATTCATTACCATTTGTTACATTAATGGTTAATTTAGTTTCCACCATAGGAATTTCATTTTGTTACATTTTAAATGTTCTTCATTTTTTTATAATACCATCTTATCTAATTTGTCACTCTTGTTCTCCTAAAAATATATCATAAATATCATCTCTATTTGAACTTATAATATTTTATATTAATTTAAACTAGTAGCTAGTCGTATCTTAGCGAGTTTTGGGTTGAGTAAATAGTGAAAAAAAAAAAATCAACTCATAAAAATAATCCAACTTGTCTAACATCACCAAGCATATTCATAGAGTTGACGGATGCATTGTCAAGATTCTAAAATGATTTTACTTTCACCTGATCTCTTACCCTATTGTACCCAAAACTTTATTTTATCGAAATACTCTTAAAACAATTTCTTTGGTTAAGAACAGATACTAAAGATTATGAAGCACGGCATGCAGATAAAATGAGAATATAACATTGCCCATACATTTGCATGCTTCCAAATATAATATTCCACAATTTCAAATTAGCACCTACCATTTTCCTCTATTTTGGCCAACCAACCTTAGCTGCTTTGCCTCTAAATACCCTCCATCCTGAAGACTCGATTTACTTCTTAAAAGAGAATTATTCAAAACTTGCAAACTTATCTGCCTTCGTTCTGCCTCTATGGCAACCCTTTAAAGTTCTATATCGGTGAATTCTTTTGAACTGTTCTAAAGATCTTTTAGCCTATTTAGTTGGAAGTAATTTGAAGCTCTCTTTTGTCTTTCATACAAAACAGTATTTCCTGGTTTCCAAAACAACTAAGTCGTTTCTTAATCTGGCAAGTCCGTGGAGCTCCCTATTGTGGTATTATTTTATTTCTATATATTTGTGGTAGTGCATCTAGCACTTCAAGTTTTTTCCACTTAATATATCTTCTTATAAAGGTTGATCTTGATCCCATACAAAAAAATCCTACTTCGCTATTTTACCTAAAAGAAAGTAGTATTTTTTTATTTTTTTTTCCTTTCTTTTTGCATGAGAGGGGTAAAGACAGCTTAGTCGAGTACCAGGGAGGGACTTGACAAGTGTACATGGGCTTGATTGAGAAGTTATCATAATGCATATTGAAAGTTTAATATTTCTATACGTTGATATTATCTTTTACAAACCTTCGGTTTTACTTCATTCTGAGCTTTTAGGCAAAATGATCCTTGGGGAGCGTAAGAAGGTACTGAAAACCAGCAGAAAGGATAAATCAGCAGTCAATGGTCCTTCAAAATATTTGACAGCAGTGATCAAATTGTCCAACTACTTGAAAAGTCATACCAAGCATCAATTACTGTGAAGAATTTGGAAAAAACACTTAAATATGCTTGCATCATTAATCCAGTAACTGCATAGAAATTCAAAAAATTGTGTTGAAAAATAAGACTTACGCTGTCTTCCCATATGCCTTTCCAATTTCACTAGAAACGGTATCACTTAATTTGGTACAGAAGCTAGCCACAAAAGCAAGCCGCCAAATTTCTGAAAATGCAGATCCACCCACGCTATATATTGATAATAAGGCACAAGCACAACCGGCGGCACTGGATCCAATAACGCTACCCGGACCTCTTCTTCCCATCCTTTTCTCAGCAACACCAAGAGCTTCCTTTTGAGCAATCTTCAACTTGGTAACTGCTGTTCCCTGAATGTGTCATGTTCAACAAGGGTAAGAAATGTCATAGGCCAGCAAAGATGTGAAGAGGGATGATGTGAAACTACCGTGAGTTAATGAGAAATTAAGAAGAACTATTGTTGAAAGCTTTCCAATATAAAATTATCATTCACAACAAAGAAAGATTCTAGGAATTCATAGTTTTCAACTTGTTGAGGCAAAGAAGAGCGCGTAGATTAACAAGAAAATTCAATCAAACTCCAAAGACAAGAGTAACTTTTATGAGGGAATAACAAAAATCCACAATTTAATAATGAGAGGTTTCACCTTGAGGACCTTCTCACTCATTCACATGTAGGGTTAGCGGAAGAAGATACTAAACACTAGAAGAGAGATCACCGCTAGGAATAAGAAGCCTATGATCTATGATGCACGGACACGGACACAGCAACACGGACACGATACGACACGGACACGGGACACGGCTTTTTTTGAAAATATAGGACACGGGTACGGCGCGGACACGACAATATATTTTTTTATATAGTGTATATATATTAATGTAATATCATATTAAAAATAACAAACAATAATAAATGAATGACATGATAACTTGTATAGCTTATAATATAAAATATTTAGTACAAAATATTTAGTACAACTAGAAAAATATAAGCAAATAATCACTTACTACAATATCAAGCATTTAGGCTTCAACTACTAGGATTAGCTTTAGAGGTTTGTTTTTGGCCTTTAATATCATCATCATTGAATATCACTACTTTCAACTCTGGTTCAACAAGAGAAAGATTTGTAATTGTGCAAAAAGAGAGAAGATGAAAATACCTTCACTGCCAAAGAGAAATGAAAATGAGAATATTCGATGAATGGGTATTAAATGCAGACGCTGATTTGGTGTTGTGGATATGAAATAAGAAATTTAGTTTAAATCTCACAAAATAGAAGAAATCATATTTAAAAAAAAATATATAAAATATTTAAGATACGCGTGTCGGACACGCATGTCCAATTTATTTTTTATATTTTTTAATCGGACACGTTTTCGGCATGTCCGACACGTGTCGGAGGAGTGTCGGACGAGTGTCGTGTCGGACACTGCACGCCTCTTTGAGGAGAAGTGTCGGTGCATCATAACCTATGATCTTTATTGATGGAAAGGTTGCTGGCGACGGATGGATTTGTGGGCGTCCCACAATCCACCACGATCTGATTGGGAGGTGCTCCTCAATTGTCGGTGCCAATGTGAAGGTGATGTTGTCAATGTAACCTTCCACGGAGTCGTCGAAGTTAAAGTTCAAATCGAAGAAGGTAGATCGAGGAATGTCCATTCTTCCTTGGTTATCATATACAAACCCGAGATCAACGTCGGGATCGGCCATGCATGACCATGGGAGTATCTTGGTGGTGTGCCTTGGAGGAGCCGCCGATTGGAAGGGCGGTGAAGAGGGAGAAGCGGGTGGTGAGGGTTGGCTGGTGGAGGAGAGGGAGAGGTTGTCTAGAGCTAGGGTTAAGAATTGGAGATTATGTTTTAGGAAAATCTGAAATTAATTTCATAATTTTCAAAAGGGTAGGGAGGAAAAATTTTGAATTTTAAAATCTCCCCAAAAGGGGCTGGCAGATTAGGAGGTAAATTAGGGGAGGATTTAATGGAGATTGGGATTTAAATAGGAGAGAGAAGGGCCTAGGTGAGGGGCCGGCCATATATAGAGGGAAGAGGGGTTTTGTTTCAAGTATGTGGGCCCCCAAGGAATAAATAGTGATTGAAATCAAATCTGAATTTAATTTCAGATTTGATTTAAATATGGAGGTTTCCTAAATGGGGCTCTAGCAATAGGCAAGTATTTGAATTCAAATATTCAATTGAATTCCCAATTGGAAACATTCATAAATGACTATGGCTTATTTTAGGAAAGTGAATAATGGCAATTGGACTTTTGAATTTCAGATTTTGGGGACAAGAAGGCCGGTTTTCAAGGCTTGGGAAGGAGAAGGGCGGTGGGGTGGAGGTTTCAAGCTGGCGGCCAAGGGCTTGGGCTAGGTAAATTAGATCCACAAATTGAGCACTTTCCTAATATGGATTATGTCAATTTAGAAAAGAATTCAAAATATGAATTTGAAATCATACTTTGAATTGGAGTTCCCTCCTAATCTTCATGCTCCACTTTTGAAAAGAGGCAAAACAATCCATTTGGATCCATGGGAGGGGAAGGCCGGCAGTTAGGGTTTGGGGTTTGGGTAGCGTTTGGCTAAGAAGGAAGAGGTGTGGGTTAAGTGGAAGGGATCTTGTTGAGGTTGACCGGCGGCTTGTGGACTTGAAGTGGCCGACAGGTGTTTGGGGAAGAAAAGGTGATCGGATGTAGGGGGAATGAAGAAATAATAAAAAAATACTACAAGTACTAACCACGAGTCCCGAAATCCACCGGTGGCTAACGGGTGTTGTAAGGCCCTCTCCTAGGGTCCTCTCAAGAACTCACAAAGAGATCAAGCAAGAAAATCTGAAATTTTTCATTCATAATCATCAAAATCCCATTACAATAGAAGATGCCACAATATATAGGCCTAGAAAATAAAATAACAATGACTCAAATGCCCCTTGGGCTACAACTCAAACAAACTCAAAAGAAATGGTACAATCGTAATTAGTAAATAAACTACAAAACATAAATGCATAAAAAACAAAGATTGAATCATAGTCATCGAGCTACGATTCCTATGCTGATAGACTCGTCGATATCACCCGATGTCCTCATCATTCTCCTCAGGAGGGAGAAATCTCGACCCTGTCGAGTAAGTGTCTTTAGAGCTCTCGTACAACTCAAGGAGATGTTGGTCTCAACTCTGTAGCTCATCTCGATCAACCCATGTATCCTCTGTAACCGGTGTTCCTTTCCAGTGAACTAAGTATCTTCGGCGCCCACCTTTTCGTGGAAATGATCTCATCATCTAGTATTGCTTCAATCTTCTCCGCATTGGGTCAATCAACAATTTTATTTTTTAATGTTAATTGGATAGAAACCAATAAAAGCTGAGGTAGATAATCTAAAAATATTAAAGCAAAGCTTATCAAAATTAGGTATCTTTACTGACCAAAAATGAATCTGGCTTCACAGAGGAACAATGTCAGCAAAGTTGGATATTTTCAGCATAATAATGTGATTTGACTGAAAACTTAGATTCACTTTAACACGAAGAGTACCTGCGCAAGGCTTCCACTTAGTTGCAACAAGCTTCAAGCGAGCAACTTCTAAACTATGACCATTTTGCTAAAATCAATATACTTGATCCCCTCAACGTTGATAATCCACTGTTATTATTTTTTCTGTTTTTCTTTATTATTATTATTATTCTATTGAGCATATAGTATCAAATACTGACAATAATTGAACACAAGTAGTTGAGTATTTCATTTCATCATTTGTATAGTATTTAACCAATTCTAGAAGAGCTTTTTCTAATGGTAAACATAAAAAATAAGGGAATGGCATAAAAATTACAAAATAATTACAATAGTCTATGGATTAGATCATGCAAATTCAATGCTAATGAAGTACTTTGGTAAAAAGATCCATGGCACAAAGGTGGATAAAAGATACAAACCACCAAACCCAAAAGATTCTAGGTGCAGAGGATGATCCCTAGACATTACGATGAAGAAAAAAAGGAATAATTGGTCTTGTGACTCGTTGGAAAATTAATAAGTTTATGTTTTGCTAGTTAACAACAATCATAATAAAATTCTCATATATTGATTTTTTTCTTTATCAAATTTAAGGACTTCTAAAAGAAGTGATAATATTAAAGGTTATATAGAGTTTTCTTAATTATTGGATTCCTCAAGGGAGTAAAGGCCATCTCTTTTTTAGCAAAGCACATGCGTCCTCCTCATGGCCTCGTCTTGAATTGATACAAAACTGGTAAATAATTTAGGCATGTGAAGGGCATTTCAAACTGTAAGGATTATGTCTATAAGAATATTTCATTCACCGACCATGATGGTAAAGGATTCATCAACCATAATTATTTTCTTGTTGCTAAAATAAGAGGGGTATGAAATAAATTTATGAAAGAGATTGACCATATAATTTGTAGCTCATGAATCAATGATCCGGGAGATGAAATCGGACATCTTTGAGACTGGAAAGGCGTGATAAGGAGCAATACCTAAGAATGATTGAATACAAGTACCTGCTATAGATGTTGTTATAGGTGCTCCTCGCAAGTCATTTTTATCTTTTTGCGCCTTGTAAAAACACAATTTTCTTTTCCACTTAAAGAACATGTAAATCAATTGAGACCGCTTGAGATACTTCTTTCTATTCAAACGGAATGTTAATTAGATATTTTGATATTTTCCCATTCGATTTAGATTACATCCCTCAATTCCAAGAAAAGTCAAGGCAAAGGATATGTGGGTATTATTATTATTGTCTATGGAGATGGAATTTGTGGTTCTGTTCACAGGAAAAATTTAGCAATGTAATGAGGAAAGCACCATAAATGGGACCAACAATTTGATGCAACATAATGATGAAGACTACAACAATAGAATAAAAGAGGAGAAAATTATGATTATAATAGTTTACAGATTGATAAGTTGGCTAGATAATAATTTTAAAATAATTACAATTTTCCACAAGATAAATAGATCGAGGCAATAGGGATTGATCCACAGATCATTGAGTATGTAATAGGGATACCCCAAATCAATGAGATGACAGCAAAAGAAGAAAGAAAAAGGACAGAAGTCTTGGTGAGTAAGGGCCCTAACTAGCGAAAATTATACAGTCGTTTCACAAATACATTTAAATTTGCATAGTTATCATGATTTTTATCTTTTTGTGACAATACTCAAATTCTTTCGTCTAACTTAGATACATCAATCTCTATTTGGCACATTAGGATTCAAGAATCTAGCTCATGCGGTTGCAACCACTAGCAATATAAGTGCATGGGTGGGGCCTCAATTCCTTGAACCTCAATTTAGCAGCTTGGCCAATCAAAGCCACTTGCTAAGAGCAATCCACCTTTCTTTACTTTAGATTGTGGACATTACTTTTCTAAGTACCAAACCTAATATGATTTTTAGGCATATTATAATATTCATCTTCTCCATTCTTAAACAATTAGAAATTCATCACTTCTTAGTCATCTTCTTTTGGGCCCAATTTGCCATATCTCTAAAATGTTTAAGTCAAATTGTGTTTGATTCTTCTCCTTCTTCTTGAAGCGATCATGATTCTAGGACTTTTAACTGTAAAATTCTACTTCTTTCAACCTGCTCAGGATTAAGTCAACCACTTCAGTTTGCAACAACTCTCCATACTAGAGATCCACCAAGGATCTTGACCATTACTTACAATCTCGACTTGTGGCCATCTTCCATCCTGAAATTCGTTGTCTTCCCCATTTAGCATTTAAAGATCCAGCATTTTAATCTGATTGCTTAAAATCACACTTGTTATATCTTCTTCTTTTATCTCAAACATTTATCTATTTTTCGTCTACTTTTTTAATCACATAAAAATATATTGGGGTTATGTAAACAATATCACTTGTTTTATTGTCTACATGACATTTTTCACATTTAGTATGACATATGCATATGTTATAAATTAGCCTGGTAGTCATGTTTTTATTTTAAGCTTCTAGCATATAGTTCTCGTATTTTTATGTTGAATGTTGCATATATCACTGTCATAAATTATGCGATAATTTTCACAACAAGGTAACCTTAACATTTTTAGTAATCAAGAGTTTAGTTAAGCTTCTTTGCATATTGTTTAGAGGCATGAAATTATCCATCGGATGGTGAAGGATAGGTTGGTACTCCCCTGAGAAAACAAAAAAATAAAAAGAATATGACCAGCATTTTTGCACATCTAAAATCTAATACAATTACCAAGCAGAATTAGAGAAAACCACCTCCTTTTCACCAATACTAGTCGATACGCAGCAATTTAACTGCCGTACGTTACAACTTACAAGATGATCACCACTCCGCGCATGAATAAACAAAGGATATACAGCTTCCATACATTACAAGCAAAACACTAGAATAATTCAACTTACCACAACAAAATATGTTGCAACGAGTAGGAACCCTGGTGCTTCGAAGGCTCTCCACGTCAAGACACCCAGCAAGAATGCAGACCCCATCCCCAATGCAGAAAGCCCGGACAAAAGAAGCGGCGATCCAAGTGTGAAGATGAATATATTGCTTGCAATTGAGGACTCCCAAGTAGCGGGTGAAGCACGGAGGAGATCCAGGAGGTTGGCCGGAAATCCCGACAGGTTGGATAAAGAGATAGCTTCCAGCCGGGAAAAAATCGCCGGAACCCTAGATACAGATTTGGGCACTGTGATTGGGTTCAGTGTTCCGGTAAACGCGGAGGAAAAACGAACGACATCGCACCGTGACAGCCGTCGTGAGTGCGGAGAGATTTTTGCAAGAGGAATGAGAGAAAGCGTCGCCATTCCAGTTAGCGGCTGCTTCTGCAAACGGAAAATTTTTACACAACTCTGCTTTCGCCTATTGGTTGAGAGCCTAGGCTTCCAACTAAGAAGTTCAAGGTTCGAGTTTATGTGTATGCGTTGTGTGTGTGAATTTGTCTTAAATGATCTAAATATCTCAAAAAAAAGCGGAAAATTTTTGAAACAGGTATTATTAAAACTTAAGAGTTTAATTATATAATTAAATATTAAAAAAATTAAAAAATATGTAAAGTTGTCCGTTAAACTGATAACTTGCTACTGAATATTTTTAAAAATTTTATGGTAATTGGACAGCTGACTGGATTTGTAAACCCCCCATTAAATCAGAAATTATTCAGCGTAGAGGCCGGACACAAAATATCGTTCGGATATCAATTAGAATAAGACACATCAACAGTATCGTGCCGCGGCACTAAGACGCGGTCCGAGCGGTACCGAGCCGCGGTATCGAGCGAAGGAGTAACGTGGCGCATTTTAGTTGGTCTCTAAAACGACGTTTGGCATCCGCACATAATAATTAATTCTATTAAATAACAATTTTATCTAGTTTTAATTTGTTATTTTATGATACTCAATTATATAACTAAATTTGTATTAATACCTACTATAAAAATTTGTCTTCGTGCAATTAGGATCTAACATAAGAAGGGCATTCGGATTTATATTATTAAATTTTATTTCACATGAAGGTTCTAAATTTTATCAACTTGATCTAAGAATTCAACTCTTCTACAAATCTTAGTAACTCATAAAGATTTCTCATGATAATTATCAATTTTAAAATTTATCATGATATTCATTTTCATATGATGAGTGCAAACCTCATGATGTGCCCTAAAGAAATATTGATAAAGTATTCACAATAATATTCTATTTGACAGAGAATGGAACTAAGATTTCATTTGGAACGATTTTTTTATTGCTTATAAAAATAGCTTTCTAGCTTAAAAATAAATTTTTATATTTGAAAGCTACTTTAAGAAGCAGTAAAAAAGACGTCCCAAATGAAGCCTAGGTTTGTCATTATGCTTAACAACACTATCAATTTTGAAAAGATGTTAGGGATGACAAAATATGGATTTAAGAGTCAATTATTGTGCATGAGATGAATTGATTTCGATAGTGAGTTCAGTACAATGACACTTTCTCCTTATTATCCCTAGTAGGCTAGTAGGGGTGTCAATATTTAGCACGACCCGAAAATCAGACTTGAAGCCGACCTGAAAATTTCAGGTTATGGTCAACCCATTTGAAAATGAGTTAGTTTAAATGAGTTAGGTCCATGTTCAACAAACCGACCGGTTTCAAAAATCGAGGTCGGGTTCAGGTTGACCCGAAAGCCCTGAAATAACATAGATTGACCCATTGACTTCCACTGCTCGTGCTAACCCGCCTGACCGTAGCTGCCTGCATCGCACCCTGAGGTGACCCCCCGTATCACGTTGCGTCCCCGTTGTCCTCCCGCATCACGTCAGCCTACCCAAGGCGCTGACCCACCTACCCGCTATTTTGCGAGTCGAGTGACAACACTGGCAGTTGCAGCTACCGCGAGCCCACAAATGCCTCACCGCTGCTCTCGGCGTTGTCGTGCCGACAAGTCGAGTCGAGTTGATCAGAACCAAAAGCAAGTCGGGTTCGGGTTCAACAGAATAGTGTTAGGTCAGTTCCGGGTTCAACCCGAACCCGAAATTGACACACCTAATCCCTAGGTCAAATTGTAAGCAGTACAAAATACAATAATTTATGTTGATCCAGATAAATTCAATAAATGTTACAGTCAAATTTTTCATGATAATTAATATGATAAAATATAAAATGTTGTAAAGTAAAAATCTCAATAAATCTGAAAAATATGTAATAAAATCAGTTATGGGAGAAACAAATAGTTAAAATCAAAATATTTGAAAATAAAGATATAATTAGAAACACCTAGAGTGATGTGATAAATTTTGACAAAAGTGGCAAACCAAGACGGCCAATAAAAGTCGGTATCCTCCCTTTCTCTCCGCTGCACCGCAATTCAAACAGAAATTCAAATTTTTTTTCACTTTCAATTATTTTCAGAAATTCGGATTTTTATACAAATAATACTTGATTTTGACAAACTCGACTTCTTATGTTTGATATATAAATACTCCAATGAGGCCAAATATATTTGGACTCGACCAAAGAAAATTCAGGAATACATAGTAACTTAAATAATCAATTCTATTTAGAATTGTTTACATCTTGATATTTTCATTAAATAATTAAGATTATCCCAATACAAATGATATTTACTTCTTACTCATTCACCATCCTTCATTTCCATTGACTATAAAATGTTGGGATAGGGGCTAGAGAGGAGAAAGATAAAAGATATGAAAAAAGCTGGGGTTTGAAGGTTGCGATGCTGGATTCATCTGTCAAACCAAATAAATAAATTGCTCTTCTTTTGGTAGGCTTTTATTACCCTACTTCAATTTACAATTTGAATATATTGGGTTTGATTTCACTTCATTAAGTTTGGAAAAATTTTCACGGTATAACTTTTCGTATGTTATATATAGAATAAATAATTCTAAATAACTTCGCACAAAAAACTCAAGCTTTCAACGTGTGGCTTTCATTGCGATTTTTTATGTGTTTTGTTACCTATCTAGATTCTAAGAAACAATGTTATAGAACAATAAAAGTCATAAAATATGTTTTAAATGTTTCTCGTGAATAGTTTTCTAAATTATTATTGTTAAGTGTATACAAGTTCTACCCCATGCATACTGCTGAAGTTGTTATACATGTGCTACTTTCATGTATCCATACACTTCGTTAAATGTCATTCATACATGTAGAATAGGTTGATGCTTCTATGTTCATGTGATGAAATTCACATGTCATGTTCATATGACGGAGGATGTGTGATAAGAAATAAACTAATATAAGTGGAAGTTGTTTTATGTTGTGTAATACAGTAGTGATAAAAGCATGTGCATGCATACATTTATCATATCTATCTCGAACATACATGAGAAGATCAAGTGGAAGTTTAGTTATAAGTGGAATTGAGCTATATAAATTCTTCCATTTATCTTAAATATATGTGAAAAAATAAAATGGAGGTATAAGCAGAAGTAAGATATAAGAATACAACATGATGTATGCATATAAATTATGTTGTATGCATATAAATTATGTTTTGCATAATTTATAAGTAAATCATGCTTTTCAGTTTTAAGTTGTGCTCAAGTTTAAATGAAGTACATGTTATCACATATAGGTTCAAGTTTAAATAAAGTTCTTGTTGTTGCCACATACAAGCTCAAGAGCTATCATATTATTGTCACTTACAAGTCTATGTTGTTGCCAATTACAAGTTTAATAAATATATACTATTGACAAATAATCACTGTTAATAATTAAGTGTACCAATATATATATATATATATATTATGGATGTAAATAATAAATATTTGAATGATATAAAATTGGATATTACGTAAATAAATTCAGCTAAAATCAATTCTAATATTATTTTAGTATTAAAAATATAAGCACCAACAAATTCGAACATCCTTTATACTTTTTTTTCTCACTCTACTATAGCTCTATACTCCAACCCTAGTTCTGTAGAACATATTTTTTATCTAGCTCCCGCAAATATATGGCAAAGACCTAGCCGCCGATTAGCAGACGATGCTCCTCCGCCGTTGCTTGTCGTTCGGCTGCAGCCGAAGGCGTTAATCATTGCTGCATCCATCTTCCTTCTTCTTCTTCCTGACCGCCTGCAACTAACAGCCTTTTTTCCCACCGTCTGTGTAGCTCAACAATGTCATCGATGCAATTTTGCAATGTTTCCATGATAGGTTTGTGACCTCCTTTATCCTCTGTCGGCGTTTACAATTTTATACATTCAAATCTTGACGATATAAGTTTTTTTATGATTTTGATGTTTATCATTGATTTTTTATGTTCTATCTTTTAGTTATTTTTGTAATCTAATTGCGCGGATCAATTGGATTATACTGTTGACTTGAGCCTTCAATTCAATCAGTCAGGAGCTCGTTGGGGGTTTGCAGGGGGCAATCCACCCCCTGCTTAGGGGCAAAGCCCCTTCAAAAAGATTTTTATTGCCTGTATAGCGCCGCAGCATTGTAAATTCAGCGCTAAGGCGTTGTAGCCCCCTCGGAGATAGATAACACAACGCGGCAACATTGTAGTTCCAACGTCATGGCACTGTGAACTCAACCTCTTGTGTTGTAGGTTCAACGTTATGGTGTTGCAGAGGCGTTTTAAGATAGAGGCGCCATCGTTGAGGCGCCATGGGTACATCGCCTGTCGCATCTGTGTTGAATTGAAGTGGATATAACTGTGAAAAACTTTTGTATTCACATTTGGAGATGATGGACGTGAGTGTGATGTAAAAAGGGAGTGCGAGGATGAAGATTTGTACCATTTCTCCCATTTTATGTGAATTTTTTAGAGTGGTGTTATTCCGTGAATTTTTTTTTAGAGTTTTTCCAAGTAAATCCTAGTATTTTTTATTGTTTTATTTTTTCTTGTTTGTTCCATTCTTGATTTACTTCCCAATATTATCCCTAGCTTGTTAGGATGTTAACTTTATTTTTAGTCAAGTAAAGCCTTTAATTCTACCTGAGGATAGTTATAATCTGGCACATATGCCAACTTATTGAACAAGTGTTGGGATATCTTGAATCCAATTTGGTTTGAGAGCTTTTAAGAGAAAAATAGAGATCTTATTGCTTTAGGCATACATCAAAAGTTGGGGCAATTTGATTTCAAGGGAGCCTAATTGTTGATCCTGGAGATTCTTTACCCTTTTGGTATCGTTGGTCTCTACCAACCATATCAGACAAAATCTAATTTCCTCGTGAATTAATTATTATTGCTTCATATGAACTATTGTTTAGCTAAGAAAAGTTCCATACATGAAATAACATGAGAGGTTGTATATAAAAAAAAATGCAGCATAGAGGAATAAGGGATGGCTAAAAAGAAGGGTGAAAGCATGTAGGATTTATCATCACCATCAAGGAGGAGAAGCCATCAAACAAATCCATAGACACTATAGTTGGCTGGCCTTTGCTCCTTGGAATGATGGAGCTGGCCATTTCTAATCTCCCTCCTTAATCCTTATCCCCTTTAATTAATTGGATGAGCCATCCAAGTAGGTATCTAACAATCCAACCACTTGCAGTTTTAATTAATCAAATTAATTTTTTTGTAGGCCCAATTCCTACTTATATATTTTGGAGAGTCATGTAAGACATAAGCATACAGAGTGGCTTATATTATTTACTCTTAATGCCCTTCACATTTGGTTGTACCTGCTCTCTTGTCCTTTTCTAGATGGCTCCCTCTCTCTCGAGGTAGTACCCGGACCCTTTCTCCGCTCTCTCTCTCTCTCTCTCTCTCTCTCTCTCTCTCTCTCTCTCTCTCTCTCTCTCTCTCTCTCTACTGTGGAAGGCAAGATGTGATCAAGGTGAACGCAAGGGGATATCCAATCCAGGCAAGAGATCTCTTGGTCTTTCTCATCAAGGGAAGGTGAATTCACTTATACCATAGGATCCATCTCTTTCTCCTCTTCATTTTTTTTGCCTCTGAACCCCAAACTCCACTATAAAAATATCAAGCACCATTGATGCTTCTATCCAAACCATAGTTGAGATAGACCTTTATCTTTACCAAAGTATTTGATTACTTGTCTGGAGCCTTTTTGCTGAATTTAAGTTCGTGGGGCTGTGCTTCAATCTCATTATACTTGGAGGAAGGAAAATTAATTTATTATATATGAAATAGTTTACTTATTTGTTTCTTCATAATCTTGGAACTTGACTGTTCAATTTGTAAAGCATGCATGTTGATTTTTCATTGAGTAATTATCTGAGGCGTTAAAATCAAAGCAAGTTGATTTTATGATTTTTGAAGTTATTTGTAATTTTTTTAATATAAAATTATGCAGGCATGGAGCAGTTATTTATTAGAATTTGGCTGAAACAGAGTTGCAGTTGTTCTCAATTAAAGAATTTTTTTAACTTCAATTATCCTGATGTTCTGTTCAACAATTACGCAGTTATTCTTCCCTGCTTAGTTCGTTGAAGTTTGCCTCGGAGTATGTATGTTTGTTTCCATTTATTCGTCTCTACGCTCTACTGATATTGAATATAACATAAATAACATGTTCTTTTTTTTACTATTATATTTCTCATAGAATCCGTTTTCTGTATATATAGCAAGAAATTACCATGTTGGCTCAACTCAGTTGCTCTGATGAATCTAGGCAGCCTCTGTAACCTTTTGATGAGAAATTATTCCGTGCGGAGGCCGGACGCAAAAAACCGTCCGGAGACCAACCAAAAAGCATCACGTCAGTGGTACCGAGCAGTACCGAGTCACGGTACCGAGCACAGGGATGACGTGGCGAACGGCGTTCGGCATCCACACACAATAATTAATCCTAATTCGGTGCTAGGGCAAAGCTTTTCCAATTTAAGCCTTTGAACTGTACTAGAAAAAAATTCTATGCGAAGAGTTATGTGTATTCTTTGGCTCCAAAGACTCCAAACTTTCACCATCTCAAAGCTTGTCTAGCCCGTCCATTTTATTAAATGCCCTCTCTCCTCTTCTCATATATTGCTTCTAGGCACCATGCATGCGTGTGCTAAATTTTCTTCGATTTTCGTTTGCATGACCTTTATAAAGGAAAAAAATTATCGTTCTAATCTTATTTTAAACAACGTAAACTTTGCTGTCTGATTAGGATTAATGCATGACACATTAATGCTGATTCGATCCAAAGATTTGTTATTTAAGGCTTTATCATAATTTAGTTACTAGTTTTTTGAAACATAATCTTCAGCTTTTCTATAGAAACTATTTGATATTCTTGAAGTTGTTTTGGATTACATTTCTATATAGTTCAGAGAGTTGCATGTGCAATCTTCTGAAATGATAAATGAGTGATTTGGGTCTATATTGTTTTATCCTCTATTAACCCAATTTGCTAAATGATGATGTGATATTGCGCAAGGGCTTTGAGCACTTTGCTTTGTAAGTTGCAATGAAAAAATTTGCATTATCATCACCTCTGATGGCGTATTACTATTTTCTTTGAGCGTTTAGGTTTTTTTCTGGTTCAATGTTATGCAGGCTTCGCTTGGATTCCATATTTTACTTGTTTTTACCTAAACAAAGCATTTTTTTTGGCAATTCTTAGCCATTTGGATGTTGCTTTAGCAAAACTTCTCCTTTGGCCCCTCCAGAATCTAACCGTGGAAGGGCTATGCACGGTAAAAATTGGGTTATAACATTCCACTTTTTTGATAGCATTGAAAAATCCAAATATCCTTACATGGTATTTGAATGGTCCAAAGGAGAAGAGAAACACTACCGCACTCAATTTCTTGGAGCAAGCAATGCACAGATCTTCGTGACCCTTGTTCCTAGACAAGTAACGGAGAGTGAGCGCCACCACCTTTACCTCTCAAAAATTCCCCTAGTTGTTATTGTCATTGATAGGAAACACTAGTATAAACCAAGAAAACCCTTGCTGAAATCCTAGAAAATCAGCCCCTTGCAAATAATTTTTGAAAAGAAGGTAGACGAATCACAACGAAATAAATTTTATTTGATGAAAGAAGAATAAAAGCAAGCAAGATACAATGGATCTTTAATTTGAGAGGAAGATCCGGCTCTCCCAATCTCTAGTTGGCGGCTAGAGCCTAAGCTTAAGTACCTAAGAGATCTCAAATTTCAGCCAAATTCATGATGCCCTAAACCTAGCAAAATATAATACTTAATACATACAATTCAAAAGGAAATCTCTAAACAACCCCTACTTTAAAATTTCTCTCCAAAATCTTTCCTAATTCCTGCTGCCAATAGGGGTGGAGTGTGCAGCTCTTTTGAGGCGCGGACTTTGTCCGTCTTTGTTATGTGAGCTGGTCACGTATGGACCAGCTGGACCGATCCAGGGATCGGTCTAACAATCATCTCATCTCCATCTTTCTTCTTAGCACCAGCATCACCCTCTCTTCTACTTATTCGTCTCTAGCTCTCACTCTGCTATCTCCTCTCCCCATCGTTACCGACCTAGAACAAAACATCGAGATTAGGCTCAACAATGCCACACTTAAAGTCCTAGCCTACACTCGCCTACACTGAACCCAAGTGTCCGGATCCACGAGCGAACGCCACTGGACACTGCTCAATATCCCCTGTCAACTATGGGAAGGAGGATATGGCATCGAGACTTTTATTTCATATTTCATATATATGCCTGTTGTCACCAGTAAATGGTGTTATGCCTGATATCTTTGACCGAAGTGGTTCCTCTTTTGATTTGATGGGTTTAGATTCATATGCGCGTATAATAGAGGTTGTTTATTTATACCTCTACTGGAAAGTGGTCGTCTTCCAACAATGCAGTTTTGAGTTTTCATCAAGCCGGCTTTATGTGGGCAAATTATTAGGTCTGGTCACCGGACGTAAAGATAGGTCCGGACACCAATAAAATATTGAGTGGAATGTACACGTGTATGCAGAATTTTAAGTGAAGCACGTCAAAAAGCTCAGGTAAAGTACATGTAAAGCGCAGTCAAAGCGCACCTAAAGCGCATTCAACGTGGCAAGTTGTAATTGGATGTCCGGACCTAATAATTTGCCCTTTAGGTGAGGGACTGGATGACATTTGATTCCTTCAATCCAATCCGAAGTTACAAGCAGGGCGTTGGCTTTCTATGACAAGTCAAGGTATTTTCAATTCTCAATGTCTTTGACACACATAATTTGTGTTTATACGTGCACATAAGAGTTCTCTGTGAATTTTTTTTTGAGAGATTTATAATATTTGATATGGTGTTTTTGATGTTTTGCATGCTTGTTATTGTTTTTGCTCCTGCTGTCAATATTGTATGCTGGAATTTCTTTTCTCTTTTAAGATGAATGACATCTTTTGTTTGCTTATGTGAACCATGGTAGAGAGGACATTAGATGACCTAAATAGTTTTCTCCAACCGAAAAACTCAATTTTCACTCCAAAATACAGTAATACATCAAAATACAGAAACTCGTCTTCAATTGAAAATCATTTTCTAACATAAAAAAAAGAATATTCCTAGTATATTCTTTCACATACTTTATTTTATATATTTTTAATCATATATTTATATTTATTAAAAAAAGAAACATACATATGGTGAACTGTTGACATCGCACTGTTCACTTCGAAAAGTTTGACGTTCTGTTGGAGTGTCCAATCGACATTATACACATGTTTTACATTCGACTGGAGAATGCCTAAATAGTTTAGTGGAAACTTAAATACTTCCTTAGCGGTATGCTCATAGTTTTGAGCCAGATTATGGCATTGAAAAATTATTGTAAAGCTGCTAATTATGTTTTTTAACTTCTTGATTTTGATTTCATTCGGGATAAATTTTTTACTGTTTTTGAATCAATTTTTTAGTACAAAATTATTTGAACTAAATTTTTTTGTATTAAAAAATTATTTTTAAAAATAGTAAAAAAACTATCACAAATAAAACTTAAATATTTCTCCAGTTTTAAAACTTAGATTTATTTATGGCACTTCTGTTCTTTTGAATTATACGACCCATAGAAAACGTTCAGACCAAAAAAACAGTAAAAAGCAAATTCTCATCTGTGAATGAAATAAAAGCCTCAACTGTTTTTTTATTTTTTTGTAATGAAGCAGAGGGAAGAAACCACTAGGCTGCAATGGATAGGTTGAACTGAGTTTCATACTCATAAGCTATGTTGCACCGATACACCTATTTATGAATGCGTGCTGTATCCGATACACCGATACACGGATACGCCTTTGATACGCCACCGATACGTGTCGGATACATCAAAGCCGTATCCAAGTAAAATACTATTTAATTTCAAAAGGACACGCGTATCCGATACGCGTGTCCGTTGAAAAAAAAAAAAAAAAACGCATCATATTTACTTCCGGGCTTGCGAGCAAGCTTCTCTCATTTCCGAGATGGATTTGAGTCTCTTGATAATATGAGAATTTTAGAGATTACTAATATTTCACTTGATGAGTCCAAATTAGAAGCTATGATATTTATTGAAGATGAAATAAAAGTTCAAAGACACACCAATGAAGAAGCTAATCATATCATTCCTTCTATTGAATAGTTGAAATTTCATGTGCTAGATAATTTATGTTTATGCTTTTGTTGTTGTACTAGACATTTAATGCTTTCTTATATTTTTATATTATAAGCTATAAGGCTACAAAAGATGTTGTTTTTTTTTTTTTTTATAATTTCAAATATTATGCTTTGATTGTTTTCTTAATTTTTATGTATGATTTGTAAATTATAATGCCGTACCCGTATCCTATATTTTTAAGAATTGACGTGTCCCGTGTCCGTATCGTGTCGTATCCGTGTCGCCGTATCCGTATCGGTGCAACATAGCTCATAAGCCACATCGAAGTCGTTGGAGTTTATTTGGGACAGTTTTTTCGATGCTTTATTTTTTAGATAATAATAATAATTTTATTTTTATATTGCTTTTTTTTTACTTTCTCACTTTGAGAAATTTTTTTGATGAGGATGCACAGGTGGATGAATGGCTATACTCTTAAAGACATGATACGAAATGAGCATATACGTGAAAAGGTTGGAGTAGCTCCGGTGGAAGGTAAGATTATAGAGAGTCGTCTTAGATGGTTTGATCACATAAAACGACAGTCTTTCGATGACCCGGTTAGAAAAGTAGATGTATTAGATTTGAATTATGTTTAAAAAGATAGAGGTATGCCTAAAAAGACTTGGTTAGAAAATATTAGAAACGACCTTTTCTTTATTAGATTTAGACGGGAATTTGACCCTTAATCAGACACAATAGAGAAAAAAAGATTCATATAGCCGGCCCCATATAGTGGGATAAAGGCTTATTATTGTTGTATAATAGATAAGTTGTTTTCTCATAATAACTTCACAATCAACTTTATAAAATAATAGTTAAGTAGAAAACTATTGCTGGAATTCCATATTATTAGGAAATCAATTCAATCGACATCTGTATGTCCAAAATATGTAAAATTAAAACAGTTATAAAATAAAATGATATAAAAAAATGAACTTGTTGAGGTCAATGTCTTAATCTATCTTTCTGCACGTAGATCTCATCAGTTTTCAGCCTTATTTTTAAGTGAGAGACTTTTTATGCATGGAAGATTCAAATTTACTTCTATCTGTTATGTATTTTCTTTAGGATGGTGATCTCATGCATGGGTGTAAAATAAGTTTGAATGTGCTCAAAAACGGGTTGTGGGTCGGGTTCGGGTCGAACTTGACAATGGCCCGCTGTCGTTCAACAAAACCCAAACCTGACCTGTTTTAAAAAATAGGTTAGATTTTCAGACCCGATCCTGACCCGAAAATTCGTCAGATTCTCAGACCCTAGGTGAGTCGGGTTCGAAATCTGACCTATTTTTAATTAGTGTAAAATAAATATATGTGATTATATTTTATTTCATTTGAAATAAAATGAATCAAGCATAAAGTTCAATAATACTAATGATCAGTGTGTTGCGAGTAGCAGCATTAAGAAGCGAGTGGTGATGGCGGCGGTTGATAGTTGCAGAGATAGTTGTTGACGATAGCTTGCGGTGATAATGACAATGAATTAACAATGTATTAAAAAAATCAATTAAATTTAATTATTTTTAAATGCATCACAATTGAATTAGAGGATAAATTTGAAATTCACCAATAAATAATTTTAATTTGGAAATTCACGAAATCAAATAAATTAATTTTTTATAAAATTATATCCTCCCTCCCCTCACCGAAAATTTGAAATTCACCGGTGTAAGGACGTAGAGTAACGTCCGGTCGGAGGCAAAAATCCCGCCAAAAAACTCGGTATTGCTCGGTATTGTTAGGTATTATTTGATAATAATGAGGAATACCGCTCTGTGAAGACCAATACCGAGTTATACGGAGCTGTACTGAGAAATACCGAGTTGTACCGAGTTTTTTCTAGGAAAACTCGGTACAACTTTTGTATAACTCGGTATTTGCTGGGTATAGCTCGGTATAACTCGGTATTGGGTCTTCAATTGATAGTATTCCTCGTTATTGTTTGATATTGCTCGGTATTTACTCGATATTTCTCGTTTTTTTTTGGCGGGAATTTGCCTCCAACGAGACGTTCCTCTATGTCCGGTCGGAGGACGTAATAATTGTTCCCCCTCACCACTGTCACATATGCTCAGTTAAACCGTCCTCGTCCAAATCCCAATCTTCTCTCCTTGCTCGGTTCTTCCTTTTCATCCATGGCAGAACCAAATAATCCAGAAGGCGGCGATCAGCCTGAAGATTCCTACTCCGTATGGGCACTCCCACCGTCGGACATCAAGGACCGCCTCAAATCTCTAATGTCCTCTCTCCGATCTGAGTTCGGCGGCCCAGCCTTCGATCCGCACATCACCGTCGTCGGCGACCTCCGCCTACGGCGCGACGAGGCCATCGCTCGCTTCCACTCCGCCGTCGCTACCCTCAAACCCTACACTGCTCGTATCGCCGGCGTCTCATACGGAACCTTCTTCTATCAGTGCGTCTATCTCCTCATCCATCCATCCCCTGAGGTACGCATACGCTCTTATACCTTCCCTTTTATACTTTCACCATTCTCATCAAAGCCCTAACATGAATTTGGGTTTCGATCTTTTAGGTGGTGGAAACCAGCTCTCACTGCTGTGGCCATTTAGGTTACAAGAGATCGACTCGTAAGTACTGCCATCAAGAGAATATTGATTAGACATCGTAATTCTATTTTCTTTACTTGATGATTTCAGCTTATATGCCTCATGTGAGCCTTATCTATGGCGATTTGAGCGACGAGGAAAAGGAGAGGGCGCGGAAGCGAGCGGAGGAGATTGATGAAAGTGTCTGCGGACTTACCTTCGAAGTCTCATTGCTGGCTCTCTGCAAGGGCAAATTATTGGGTCAGGTGACCGGAGGCGAAATATAAGTTCGGACATCCAATAAAAATTTGCCGCGTCACCTTGCGCTTTAGTTGCGCTATTTGACTTGCGCTTTAGTTGCGCTTTGGTTGCGCTTTGGTTGCGCTTTAGTTGCGCTTTAGTTGCGCTTTTTGACTTGCGCTTTAGTTGCGCTTTAGTTGCGCTTTGGTTGCGCTTTGGTTGCGCTTTAGTTGCGCTTTAGTTGCGCTTTACTTGCGCTAATTTTAAAATAATATTTTATTAATATCCGGACCTATCTCTGCGTTCGGTCACCTGACCCAATAATTTGCCCTCTGCAAGACCGATACGCTTGACAAGACGACTGAATCGTGGGAGATGGTTGAGCTCTGCGACCTGACGAAGAAGGATTTTGCTTAGCTCTGCTTGGAGGGGCAAATTATTGCATCAGGTCACCTGACGGAGAGATCCGTTCGGATCCTCTCTTTCATTGGAGTTCTACTACTGGTTTTGCCACTGAACCCTAGTTGAGAACTCCATGCTTTTGATGTTTGATTTGAAAATCTTTTGATCAATCGAGCAGAATAAGGATGTCTAAAAGGAATTTTATATAATTAAGATGTTTAATTTCTTGATCTAATGTATTAAGACGAGAGATTTGTTAAAACCTTAGAAATTTATGAAATGTACGATGCATCATTGTCTTCTGCTCTATTTCTCTTTTTCACAAGGTTTTCAAAACCGGATCGGACAACGAACCGGAAGAAGGTGAAGTTCACGGTTCGACCGCGGTTCGGTCGAACCGGGGTCGAACCGGATGACGTAATAAATAATAATATTATTTAAAAAATAAAATAAAATAAATATTAAATTTTTCTGTAATACCTTCATTCAACATTCTATTTTCATATCTCCTAATTCAAATAACATAAACATAAACAAATGCATAGCTTTTGTCTTCACACAAAATGTTCATAATTTCATATAAAGTCAAACTTCAAAATTCAAACATAAATATGAAAATAAATCTAAAAGTCGTCTCATAGATTTGATGCATCAAAAGTTATATCCATAAATCCTTGTTCATCAAAACATTCCCCTCCAAAAGCATCAATATCGTCATTGCCAATTATTTCATTGTCATTTCGATCATCCTCTAGGACATCATCATCTGCATATTAGAAATATAAAATATTATATATAAATATATATTAAACATCTTTTTCAAATGATATACTTAAACTAATTATGAATTTACTTTGAAGTTCTTTAGTAGAACTAGTATTAAGTTCTTCAACAACAGGAATAACATCTTATGCATATATTTCATTATCTAAATTCTCCAGAATAAGCTCTGAAACTGGTTCTTCATCAAGTACACAAAAATCCACCATCTAATCTAAAGGATCGTAGTTTCTTTTTTTTTGTTTGTAATCTAAATATAATTAAATGATCATTAAGTCATACAATCATACAGAAATGATCAAATGACATCTAAATATAATTAAAAGTTATATATTCATACCTATACCTTAAATTGAGGTTGTACCGAATAAATACAAGATCATTTAGTCTTTGATGCTCTAAATGATTTCTTCTCTTGGTATGAATTTGTTCAAATATATTCCAATTTCTATAAATTTGATGCACTTAATCCAAACATCTTCCACCATTCATCTATAAAAAGATAAAGATTAGTTAATTAATATCTGATATACAAGAAAGACTAAATGCATTCTAACATATTTGTTTCACTTACCAGGCTGCATTTCTTTGACCATCGTTAGAGCAATTGTTTTGCCAAAGCTTTCCAAAGTATCACGAAAAAGCCTAACTTCATTCATTGTTGCTGTTGATTTAGGACATATATCTTCATTTCCAATCAGTTCAATTAAACCTTGCATCACTTCAGCTTTGTTGCAAAAATTATATTTATCATATTGAAAATGTGGATTAAGAAAGTAAGCTGCACAATGTATGCCTTGTCTTAGCTGACGATCCATCTCCTCTTTATAATGCTTGTGTAAGGTTTGTACAACCTTTTGGCATTTTTAAACATTAACTTGATTGCTCTCCTTGCTCTGTATATTTCATCATAAAGAAATCCCATAGATGATTTTTCATCAAAATCCACAATTCTCAATAATCGAATTAAAGGCCCAGTCAATTTGGAACTTAACAGGCAATCATTCCAAAATTTAGTATCCAAAATGATGGATGATACTTCTTGCCCTTTTATTGTTTTGGAGATCTTTGAATTAAAGAAAACTTTGCTTGTTATCAAAGCCTGTAAATCAAGCTTGTGTTCATATATGCTTTTCAAAGTTATGAAAGTTGTAGCAAATCTAATAGCTCCAGGCTTTATAATTTCTTTTCAACCTTCTCTTTTTCTTAGCCAAACAAGAATAAAGACATGATTGTAGACAAAAACTGCAACTTTTGAAGCTATTTTTGCAAGATCTTGAATATGATTCATGTTCCCAAAATCTCTAAGAATAAGATTTAAATAATGAGCAGAACATGGAGACTAACAAATGTTACCATACCTTTCATATAGTAATTCCCCTACCTTTTTATAATTTGCAGCATTATCTGTTACAAGTTGTACAATATTTTGTGGTCCCACCATTTCAACAATTTCACAAAATAATGAATATAACGTTTTGACATCCTTTGTAAGATCAGAAGCATCCATAGATTTCAAGAATGCAACGCCCATTGGACAATAAACAAGAAAATTAATCAAGGTTCTATTCCTGTTATCTATCCAACCATCTGCCATGAGTGTGCAACCAATTTCTTTCCAAGATCTTCTATATGAATCTATCAACAGCTTACATTCCTCTTTATAATCTTGTAGAAGATTAACTCTCAACTTATGATAGGATGGCAACTTATAACCAAGGCCAATTGCAGCTATAGCATCAACAACCTTCTGTGCAAAAGCAGAGTTTATGGCATTAAATGGGATACAACTGTCGTAAAACCATCTCCCAACTGCCAAATCAGCACGGTGTATGGCTTCTTTGGATGCCATTACACTTTTCAATGATGGTTGAGAACCAGGTTTAGTTCTTGGTGCAAAAAAGTTATCTATGTATTCTTTCTTTCTCTTCCCTTTATCAAGTCCTTCATGATGTGCATCAGAGGCTTCTGACTTGGGAAGTGATGAAGAGCCCCAATCCTCACCCATATGTTCATCAACAAAAATTGTTGTGTTTTGTTCTAACTCCTCTTGGGTTTGTTGTTTTTTCTTGCCTCTTTCTCTTAGATTCTCTTGCATATGATGACGAATGTCACGTGGAACTTTTTTGCACGAAGCTATGTTACCTCTTATCCCTGCTAGATGCTGTTTTATCCTATTAATTCCTCCACCTTTGTACACAATCCCACAATATAGACATTTATATTGTTTTTTACCATCTGAACCTTTATTTTCACTACAATGACCCCAAGCAATGTCGATCTTTTCACGCACACTATGAGATGAAACTTTTGGTTGATCCATTCTGGATTTACAAAAAAAAAAATCAATTATCATCATAGTCTATAATAAATCTCCCATAAGTCCATAACTAAATTAGCCTGAAATAGTTATCACACCAAAAATCTCCCACAAATCTCCCATAAGTCAAATCTTTTCTGCAACAATACTATTAACACAATATGCAATTTAAATAGAAACAAGTGGAATCAAACTCATAAGGTTAATTGGTTAATCCTAATGATTACGCAAATATGCAATTTAAATATATTACAAATTGTAATATGTTGCACTTAATCGTTTAATCCTAATGATTACACTTGTCTCAAACACAGAATTTGTCTTGTTCTGCACTAAGTTACTCTAAAATGTGAATGATAAAGTATTTCTTGCATTCAATCCTAATGATTAAAACATTTGAAGGAGCAAAATATTTTTGTATAACAATATAGCGCAATCAAAGTAACTTACAAACGAAATAGAGGTACAGTAAGCAACAAACTGAACAAATCATACCAAGCATAAATGGAGAAGAAATACAAGCATATCGATACAATTTGGAGAATAAATGCAAGATTAAATGCATAAAAAATTACTCCAAAAAACATAAATTCAAGAACCAGCGTGGCTGCGTCGGGATCGTCCGAGCTCGACGGGTCGGGTAGGAGGCCAAACGTTACTTCTTAGTTCTTCCCCAACGTGGTGTTTGCCGGCGGCTGGGAGGTCAGACGAAGGAGAAGAAGTGAAGAAGCGTTCGTGTATCTGCGTATGGACCGAATGACGAAGATTCGTTCGCGTATGCTAGGCAGACGAGCGCTTCGCGTATCTAATACCGATACCCAGTTTATTTAAGCCGTTCGATCGCTGATCAAGGGCTCAAATTAGAGCTTTTATGGACCGGCCGGTTTTTCCAGAACCTCCCGGTTCAGCAGTTAGCCGGTTCAACTGAGTTTTCAACCGGTTTTTACCCGGTTATTAAAACACCCGGTTCCTTACTCATGCCGGACCGCCCGTCGGACCGGTTCACGGTTGAACCGATCGAACCGGTCGGTCCGGTCCGATTTTGAAAACCTTGTTTTTTCACACCTTTAGGGGCTCTTTGATTTAAATTTAGTGGCATTTAGTAAATCCTATAAATTCAGTAAATCTTGAGGCTGTTAAATTCTAAAAATTATTTGGTATGATAAATGTTAAATTCGGTTAAATCATGAGAAACTGCTTGGCAATATATTACAGGATTTAAAAGAGTTGGAGATTTAAATATGAATGAATAATATTAAATTATATCAATACACTGGTTATAAGTTCAAGATAACTTTATGCCACATAATAAATTCAACATGAAATCATACAATAGAAACTAGTAGAAGCATAAAGAGCGCATGACACCATAATAGCCTAATATTTATTTAGATAGACTACTACATGATACCGCTCGGCCTAGTTACTACTGCTATTTTATGCAAGGAGCAAATGTCGATTGGGTAGTGTCGATCACAGGAAAGGAAAAATAAGCAGGAAATTTCGGATGTCAGGGTGGAGGGATACCTATGCCATTAAGAGGTAGTCGACGTTCAGAATGCTCTCGAAGATGCGTACCAGGTAAAGGAAGCACACCGACTGAGCAAGGATTGGAACGAAGCGGCTAGGGCTGGGGATGAGGGTGAAGCAACTGTGTCTTCCATCTACATGAAGACCTCGCGAGAACTTCGCGACATGGGCGCTGCGGGAGACAACTCACGCAACTATAAATCCCATTAAATCCGTCGAAGAATGGAATTTGGATTTACCCTGATTTACATGGATTTCCGACGATTTACGTCGTCGCGTTGGATTTACGGGCGCACAGAAAACTGTTTGGCTGGTATTTAGGTTAAATCCTGCTAAAATCTGATGCAAAATTCGATATCAAACAGCCCCTTATGGTTTCCTGCAAAAAATAACAAAAAATTGTTTGCAAAATTACATTTTTATTCTCCTCATTTCACCTGTAAATGTAACATAATTATTGGAAGTTCATGTATTTTGATTTTGACTTTGGTAATATTGAACGGAGTTCGCCATTTAAAATTATAGATTTTGATTTTGGCTCTAATGAAATTCAAGTTGAATAAATAAATAATCGATTTGGATAAAATTTTTGAGTTAATTGGAGCTAGATGTGTAAACAAGTCCGTCGAATTCTTAGTCGATTTCTTATTTAATGAAGTGTAGCTTGTTTAATTTAAGAGCTAGAGCTTGACTAGAGTGAAAAATATGATGCTTGAGCTCGACGTAATTGCTCGGGCTGGATAAGAGCTCCATAAGACAGCTCAACTCGAATGATCGAGCTCAGCTTGTTCCGACTCAACTTCTTATTTTGAATTTGAACAAAAATAATTAATTATGTTAATATAAATATTAATTTATTAATATATATAAATGGAACCAGCTCAACAAATTGATTGCCAAAGCTTGGTCTAGCTCAAGCTCATATAATATATGAGCTCAAATTTAAGCTTGAACATGAACTCATTACTATAAATTGAACTAATGCATTTGTTAGCGAGTTGAGTTAGAACTGAGTAGACTCAGTGAGCTTGCTTGGCTCACTATTTGGAAGAGGTTTTATATAAATTTTAAATTCAAGCTCAACATCATTGATTATAATTTACAATATAAAAATAATAAAAAAATTATATAAAAACACTGCTTTTGCATCTAAACGAGCTTCATAGTCGTTAAATTTATACATATGAATTATATTAATATAAATTTAAAAATTTAGATACTCCTTTTAATGTAAAATACAACAAATTAGCTTTATTATTTGTTGCATTCACTTAATCATTCACAAAATAAAATAAAATAAAAATCTAAAAAGTATTGGTGGAGCGCATAAATACTTTTTAAAGATAATTTCATCTATATATTTCATCAATTAAAATCATCCAAAACATGCAAAATTATTATCAACCCATAGATTTGATACCATCCATAGTGTTAAATCCCATTGATCTCATGCAGTCAAAATCATTTATAATGAAAATTTAAATATCTAAAAAATAAATTACCAAATAATCATACATACAACTATGCTCAATGATTTGTTAAATATATATATAAAGATTTTCTTTTTTATGATTTTTTGATTTAATAATGTAAGGAAAATCCTATATAAAATACTGCTTTCTATGGGCTAAGGAAACAAGAGTGACAAAATTCCTTTCATCTACTCAAGAAGTTTTCCAAGCTCATTTGACTTCCAAATTTACGACAAATTATTAGGTGCGGACATCGGACAGAGAGAATCATCCGGATTTTTCAGTCTATAGAAAGCGCAATCAAAGTGCAGTTATTGTATCAGCTACGCTTTGACTGCGCTTTGATTGCGCTTTTACTATAGACTAGAGAGAAATTCAGAAAGATTCTCGTTGTCCGTTGTCCGGTGATGTGGCAAAGCACCAAAAAGATAGGTTACTGTTAAGACAAACCAAAACAATAAAACAACAATCTTAACTGACTCTTTCAGACTTCAAATTTACCTATCTCTGACTTCAGTTAGCTGTATGAACAACACCTTTAGTCCCTCCTATCTTCTCGCACAGTGATGGCAAGATCAGCCATGCCATGACCGTCTGCGCTTTGGAAATCTTGTTCGAGCTTGGTAGGGATTCTGCAGAGTGGAAATGTCGGGAACAAAAGCCGCGTTCTCTGACGCAAGATAGTGCGAGTTTCTCGGCCAGTTGAGCCCCGACGAAGTTGGCGGAGATGGGATTTCTGGCACCTGAACCAAACACTCTTCGGCCTCCCTATCTTCATCAGGTGATAGGTTTAATGGCGACCCGTCTGAACTTCCAAGCTTACCACTGTCAGCCTGCCAAGGAATGCAATATCCAGTAAGAAAAAGTTGTGTTCATGGCATATAGAGATGTTTTAAACTTTTAAATTCTCTTAGGGGCTGTTTGTTAGCCGGATTTTAGGGCGGATTTGATCGAAATCTAGCCAGCAAAACGAAATCCGCTATAGACGGGAAATTTTTCGCCGATTCGCTCTAAATCCCGGATTTTCCGAAATCCTGTATATTGCCGGATTTACGAAATCCATGACACTAGAGGAAGATTCCGCTAGGTAAATCCTGCTTTATAGCCAAAAAGTCACCTGAGATTTAAGAGGATTTATCATGAATGTTACCAAACAGTTTTCAAGATTTTAGAAATCCGGATTTAGAGGATTTAGAGGATGCTACCAAACAGCCCTTTTAAGGAAAACAAGATTTTTAACCTTAGAAGAACCATTATCTGTGAAGTCATAGTTCTGGTTGAAATCTGTGAATCTGAAGAACTCATCGAGTGGCCATTCAGTTATACTTGCAGCCATTGGAGCTCCTCCAAAAAAAGTCCCGAGAGGTTCCATTCTTCCATCTTCATAAACTTCATTAATCTCTCCAGAATATGACATGGCTTGTGGACTTGACTTGGGGCGCTTAGGAGATCGCTCGGGAAGTCCTTTAGCAGAGCTTGATTGTTCCTTTGAGACTGATGGAGCTGATCTAGTGGATTCGAGGCCTACCTGAACACCTGTAAGCAGGAACCTCTGGTGGATTGAAACATGAGGATTTGCCGTGTGAACGGAAACATCACAGTTTCTACAAAGAATTGCTCGGTCTTCCAGGCAGAAGAAATAGGCAGAAGCTTCCTAAGTAGATAAAAGACAATGTTAACTGTGATTGTAGAAATATCACAATCAAACAAAAGTATTTAGTCAGCTTCGAGGAAATGATAAATATGACTAAAATTTAAAATAAAAACTTACATATTTTACATAAACAAAGCAAGATTCTCAATTCAAAATTACAGTTAATGCTTTTGGATTGACAAAAATGGTGGAAAGATCTTGCCATTGAAGTTTTTTGCTCATTATCTTTAGCTCATGAGAACGTTACGAGTAGTTTTGCATGTGCTGAAAACTGCACAATCCAAGTACAGGTTATGATGCGGACATCGGTACGAAGATTTGGCGCATCTATCACAGGAGGCGTCGCAAATCGACGGCTATCATTTAAACCTTCTATTATGATTTATTTTTCTGAATTTTAGTTCTAAATTAATGTATTTCATGTTTTATCCATAGGATAGTTTGTTTGAGTGTTATGGCCCCCAAGGGGTAAATTTGTAATTTCGAAATTTCTCATATTGGGGCCTATAAATAAGGGCCTTAAGCTATTGTAATGGATGGTTATTGATAATGAAAAATTTTATGTTCTTGTTGATCTCTTAGTGAGTTCATGTGATCTCTTAGTGAGTTCATGAGAGGAGAAGCCCGAGGAGGGTAACTTGCAATACCCGTCAATCTTTAGAAGAGTTCGAGGTTCGCGGTTCTTACAATCTCTTTGTGAGTTCGTTATTTATCTCTATCTTTCTCGTATATTCTTGTTCATCTCCTTCCTCCCCTCTTCATCCACCCAAGTATTCCCTCTAGCTCCACCTCCTCAACCCACAGCCGACACTCCACCCAACCCCTCATACCGCCGGCCCAAGCTCTAGCCGCCAGCCACCTTTCACCTCCTTCTCCCCATTGAAATCCTTGCCTAATTTGGGTAATTTAATCTTTGGACAGATTTTCGAAATTCAAATGTCCAACGAATTTGAAATTCAAAATCTTTCCTAATTTGTGAAAGCTATTTTGAAAGTTTCCTTATTAGAACTTATTTGAATTTGACATATTTTGGGCTGATTTCAAATTCAAAATCCTGTATTTTGAAATTCGAAATCGTTCCTAATTTATGAAAGCTATTTTTGGAAAGTTTCCATTTTTTTTATCCGATTTGAATTTCAAATTCAAAAGGGAGTTAATTGGTTCTTTCTTTAATTCCCTAACTTTAAGCAAATTCTATTACGTCCTTCTTAATTTAAATTCATTGGAATTCTAAATTCAATTGAATTTTAAATTCAAATCGGGGAACATTAAATCACCTCATTAACTCCTCTTGCTTGGTCGAATTTTCCTGAAGGCATCTAGGGAAAGATTTGAAACTCCTCCTGCTGCTGCTGGAAAGGAATTTAATTTCCTCCTTCCTACCAACCGTGAGATTCAAAGCCCAAGCCATTAATTGTTTCCCTGGGCTGAGAGTGAATAAGGAAATAAATTCTTTAAGCCATTAATTTCCTATTATTTTTCCCAAATTCACTTCACGGATGCAAGGGAATTTTTTTTCTCTCAGCTTTTCTCCCTCACCATTACTGCTAGCCATTATTTCCTTCCCAAAACTGAAAAGTGGAATAAGGAAATAATCCCCAATTCCTCCCCACATCCCGTTGTGTTCCCCATTCACTGGATCTGGACAAAATCTCCTTTCTTTTCTCTTGGGAATATCCAGCAAATGAAACTCCACGAATCCTTGACTGTTTTGAGATTCCAACAAATTTCAGCATTAATTTCCTATTCTTTTTCCCTAACTTATTTCACGGATGTAAGGGTGTGATTTCCCTCAGCCTGCCTTGGATCCCGCCGCCCCTTCTCCTCCCTCTCTCTCCAATTCTCTCAGATTTTATGAGAAAAATCTGAAATGTTTCAGATTTCCAGATAGGAATATTTTCTTAAATTCTTTCCTAATCAACAGGCTTTGATTGGAGGAATTAAGTTCAGATTTTCCCTCCCAAATTCAAAAGAAAATCCTCACAATCACAAACTTAATTCATCAAAATCTGAACTATTTCTCTTTCCTTCACATAGAAATAGTACAGATTTTTCGTTTTCCATCAGGTTATGCCTGTCCAGATAGATACGCATCATTATGATTTCCATTATAATATTCAATATATGCCTTCGTGTTCTGATCTGATGCTTTTGCTAACCATTAATAGCTAGAGAATTCTGAACTTTAAATATCCTGCTTGAAAGATGTAGCTATCAGTTTATTTCAGTCATGCTTGCGTTTAAACTCCAGTCCTCGAGAAATTATTAGGTGCGGACACAGGATGGAGAGAACCATCCGAATTTCTTTCTATCTATAGTAAAAGCGCAGTTACTGTAGCAGCTGCACTATGACTGCGCTTTTACTGTAGACAAAGAGAAAACCGAAAAATTCTCTCCGTCCGGTATCCGCACCTAATAATTTGCCCCAATCCTCAACCCCATTTGTCAATTCATACTTAGACTTGAACAAAACTTATCAGGGACAACTGTGGTTTAATTTTAGCCAATACGATAAAGACAAAAAAAAAAGGTGCGTTTGGACTATGGAGTAAGTTTAGGAAGTGTGAGATTCAGACAAAAGTAGAAGGATCAGGCATGGACTTGAGTAAGTTTGGTGTAAGTACAGGGAAAGGGACTCTGCAACGGTCTAGTGCAATTTTCAAACTTAAGCTGAAACTGATAAAATGAATAATTTCTGCCAAGTTATGTTCATAAGGCAATGCAGGACACTGCTGACATCTGCTTCTCAACTAGATTTGCCATAACGAAGCAAGGTCAATAATATTTTTGGACTGAAAAGCTGCCTCAAGCTAATAAGCATTGCCTCTCAAATTCCACTAAGTGCGATTCTTGAATAAAACTGAAAACAATCTGTCATTTAAAACAAACTGATTAACTTCACAAGTATACACCCATACCAAACAAACACTATCTTTACAACTGTTAGTTAACAACACAAATGGTTCTACAGTCCACCTGGTACAATATTCAGCTTCCAACACTTCTCCCCCTATTCATCATTCAGTGCCTAATAACATCTTTTTTTTTTTTTTTTTTTTTCAGGAGTATATTATTAGACTTAACATCGGTTATTTGTAATGCAGTTTTGAATAAACACTAGTAAGTAATTGTTGCGTCCTGGAAAATTTACGGCGGTGGAGAGAGATATAGTTTAATGTCTTAGCTTTACACGAAAATCCATCACACAAATAAATAAGAGTAGGTGTATAACGTTCATAAGAGACTAAAATTTTTACATGAAATATCTTAAAAAGGGGGAAAATTATGGGGCCTGGCCCAGTTTGCAATAATCCACTAGTACTGATGGTTGAGTACAACTGAGGTATTTCATTGGGGAGAAGTCTTTAAGTAGCAAATACACATTGCATAGAGCTTGTTGCATGGTAGTTGTTCTTAAAAGAGTGTTGATATGTTTGTTTAGTCGGTAGGACTGTATTTGGGTAACCGAGGTCGAAATGACCATAGTCGGCGAGCAACTGTGGTAGGAGGGATCGTGGTCGACAAGCGACGATGGTCGGAAGGACCGAATTCGGCGGGTGATGACAGTCTGCGAGTGATGATGGTAAGAGTTGACCGTAATCTGATGATGACAACGGTTGGAAAGACCATTGTCGAAGGACGATGCTGGTCAAAATGGACTGTAGTCGACGTGTGACGGTGGTCGGAATGATCATAGTCAGATGATGATGGTTGAAGGGGCTATAGTCGAGCGACGGTTGATGGCCCGGCGGAAGTCCGACGAAAGTCAGTGGTAAAACTTCTTTATTTCTATAATTCTTGAATTAACAATTAAAATAGATTCTGATATCTACATCACACAAGCTCTGTTTAATTCCACTCATTCAACTCTCTACCTTACAGAATATTTTGGCAGACAAGAGGTTTGTTGCAGGGTCCTCACAATGTTAAGGTTGATATCACCGCAGCATACCTACTGCAGATAAAAAGTGCCGTAAAAATTTGCAAACACATTTTCAGGTTATGTTCATCTCAAGTAAGCAGTTCAGTAGATCTTCACCCAGTCAGGAGCTCCTGGCTCTATTTTTTTCACCTAGTTAAGAAGATTTCGCGAAGTAACCCCAAAAGTCCTAAGGCCCTAACAACACCCTCAACCTATTATTTACATAACTTTATCGGTTCAACCAGAATGTAAATAACTAGGCACCACAACAATCATCATGCACAGCACTCTTTATTCTTACCGAACAACCCACTTTACTAATCCAACTGACTATTGCAATGGATCTAGGCTGCTGCCATTTGCAGTAAACCTCGGAATGAGGGATTCTGAAAACCCTAAAAAACCAATATAATATGGACAAGTCTCAGCACAGTGCCAGTACTTTTAAAAAAAAAAAAAAAAAAAAAATCGGTGAGCAAATGGCAATCAACTACCAGCAAAGTCAACATCTCCGGTTAAAGACAGAACGACAAACTCCAAAAATAGAGATATAATATATGCATATAGATCTCGAAACAGGATTCATTCTTAACCAAGACAAAATAAAAAAACATATCCCCAATCCACGGGTCATAAATCCGAGATCTACACAACTCCCCTTGGCCTATTGGTTGAGAGCTTAGGCTTCCAACTAAGAGGTCCAAAGTTTGAGTCCATGTGTTTGCGTTGTGTGTGAGTTTGCCTTAAATGGCCTAAATGTCCCAAAAAAAAATCCGAGATCTAACCTCTCAACATGAAAACCCTACTATCAAATATTAGTAAAAACAATCCCGTTAGTCGAAAGAAAACAAAAGAATATCAGAGCAAAACCTGACAGATATCGCATTTAGGAACCCTGTGTGAGGAAGTTGACGAGGAGGAAGCTGCCAGAAGTGGCACTCTCTGATGCTTCCCTGCGAGCTTGTTGGCCGCATGGACCTTCTCATCGCATTCCCAACACAGCGCGGCCTCATCGGCGCAGCAGAGTACCTTCGCCTCCGCCTCGCAAGCGTTGCACTGTATCTTCATCCCAATCTCTCTCTCTCTCTCTCTCTCTCTCTCTCAACCAAATCGGGAATCTAGCCTTTGAGCCTTTCTCCTCGCGCTCTATTATTCTCTCTGAATTCTACGAGATAGCCGCTGAAAAAAAGGAATCGATTCTCTGTCTGGGAAGCGGAAGCTGATTCTCTCCTCTTATCGTGCTCGAGAAAATCCCCAAATCACGACGAAATTTTTTTTTTATGAGTGGTCTCGAACAGCGTACAGCGCTTTTGGTGACGTGGCCTCTTTCCGTCCCACTCGGTTGGCTTCGTTCTAGTTGCTTCCCCCCGTGTGGGCGGTAAAAATATCTTTTTGCCTCCTTTGACTAAAACAAAAATACATAAAAAAGCTTTTTTTTAATAGGAAAATAATCAGAAAAATTTTCGTTTTATTGAGGATATTTAAAGGTATTTTCATTATCTATTTTTTAAAATTATATAATTGGAGATATTTTAAGTGACTATTCAGATCTTTGTTATTTATTAATAATATTTATTTATTAAATATATTGTGTTGAAGTGTTATTGTTAGGGACTGATGAACCAAATACAAACAGAAATAGTAAATCAAAATTTGTTTCGGAGCGCCGCTCCCTTAGACCCCTGACATATATGTCAACATTTACTTATAAGTTTGCCCCCCCCCCCCCCCCCCCTAAAAATTATGGCTAGTTCCGCTCCTGTCTCTCTTAGAAGAACACAAAATTAAATATATATTGATACGTACTTCAAAAATTATCTTGATCGGGCATAAATCTCGAGGTAAAAGCTAGTTGTAAACTTCAAAAATTAATTTTGGGAGCACCCGAACTCCGATTTCAGCGAGCTTACAGTCAAACTGAGTGTCTCGGAAATACGAACCCAACGACACCAAATTCAACTCAATACGAGTCCAAATGAGTCTGAATCAAGGACCTGAAGCGCTGTTGGAATGTTTAAACCGCAATTTGAGTTACCAAACGGTCTCTGATTTTGACGAGCTTATACTCGAATCGAACGGATCGACGAGACGAATCCAACGAGCCCAAGATAACGGAATTCCGACATCAGTAAGGCCCTCAAATGACCAACGAACGGTGCTTGATCGTATGATTCAAAATTGGTCGTCCATTCAACCACTCCCTATTCGCCCCTAATCTCATGCCTATTTACGGGTCATGCCACTCCAAAAAATCTATAAATAGAGCCCTCATTTCTCATGAGAAGGGATCCAAGCAAGAAAGAGAAGAAGTGAAGAGAGAGAATAAGAAGGGAAGAAGAAGATAAAGGGGAAAAGGAGAATCTCCTCCTCCTCGACCACCTCCGGAGCTATTCCTGTCGCCCGAACACGTCGGGATTCTACGTGATATTCAGGAGAACACAGGAATTCTTCCCAACTTCTACATGATGCTGAAATTCTTTCCAATTTGCATCAGAGTTCCCTCCTGACGCCAAAACTCCGCCCAAGTGAAGCTGGAGTTCTCTTTTGCCACAAACACACATCAGACTTCTACCCGACGTCGAACCTTCACTCTTCGCCAAGTTTCTACCCGGCACCGGACTTCTGCCAGTTATCGAACTTCGCTGGATGTCTACGCGAAGATGGATTTCTTTCCATTGTTGGACTTCTACCTCACGCTGTCATTCTGATCTTCGTCATCAGATTACAGTACTTCTGACCTCCGTCGCCAGCTGACTACAGTCCTCTTGACTTACGTCGCCCGCCGACTACAGTCTTTCCGACATCTGTCGCCCGTCGACTACTGTCCTCCTGACTTATGTCGCCCGCCGACTACAGTCTTTCCGACCTCCGTCGCCCGCCGACTACGGTCCTCCTGACTTACGTCGCCCGCCAACTACAGTCCTTCCGACCTCCGTCGCCAGCTGACTACGGTCCTCCTGACTTCCGTCGCCCGCCGACTACAGTCCTTCTAACAAAGCGAATATGTCAATAGTAGCCCTTTGTATTTACATCATGTAATGTACTCTATAAGATGTACATCAAGCTTCTCCCAAGGAAGGGCCTCATTTGTAATCGACTGCAAATACTAGTGGATTCGTTAAAACTGGGCTAGGCCCCGTGATTTTTCCACCTTTTTTCAGGAGTTTTTCACGTAAAAATCTTGGTGTCTCATAAATGCTAGACCCTATCTCATATCTGATTGCGTGCCGAATTTTCGTACAACGCTAAGACGACAAACTTTATATTTCTCTACCGCCGCGAATACTAGTGGACGCAACATATATAAAAATATTAATAATGTGCTCTTTCATCTATGCCTTAGCTTTGATGTAACATTGCAACCACTTAGGGTTAATTTGGGCCAATCTAATGCAGATTGATCATATTACCCAAATGCCACACCAAATCATAGTATGAATTTATTTTATTCATTGGGATATTTATATTTTGTTAATAATTTTTTTAAAAAAATTAACTTAATCAAAGTTCTATTAATCAAACGCTAAAAGACGTCAGCACTGACGTTTCTTTAAAAGGCTGTCATTGGCCCCTTTCATGAGATTCGATTAGTTCCGGGAAGCTCGTTGGAAGAGGAGATTTCCTCCATATGCCAAACACAAAACACCAAAATATCCTATTGCTTTTTATTAAAAAAATTACATATCTACCATTCCCTATAAAATATCTATCTATATATATATATATATATATATATATATATATATATATATATATATATATATATATATATATATATATATATATAATTTTAAAAAAATTAATTAAAGTGATATTTTTTATGTTATTTGAAAACTTAGGTGTAAAAAATTACATATTAAATTTTAAATATAATATATGTAAATAGATTAGAACTATGTACTATTATGTAAATTCTCTTTAAAATATCTTAATGATTGTTATGACATAATTTGAATATCTTCTTTTAAAATAGTTATTTTTATTTATTTATTTATTTTTCACGCAAGTAGCTTATCTTGATCTATTAGTTGGGAGATTTGGCTACTAACCAATAGGTATTCGAGTTCGAGTTTTGCGTATACGATATTTGTGTGAATTTATCTTAATTAACTTAAATATCCAAAAAATTCAGAACACTTCATCAAAATGATATAATTAATTCTGTCATCATTAACATTTCTTAATGACGTCAGAATTAAATGATTTTAGACTTATTAGATACGTCCTATCAAGACATTCAGTATAATTTTAAATGTGTTTGATTTAGAAATCATTCGATCTTCAATTATAACAATATTCTATTAAAAAATATAATAAATAATTTAGTATTATTTTATTAAAATTAATCTTCATAGTTTTGCTATAGCAAATGAGATAATTTGTTAAATTTAGGTTTCTTTTGGGATGAATTTAAAATAGCTTTTTTAAATAAATTTTTAATATAAAAAATAAATTTTTTAATAAAAAATTTGCTAACATTTGAGCTGACAGCTGAGCAGATTCTGCCACGTCAGCACGTCCAGTTGGCTGCCACGTATGCGGCTAAAAAATCAACACGTCGACAATCCATTCATGATTTTCTTTGCTCCACGCATTTATTATTATTATTATTAGAAAAGGTATGCATTAATATGCAATTTTTTAGATATTAAAAATTTAATATATTGGAGGATGAGGTGGCGGCTTAACTAAATAAATAATAAATAATTCATCACCATTTTTGCATTGGAAATTTTTTTCATATAGGTACAAAACTTTTGGATAAATTATTTATCTCAATAAGTCATTAAACAATGACTTCACAATAAATTGTTAAGAGCTTTTTTTTTCCTTTCTAATTCCCCCCCCCCCCCAAAAAAAATAACCCTTAAATATGTAATAATAAATTTATATAAACTTTATTTAAGACGGTTTTTTTACTGCTTCTTCAAGTAACTTTTTAGCATAAATTTTTTAATTTTTATACTAGAAAAGTGCTTTAAAAATAGCAAAAAAATCGTCTCAAATGAAACTCTAAGCTCAGCCAACTCCATTGAACAAATTTTTTTGGAATTCAATGACGTCTTGGACATTTAGGCCAATTAAGGCATACTCACACACACATCACATACACAAGACTCAAACTCAAAATCTCTTAGTTGATAGCCTAAACTTCAAACCAGCAGATCAAAATGAACTGTGTAGTTGCTAATCACCATTTTGTCTTTTTGTGCATAGTGAAGGGGTATATTTGAGTTTTGAGTAAGTTGTTTGTATTTGTATGAATTTTTTTTTGAAAATAAATTTATTTTGACTATATTTATTTGTTCCCTCAAAATTAATTTGATTTATTAAAAAATACATAAATATAATTCATTAAAATTTTGCTTAGTATAGATTTCTTTCTATTTTTTAAAATAATTTTTTAGTACAAAAATTTATTATTATAAAAATTTTTATATTAAAAATTTGCTTTATAAAATAGTAAGAAAACTGTTCGAAATGAAACATTAATAATTTATGAAAGTTCACAATTTTATTTGCTCACAATTCAAAAAATTAATTTTTAATTCAAAGTCACATTTTAAGCATTATCGCCTGATTTTTTTAATTACCACAAATATTTTAAGTATGATCATTCTATTCAAATTCATGCGAAGGATAAAAAAAAATAGCTAAGTTGATATGATCCGTTTTACGTGTAGTGGGTAAATGAAGCTCAACGTACAAAACACTTGTTGATAATTTACTGATTTACATGTTTAATTTTTGTAATATAGTTTTGGGCTTCGTTTGGGATAATTTTCTTCTTATTTTTTAAAGTAATTTTCTAACACAAAAATTTATAGTTGAAAAAAATTTTGTATTAAAAAACTTTTTAGTAAGCAATAAAAAGCTGTTCCAAATGAAACCTTAGTATGTTACATTAAGTGTTTTTTCATCTCTAAATGCACAAGTGGAGAATATATGGGCATTGAGATTAGAGGTGCAAGGCATTTGAGTCGAGTTTGAGGAACAAGCTCTTGATGACCCCCTAACTTTTCGAGTTTGAGCTCAAGCTCAATTATATGAATTTGAATCGGCTCACTAAGCAACTCATCTAATACTGATACATCGTCAAAAAATGTCTTGATCAAGCACGAATCTTAAGGCATATCCAAGTTGGGCAACTTATATAATTAAATATAGATTCATCCAAACTCCAATCTTGACAAACTTATGCTCAAATTGAACGTCTTAGCAAGACAAACCCCAACGATACCAAAATCGGTCCAATCCAATCCAAATGTATTAATCGAATGACCAAATGATATCCAAATATGACATGCTTATAGTCGAATCGAGTGGCTCGATGAGACAAATCCAACGAACCTAAGATCACTTAATTCTAACATCATTAAGGCACATAAATGCAAAATGAATACTCCATAACTAAGGGGATCAATATTGGTTGTCTGATGAAGCACTCCTGCACGCGTTCTTTGAAAATTCGTGCCCCAACCTCTTCGTAGCCCCTTTACTTTTTTTGGGTTGTCGAGGTGAGTTTTAACAAGTTCCGAGGTAAATTTTCAAAAGTCATATCAAGTTTTGAATATGACATTACAAAGAGATTTCGCTCTCATTTTGCAATGACTTTATGATATGAGTTCATGTTTCATATAGGCACAAGCCCCTATGGTTAATTACCCCTCTCAATAACGAGAGAGAACTTTCGATTAAGACTAATCGCCAAACAAATACGTAGTACCCAGTGTACAGTAGCAACAAGATTTAGTATTTGAAAATTTAATATTTAAAATTAAAAATTTACCACCTTATACTTAAAGCGAATGGTGGGGGGAGTGATGACAGACCCGATCAACATCCCATAGTTCCATCGTCTTGGGTTTTGGCCTTAATCACTCAAAAAATGTAATAGTCCCTTCAGTAGTTTTAATGACATGTAAGTACTTCCATAGTTTTATTGTGTGGGTTGCATATATAACAAGAGGATCTATGTTTTGTAACGGTTGACTTCAATTTCATTAAAAGATGATTGTGATTTGAAACCATAGAGATACACAAATGATTTGGAGTCAAATACTTGAGTTGTAGATGGAATCGTCAAAGATGATTTTGATTGAAGAAATATATAAATAAAGATGATCTTTTTAAATAGGGCTACTGCATGCTAATCATACTCATAATTTTCAAATATGTTATTAATCATTAGATAGTAATAAATTTGATGAATTTTGACTCATATATATATATATATATATATATATATATATATATATATATATATATATATATATATATATATATATATACACCAATTAAAAAACAAACTAAACTAACATGAGAAAAATAAAATGAAAATTAAAAATAATCACATGAAGTCTTACAGTTTTTTGCTTCTTTCCGAGCTTCAAATCAATTGTTAACTTCCCTAGCAATTCAAGGGGGAGAACAAACCTGTATAGTAGCTCCAACTGAATGTCAAACATGCTTCCAGCCGAACGCCAAATCGTCCGCTATTTGCTTACGGGTGAACAGTGCAACGCCAATATTAGCGTTGCACTGCTCACCAATGAGATTTTTCTGTCTCAACCGGATTTGCCGAAGAAACACGTAAAAGAGGAGAAAGATGGTTACCTTTGCACAAGCGCGCAAAATGGAGTTCGGTTGGAGGTAAATCACGACATTTTTTAGTTTCACGACATATTGGAGTGAAAAATGAGATTTTCGATTGGAGATGCCCTAAGGCCTTATTGTTGATTCCCAGAATATTACACTATAAGTAATGAGGACCCCTTCGGCGTGAAAACACATCGCTGGACAAAGAGGTATAGGGAACATAGAGAGAAATCATTTTAATATCATCTTATAAGAGAGTGAGGCAAATGAACCTTCAAATGAGGGGCATTTGCTGATATCTCAACAATATCCCCATGCCTAATTGGAAAGAATAGATGTGAACCATCAATGTATATAGTTCCTTCTTTACCATACCATGAGATATTCATAGACTGATTAGACTTGAGCAAACCATGCAGTAAAGGAAAATCTACAGCTTTAGGTGAAATGGGTTCTCTTACCATGAATTGGAGCTCACTACTGGAGATTGGCATAGGAAATCCTCCAGCTGATAGCATGGCTGCAGTTGATCCAGCAGCAGTGCATATGCGAAGTCCGCTCGATCGACAATTGACCAAAGAAGACCCCTTCTGATCATTATATTTGACTCTGGAATTACAAATCAATGGATTCTATCAGCAAAGATGAGATTTTAAGCTATTTGAAGAAAGAATCTTTTAGAAAACTTCAGTATGGAGTACCGAAAGGAGAATCGCGACACGGTCGCCGGGCAGGGATGCGAGATCAAGATATCATTTAGAGCAAATGCTGGCAATGGCTTATCATTTAGCTTTGCTGAGATCCTTGCTAGCTCCAAGGGTTTATTCTTCCCTTCAAGAACTTCTTCTAAAATCTAGAAGAAATGTGAAATAAGACCATTTAAAAAATAAAATAAAAGAATTGACAGTAGGTTTAATCAGGGCGGAACCCCTTTGATCCCGGCGGTAATTGCACCCCCCTAAAAATAATTTTCATTATACGATTATTTAGGTAATTTGTCTCCTCAATCCATTTTTAGTTTTTATTACAAGGGTTTTTAGGCAATTGCCCAACCCTAAAAAAAATTTAGTATCCGATTATTTAGATAATTTGTCTCCTCAATCCATTTTTAGTTTTTATTACAAGGGTTTTTAGGCAATTGCCCAACCCTAAAAAAAATTTAGTATCCGATTATTTAGATAATTTGTCCCCTCAATCTATTTTTAGTCTTTATTACAAGGGTTTTTAGGCAAATCTGGAAGAAATGTAAAATAGGACAATTTTAAAAATAAAATAAAAGAATTGACAGTAGGATTAATCAAAGGTGGAACCCCTTTGATCCCGAGGGTAATTGCACCCCCCAAAGAAAAAAAAAATCATTATATGTTTATTTATGTAATTTGTCCCCTCAATCTATTTTTAGTCTTTATTACAAGGGTTTTTAGGCAATTGCCTCCCCCCCTCTTAAAAGTTTTAAGATACTATGATCTTCAGACAATTGCCCTCAGTATAATTAAATATTTTGTGTAGAGATGTTATTGTCAGGGAATGATGAACCAAATACAATGAGAAATAGTAAATCAAAATTTGTTCCGCCAGAGGGCGCTGTCCCCTTGGACCCCCGGCATATCTGCCAACAGTTACTTATAAATTCTTCCCCCTGAAAATTATGGCTGATTCTGACCTTGGTTTTAATTACCTGCTCAAAATTTGCCACGGTGGCAGCACAGAGGTAACCAGTGCTTCTTGTTGCATCAAATTCATCGCATACCTCGTCGACCTGCATCCAGATGATTAGAGAATCAGCTATGGAAATAAAATTAAAACAGTATTTTGATGGAAAAGTTCAGGCTGGCAACAAAAGAAGATAATTAGGATAATAACCAGAGTGAAATACTAACTTCTTGAGGTTGCGTAGGGTCTGAATTGACTCCAAGAATTGGAATGGAATAATCAAGTAAGTGGCTAGCTTGCAAAAGAGTTCCATCTCCTCCGACTGTGACCACAAGATCCACGCCATGAATTGGTTGGGAGATATTGTTCCTAAATAGAGGTTCAAAATCAAGATTTTTACGTCTTAGCACATCCTGGCAGAAAGTAATCCCTTCATTGTGAACTCTACAGCGGTCATCCAGATGATTTAAGATCTGCTGGGTTACCCAGGATAAAATTAGCTTAGCAAGATCTATGCACAGCTAACAAAGGATATTAAAAAGTAATTACTTAATAAACGATAACACAGGATCAAAGCACCCCTTCTGCAAGCATCCTCAATGGGTGAAAGGACTCGAGGTAGTTTTTTTTGAGGTAGATTAAATTTGTTTAACGATATTCGTAAGTGCAAGCCATGACACTATCAATTGTTCATGAGTTTCAACTTGGCTCAAAGAAGTATATCGAAAGCATAAGATTCGATTGTAGAATTTGTTTTTTGATTCGTGGGCTTCTTAGCATGGGAGCTGGTCGAAGTTAAATTTGATATGTTGCTTACATTCATTGAAAGGCCCAAATCAATTACGAAGTACCCCCGCAAAAAGAAAAAAGAAAAAAAAAACTTCTTTTAAATTATCATTTAAAACTTTGAAAAGAGCATTATGACTTACAACTCAACTTGTCAAAGGCTTAATAAAATCCATTGTAAGTTATTTTGCTTTACTTTGAAGTTTGGATGACACGACCTCACTCTATAACTAAAATTTTATTTAACTAGAAATAGCTCGTGCATCTAGTCCAACCATGTTGAGGCACGCCTTGGTCAAGACCAACTCTAATTTTGAAATAAAACACATCAAACACACTATTTAGTACGTTGCAAAAATTCTGCAAAGGTTGAAAGTGTGAAATGTCCAAAGCAAACACGAAAGACTTTTCGAAATATCTGTATTATAGGAATCCAATCCCCACACAACAAAAACAACAATAATAAAGAGAAAACACATAGAAATCAGCAAGAAAGAAAGAGATTATGGGCTAATTTTATTGATATAGACACAACAAACAAAGATACAAGTTGATAGTAGATCGGCTCTCCACAAACCCTAGGCGTTGCTTGGAACAATTCCAAAGAAAAACTACAGCAAACACACAAATCACATCATGAAAATAAAACAACCAAATTAACCCTAATATAAACATTCATGCTTCCCTCTCAAATCTAAATTCAAATCAATCCTCTTTCCCTAAATAAACATTTCCTAAATCTCTCCCAAATATGAATTCAAATCAACCCTTCCACAAGAAATATCAATAAAAAATCAGAGAAAAATGATGTTGAACTTAGAAATTCAGCAATATCCCAAATAGATTTTGGGAAACTATAGAGAAATAATAAGGAAAAACACTCTTGATTGAATAGTAGATAAAAGAAACAACACAATACAATGGATCTTTAATTCGAGAGGAAGATCCGGCTCCCCCAATCCCTAGCCGATGGCTAGAGCCCTCCAATCTACCATCAAGGGTACTGAAATGGCTATCTCCTGAAACTCCCCCACACATCTCGATAAGGCATCAGCCGCCTTATTCTTCAATCCTAGCGTATACTGGATCTCAAATTCATATCCTAACAGCTTAGATAGCCACCTCTGATGATCCTCAGTTGTCACCCTTTGCTCTAGCAAGTATTTCAATCTCCTCTAGTCAGCTCTGACAGACCCAACACGTATGATCGCCACTTATGAAAGGCTAAGACTATGATCGCAATTCCCCAACACTTGGCTGAAGTAGGCAATGGGTCTGTGAGTCTGCGTAAGCATGACCTCCAACCCATATCCTGATGCATTAGTCTCAACCACAAAGATTAGACTGAAGTCTGGTAGTGCCAAAATTGGTACGTTGGTCATGGCCTTTTTCAGCCTCTCAAAGGCCTGTGTAGTTGTCGCTCTCCATAGGAAACTATTTTTCTTCAGATGCTCCTTCAATGGCCAAGCTATGGTGTTGTAGCCTCTCACAAATCGCCTGTAGTACTCGGTCAAACCTAGGAACACTCTCAGCTCTCTCAGATTCCTAAGTAATTGCCATTTTTACATTGCCTCAATCTTGGCCTGATCGACAGCCACCCCCTCCTAAGAGACCACCTGTCCCAAGTATTCCACATTGGTTTGTACAAATCAACATTTCTTCGGGTTGGTCCTTAACTGATGCTCCTGTAGTACTTTCAAGACCAATATGTCATCAAAAAAGACTAGTACGAACTCCATTTTTACATGCTCCAAGTGCTCTCCTATAGATCTATTATACACCAATATGTCATTAAAAAATACTAGTACGAATTTCCTGAGATACGGTTTGAATACCCTTTTCATAAGCGACTGGAAAGTAATAGAGGCATTGGTAAGTCCAAATGGCATCACTAAGAACTCGTAAAGCCCTTCATGTGTCCTGAAAGCAGTCTACGGAACATCTTACTTCCTCATCCTGATCTGATGATATTTCGACTTCAGATCCATCTTGGTGAACACCACGGCACCACATAGCTCATCCAATAGCTCATCAATCACCGGAATGGGAAACTTGTCCAACACGGTCTTATTCAAGGTCTGGTAGTCCACACAAAACCTCCATCTCCCATCCTTCTTCTTAACTAGTAGGACTAGACTAGAAAAAGAGCTCACACTTGGCCTGATGATCTCCGCCTTCAACATCTCTCAAATCAGCTTCTCGATCTCATTCTTCTGAATCTGAGGGTAACAGTAAGGCCTCACTTTAATCGATGACACCCCCTCCTTCAAGATGATGGAGTGCTCCTGCTCTCTTGGTAGTGGTAAGCCTTGAGGTGGCTGAAAAATCTCATTGAACTGTTGCATGAGTGATTGTACTTAGAGAGGAATCCCCCCTCACTCCTCTAGTTTGATCCCTTCTAAGCTCTACACTTCTATCAGAAATCCTCCTCCCACCTCCTGTATGGTCTTGACCATGGTTTTGAGAGACACCATGGCCCTGGACAACCTTGCATCTCCTCAAATCACTATTCTTCCTTCCTCCACCACTAGCTCCATGGTGAGTGCTCCCCAATTGACCATAGTAACTCCCAAGATCTATAACCACTTTATCCCTAGAATGACATCAGTGCTCCCCAACTCTAATGGGAGAAAATCCTCCCTCATATAAACAATATGTATAATCAGCACAACTCCCTGACACACTCCTCTACCAATCTCCACTTTCTCATTGCTCATCATCACCCCATAGCCCCCGGTGTCCACCAACTGGTTAACGACCTGATTGGAGATAAAATTATGGGTAGCCCTACTTTCGATCAGCACCACCACCTCTCTGTCTTCTATTTCTCCTTTCACTTTCATGGTGTGATTCAGGGTGAACCCCACTACTGAGTTCAAAGAGACTTCAGCCATATCAAGATGCAGCTTCTCATCCTCCACCACTGCCTCACTCTCACCTCCCTCCTCAGCTTCCTCGTCATCACAAACAGTGAGAACTTGAAGAGTTCAATCCTTATACCTGTACCCCGGTGAGTACTTCTCATCACATCCGAAGCACAATCCCTTCGCTCAATTCTCCTGCAACTCAATGTTTTTTTTGAAGTTTCCCCCGAATCCCCCTCCTCCAGGCTTCTCCTTTGGGACCTCACGAAGGCTTTTCGATGCTGATCCCTTGGGAGCTAAAAAGTGGTACTTATCCTATACAATCTCCCTAAAATGTTGCCTCTGGCCCCCTCTCTAGAAAGTTTTAATCATCTACCAATTGCACAAGCTCCGTAGCCTCTCTCAAGTCACATGGCCTCATCACTCTAGCAGCCGCTCGAATCTTTGGCTTGAGAACCTTCATGAAGTTTCCCGCTTGCATAATCTCAGAAAGTCGATCCAACTGGCTAGCTAGGTACTCAAACCTGTCACGATACTAAACCACAGAACCCTCCTGCATTAGTACGAAGAATTGCTCATAGAAGTCCCATCTCCTACTGGTTTGTAAACGTTTTAATAAGCGGTCCTTAAACTCCCTCCAACTTCGAATGAGCCGCCCCATGTCTCTTTAATGGCACCAAACCAACGCCTTACCCTCCAAACACATACCAGCAGCCATCAATTTCTCCTCCTATGTCAACCTTTTGACGACAAAATACCTCTCTACTTTATATATCCACTCATGTGTGTCTTCGCCTTCAAAGATGGACATCTTCGGCTTCCTTAAATTCAGATCACATTTGTTTCCCCTGAATCGCCCGTAGCCTCCCATTCTCTAAAAGGGAGGTGCTCCCCAAATGTCTAGATCTTCCCTTCTGTGCTCGTACCTAAAACATTCTTCAAAGTCCCTCTCCTTCTTTCAAAATCAGCACCCTGACACCCATAATCCACCCCTCTTCTTGCAAACTTATCATCTCTTCACTCGTACCCAATACTCATCTCCTCCCTAGAAATAGACTCAAGCGGAGGCATCTCGTCTTCTCCCTCCATAATCTCTACCTCTGGATTCTCCCCTCCCCTAAACGGATTAGGGTTTCTTCCTCTTCTTGGACCGTTGGTGGCTTCCTTCGTTGTAGATGTTGTCATATTGGGTTTGACTTCAAGCAACTTCTTCAGCATGTCCTCCACGACAGAATCTTTCATCCATCTTTGCATGAATGGATGCAAATTGGTTTTGGAAATCTGATTTTTTTTCTCAAAATCTGATTTCAATTTGGCTAATTCTCCCTCTAACACTTTTACTTTCCTTCCGACCATTAGTATCCTAGATCGAAGTGCTTTGATACCAATTTGATAGGAAATATTAATAAAACTTGATAAAAATGATGTTGAACTCAGAATTTCAGCAATATCCTAAGCAGATTTTGGGAAAATTGTAGAGAAATAACAAGGAAAAATACTCTGGATTGAATAATAAATGAAAGAAACAACACGATACAATGGATCTTCAATTCGAGAGGAAGATCATGCTCTCCCAATCCCTAGCCGAAGGCTACAACCCAAACAACCTAAGAGAAACACAAATTCTGCATAAACATCACATACCCTAACCATAGGAAGAAAAGAACTACTTAAAGCGAAGGCATAAATACAAATCCCTAAACATCCCTTTAATTTGAATTTTCCCTCTCAAAACCTTCCCTAATTAAAGCAATTAATCTCTATTATCCCTACTAGAGCCCACAAGGCTGTCCGCCCCCCTTGCTGCCGGCACTTCTATTCCGTCTAGAATAGAATTGAACCGGTCCAGGTTGGACCGGTTCAACCGGTCCATGAACCAGTCTTACACCCTCTTTTTCCTAAAACATTTCCTAATTCCCTCCCAAATCTGAATTAAAATCAACTCTCTTTCCCTAAATAAACTTTCTGAATTTTAGTTTTCTATGGTAAGTAATTAAAATAGAACTAATCCAAGCCTATCCTTCAAAGCATCAACCTTCTTAGCCACCATAAGTCCCAAAAAAGATACTCTAATACCAATTTGATAGGAATCCGATCTCCACACAGCAAAAATAACAATAACGAAGAGAAAGCATAGCACAAATCAGCGAGAAAGAAAGAGCTTATGGGCTAATTTTATTGATATAGACAGAACAAACCATGATACAAGTTGATCTACTATTCGACAGATATATCGGCTCTCCACAAACCCTAAGGGCTGCTAGGAACAACTCAAAAGAAAAACTACAACAAACACACAAATCACATCATGAAAATTAAACAACCCAATTAACCCTAATACAAATCTTCCTACTTCCCTCCTATATCTGAATTCGAATCAACCTGCTTTCTCTAAATAAAACCTTCATAATTCCCTCCCAAATATTAATTCAAACCAATCCTCTTTTTCTAAAAAATCATTTCCTAATTCGCTCTCAAATCTGAATTTAAATCAGTCTTCTTTCTCCAAATAAATATTTCTTAATTCCCTCCCAAATCTAAATTCAAATCCGTCCTCTTTCCCTAAATAAACCTTCATAATTCCCTCCCAATTTTAATTTTATATAGTAAGTAATTAAAGTGTGATAAAGGCTTGATGTTGTTGTTGTTGTATAGTAAGTAATTAAAGTGGAAGTAATCCCCTTTGCTCTTCTTGCTCGCCGCCCACCCTACTAGGATCCACAGGCTTAGCCAGTCCATCACTGTATTTCATAGCTAACGAGCAGAATGAATGGAAAGGAGATTTATTGTATTGAACATACATAGCAAAATGATGCACAACTTCCAAAGTTATTATATTTTATCAAACAAGGTAAAAACATTATTTAATTTTTATAGTAGTACATAAACAAATTAACATGGTATCTTAAGAAGTGACAAGGTAGCTAAGTATAAGAACCAAAAGCACAATACTTGCGAAATCAAGTAATGTTATCATTAAAAGAGGTGGATAAAAGACAAAATTATACAAATCACTGCAACAACTATAAGTAAAAGCTCTTAAATAAATAAAAAAAATTGCATGCCTAACAACTATATCTCCATTTCAAGCTAAACAGGAAATTAAACATGTTAATAATTCAAATTAACAAGAGACAAAAGAACCAATCTCAACCAAATCAAGGGGAATAACCAAATACAACACTTTATCTCCAATCTAAAAAATGAACTTCAAAACTTCAGGCATAGGGCAAAGTCAACAATATTTCTACATAAATTCAGGTGATTTCTCTTCATATCCTCTTCCTTGGAATGAATTTTCTACAAGGACAGATTTCACTACCTCAAAACTACGCTAAGATCATCCAATTCATCCTCCAATAACATTTTTTTTTCTTACTTCATCCTCCAATAACATGCACATTCTTTGAAGTAAAATTCTTTGCACCTCGACAGAGTTGATGATGGGCTATCATGTTACAGTTCAAGTCCTGCTTTGTTCAAGTCATCTTTTGTAGTCTTTTAGTGCATGTTCCTTTAGTGTAATTATTTAGACGTTGTGCCCTTTAGTGTCAAGCAAAGGATCAAGGATTTGCCTTTATGCAACGCTATAGCTTTCAGAATCAGTGACCAACTTAGTTTCAGGAATCGTTTTTCTTAACACATTATGATGAAGAACATATCAACCCTGATAAAGATTAGCATCCATGTAGGGCTGCAAGCGAACCAAACGTTCGACGAGCTACTCGCTGTTCGGTTCGATTAAAGCTCGTTTGTGATCGTTTAATTAACTAAACAAACAAACTTGAACAATATTTTAAATACTTGGTTCTTAAATAAACAAACTTGAACACTAATGCGTTCGGCTCATTTATGTTCGCGAACAACATCATTTGAAGTTCGTGAACAACCTCGACATTAAGCTCGATAAGAAGCTCGATTCGTGTTCGATTTTGAACTCATGAATAGGCTCGATAAAAATAATTAATATTTGACTATAGAATTAAAAAAATATAAATAATCATTGCCTTTGTTACATAGACAATTGCTTTTATTATAAAAGTGTTTTTCATAGATATGTTCATGAACATGTTTGTTTGATAGTTAAAAAAATTCGTTAAATATGTTCGCGAACAAGCTCGATAAGCACTAAACGAACGAACATGAACCGAACATGAACACTCATTAATTTAAATGAACCAAACATGAACACAAACAATAAAGCTCGAACAAACATGAACCAAACTTGAACAAACTGATATTAAATGAACACAAACATGAACACTCACATACTCGGCTTGGCTCGGTTCTTTTGCAGCCCTGCATCCATGCATTCATGAGTTCGGTAAAGGAAGCACTTTCTGCTTCTCATTCCTTAGCTTCCCACCACTATCATGCTTCTCTCTAAATCCTACATGGCTCACTTTCTCCTTCATCAAAAACATATACCATAGTCTTAACCCCTCAAAAAAACTTGAGCAAATTAATCCAGGCTATTGAAAGCCATCTTCCACTTATTAAACCTGCTAAGTCGCCAAAATCCAACCCAAACTCAAGCCACAAATAATTCTTGTAAATCTGAAAAAATAAATGTTTTTCAGCTCTCTGTCATTTCTTACAGCTATTGCTCAACTTTCGTACTACTACTGATTTCTTGACTTAATATTATAGTTTTTTATCTTACTTTCATGTTTTCTGTTACATTTCAACCTCCTATTCCTGTTGAGCCTAAAGGAACTACCTCCACAATCTTCTCAATCACCTCATTCTTTCTACATTTCCACCTTCCAATCTTCAATAAGGAAATCATGTAATCTTCTCAAAATAAGAACGCTAAATCTGTCTTGGGTTAGTGTTTCAAATCTTTCCATATTTTCATTTTCAACTTTTTTTTGTAATCAACCTTGATACTTCATGCAAAAATTATCTTGATCGGGTACGAATCTCGAGGCAAAAATCAAGTTGGAAACTTCAAAAATTAAATCCGGGAGCACCTGAACTTCGATTTCAGCAAACTTACAGTCAAACTGAGCATCTCGGAAATACGAACCCAACGACACCAAATTTGACTCAATCCGAGCCCAAATGAGTCCAAATCAAGGACCTAAAGTGCTGTTGGAAGGTTTGAACCACAACTTGAGTTACCAAACGGTCTCCGATTTTGGCGAGCTTATAGTCGAATCGAACGGCTCGACGAGAAGAATCCAACGAGCCCAAGATCGCCAGATTCTGACATCACTAAGGCCTTCAAATGACTGACGAACGGTGTATGATCAAAGGATTCAATATCAGCCGTCCATTCAACCACTCCCTGTTCGCCCCTGATCTCACACATATTTACAAGTCATGCCACTCCAGAAAAACTATAAATAGAGCCCTCATTCTTCACAAGAGGGACTCAAGTGAAGAGGGAGAAGAAGAAGGAAAGAAGAAGAAAAAGGGGAAAGGGAGAATCCTCTCCTCCTCGATCACCGCCGGAGTTCGTCCTGCCGTTCGAACACGCCGGGATTCTGCGTGATATTCAAGAGAACACAGGAATTCTGCCCAACTTCCACGTGATGCTAAAATTCTTTCCAATTTGCAACAGAGTTCCCTCCTGACGCCAAAACTCCGCCCAAGTGAAACCGGAGTTCTCCTCTGCCACCAACAGACGTCGGACTGCTACCCGACGTCGGACCTTCACTCTTCGCCAAGTTTCTACCCGACGCCGGACTTCTACCGGTTATCGAACTTTGCTGGACGTCTACGCGAAGATGGATTTCTTTCCATTGTTGGACTTCTACCTGACGCTGTCCTTCTGATCTTCGTCGTTAGACTACAGTCTTTCCGTCCTCCGTCGCCCGCCGACTACGGTCCTTCCGACTTACGTCGCCCACCGACTACAGTCTTTCCGACCTTCGTCGCCCGTCGACTACGGTCCTCCTGACTTACGTCGCCCGTCGAATACAGTCCTTCCGACCTCTATCGCCCGCCAACTACGATCCTCCTTACTTATGTCGCCCGCCGACTACAGTCCTTCCGACCTCCGTCGCCAGCCGATTATGGTCCTTCCGACTTACGTCGCCCACCGACTACAGTCTTTCCGACCTCCGTCGCCCGTCGACTACGGTCCTCCTGACTTATGTCGCCCGCCGACTACAATCTTTTCGACCTCTATCGCCTGCCGACTACGGTCCTCCTGACTTACGTCGCCCGCCGATTACAGTCTTTCCAACCTCCATTTCCAGCCGACTACGATCCTCCTGACTTACGTCGCCCACCGACTACAAGCCCTCCGACCTCCGTCGCCCGCCGACTATGGTCCTCCCGACCAAACGAACATGTCAATAGTGATTCTTTGTATTCATATCACGTAATGTACTTTATAAAATGTACATCAAGCTAAGGCCTTCTCCCAAGGAAGGGCCTCCTTTGTAATCGACTGCAATACTAGTGGATTCATTCAAACTGGGCTAGGCCCCGTGATTTTTCCCCCTTTTCAGGGGTTTTCCACGTAAAAATCTTGGTGTCTCATAAATGCTAGACCCTCTCTCTTATCTGATTGCGTGCCGGATTTTCGTACAACGCTAAGACGATAAACTTTATATTTTTCTACAGCCGCGAATACTCCTGGACGCAACAAACCTGTTCATACCTTTCTAAATGAATCAACCAAAACTCTAAAGCAAGTAAGCCATGCATGCATGGATGGAATTAAAAAAAAAAAAAAAAAATTATATAAGATGGTATCCTCGATTTGGCCAATCACTGCTTGATATTTGTTCCAGCATAAGTCTATCAGCCATTCCTTCAGTTTGCCTTAATACCACCAAACTTCCAGATATCTTTCCTATACCACTTGAGTGCATCATAAACGGATTTAAGATGAGAAGCTTCTACTGATGATAATGTATACTGTGTTTTTCTTGCCCTTCATTCTCTTCAAGGGTTAGTACTCCATTCTTCTCTTCTCTCTTGAGATGGATGTCCCTCATCTCTTCTTCTTAAGGATGAATTTTCCATCGAATGGACTTCACTTATTCAAAACTATAGCAAAAAGCAATCCATTTCTCTCTCTCTCCAGTAGAATCCAAAATCTATGAAAAACAGCTTGGGAAGGCATATGTTTTTTTTTTTCTTTTTTTATTATTAAAATCTACTTTCTTAACTATAATTTCTATTATATTCTCCCAAAAACAGTTTTGCTAACTCAAAATTTTGGAAAAAAATATTGAAAAAGTTACCATCAAAAAAGACATTGCTTTTTATTGGCTATTTTTCATACCAAAAAAGTATTCAATAAATTGTCCTAATGAAGCTCAAGTCTTTGTAACTAGAGAGTGCTGAAGATTCAGCAACAGTAATTACATGTTATCGATCACATACTTTTCAATAGCGAATAATGCTTTTTAACAGCAAGAGTGACAGGGAGCTATAGTATATTGCATAGTGTGAGCAATTTTAAAATAGCATAAATTATAAAAAAGAAATAATTTATTAAAATATCAACAATATAAAGAGAAAATAACCTTAAAAAACACACAACCAATGTTACAAAATAGAGCATAGAATTGCTCTAACACGACATTATTTTAAGAAAATACAGACGAATCCAAAAATCAATCATCTCAAGAGGACAATTTCCTGAGATTTAAGGCTTAAGGAGTAATAAGTGATTTGCTTATAAATCTCATAATCATTAAAACATGCACTAGTCATCCAGAGAATCATCACCATTATCATACAACAAAATAGTCTAACATTTCTCATTAATATCATCTGCTAAATTTTTAACTTTCTCATCACCCTCATCATTTTCATGTGATACACAAATAAACTAGACCTAAATGAAGACTCGTTTTATTTCCTTTTCGATCGAACTTGAATGTTGTAGTTATTTCATACACACTAGTTCTTGTACTAATACGCTTGTCAAAATAATTATAAAAAAAAATACAGTCCATAAATCAAGCCAAAAAAGTGCTGCGTACTGAATGTGTTATGCGCTTTAACAATCCTTTTTTTTTTACCAATATTAAATGTACATCAATGAAATCCAAAGAACTTCTTTATTTCCCATGTAAATATTTTGTTTGGAAACAAAATGAATACAAATTTCCCATAAAGGCGATCTCTCCAGTATTCTTCAGCTTGCTACAAGGTGCTATACGGAATGTAGAGCTGGCTGGAAAGCGAAAAATAATACCTGCGTATTCACTGTTTGATGAAGAAAGGAGGATGAGGAATCCTTTGCCCTAGGCCTCGGAGGGTATACGTCAAAGGGCTTCATCAGAAGCAGTAATCGCCGCCTCGCCATGGCTTTGTCGGCAGGATTCTCAACTTCAAACTGGAGGGATTGGTGGGGAGGCGGAGTGGAATTTTCGATGTCCAGGGCTTAAAGTCTATGGCTCTGCTTGGCTGAAGGGTAAATTAGTTATAATTAGGGTTGTCAAAATCGGGTTACGGGTCGGGTTTGGGTCCGATCCAAAACTGATTTCGGGCACATACGTGTCAATCTGAATTTGACCCGTTTTTTGAAATGGGTCGTTACGCTGGACCCAAACCCAATCCGCTTTGGGTCCGAGTCAACCCGACCCGACCCGTATGACCCGAAAAAAACTAAATCAATTTTTTTTATTTAATTAAAAAAATATATATACATAATTTAATTAATTTATGAACAATTTATAATTACAACATATAGAGTGGTAGTTCAATCAACATATTAAACAATGAACAACAAGTACATTTACATTTTACATATTATTTGATCATTTGCAAAATTACAATATTTAGAAACTAATTGTTTATGTCTTCTTGAAAGTTGAAATGCTTCTGTAGGCTCTAGTAGTTTAGCATCTGTCTTCAAGCACGACATAGAATCAACTGTAATAAAACAAGTTAGATATTTATAAACCTTCAATATGTTGCTCATATTAAACCTTTCAAATATGTAATCACTTAATGAGGTGTAAGTTCAATCAACATTAGCAATTTAGCATATTACCATCCAAGATTACAAATTGTACTTTGTATTAACCATTAAGTTAGTATATATTCATTTATATATGTAGTATCTACTCATTTTACTAAAATACAAAATTATAAATGTCTCCTGGTTGTAATAGCATTTATTATGAAACTATTCCCACAATAATTTGAGAAAGTTGATCATCATCGTTTCATCACTTCAGACAACAACAAATATTCAAATAATATATGACTTTTTTCCTCAAAAGTGTAAACAGCAAACATATATAATATATGATTTTCCTCAAAACATCATAGATATGAGATATCAAATGAATCAGAAGAAGTACATACATCAAACGAATCAGAAGAAACACGGGCTACCCGAAACCAAACTACCAAATAAGTCTTTCCTCAAAAGTCAAATCAACGCAAATCAAATGAATCAGAAGAACTGAAGAAGCAGCAACCTACTTGAAACATAAGATGAATTAGAATAAGCAATGATGAAGCACATGTTGCACATACATTAGATCGGAAGCAACAGCAGTTAGTAGGCTACCCGAAACTAAACAACCAAATAAATAATTTGTTCTTAAGTCATAACAATAAACAGCCATGTAATAATCAGGCTAACATCCACTTAACAGTTAACACTTAATTGTTCAGAACCCTTAACACATATGTAATGCCTCAAAGTTTTAATTTTCATATAACAAAACTTACCCCAGCTTCTCCCTCAAGTTGATTTACTATTAAAATAAGGATATCTCTAGTCACAGCTTCAAGTTCAAGATCATGTGTAACTGCAACAAATAATAATATATTTTTGAGAATTTACCTCTTCATTACTAAATAATATAATCATAATGCACTTATATAAGTAAAAGTTTAAAAATATTGCACCCTTGTCCCCATAAAACCAATCCTTGACACATCCAAAGCCTCAATGATATCATGTTTTAGAGCACTCCGATACTGATCGAGAATTCGCCCACTATTATTAAAACCACTTTCAGAGGCAACTGTTGTTATGAGAATACACAAAACATCATGAGCCATTGCAAAAACCTCGGAAAATCTATATCGATCGACTTTCCAAAAATGTAGGATATCTAGCTCAATTTTCCAATCTATTTTTGGTTCATTAAGATACATCTCCATTTCTGATTTCTTAATAAAAATCTTATTTTGGAATGTGATAATTGAAAATTTATACCTCAAGAAATTGAAATTGAATTACAGTGGAAGAAGAACGGCTTGTGCATTCAATATGTCGTCTTTCACTAACATTTATTGGAACATTGACACTATTACTTATATAATTTGAGAATAATGAGAACAAACTATCCTTCACCTTCTTGATCTCAAATACACAATCACCCATATATAACCTCTTGTAGCATCATTCAACAAATGTGAATTTATATCTTGAATAAAGAATAGTTGTTATTGCATGAATGACACTAAAATCAAATCAATACTTTTCAAAATTTCCAATTATCATTATACACATTTGCTTTATATAATCATGACCCTATGTCAATTCATGTTTCAATGCAGCATAAGCTGTCGATATGCATGGAAAGTACAAATTTACCATTGGATACTTCGCGTCAGATATAACACATTATATCATAGAAAGGTCTCAAGAAAGTTGAAATTTTCTCAACTCTCTCCCATTCTGAATTTACTGGACATGTTTTGTAGTTGGAGTCACCGAACTGTAAATGTTGGAAAGCCCTGCGGTAATAGAGAGCACTTTCTAACATTATGAAAGTGGATTCCACCTTGTTGGAACATCTTGCCGTAAGCCTCTTTTCGATTTCAAATAACTCTGTTTCACACAATCTAAATTTTATTGTTTCCTTGCCTGAGACCCCTTGATTTATTTTTTGCTCTCTCTGATTTTTGAGATTGAACCATCAATCTCCTTGATTCCCTCATAGACAATAAGATTAACAATATGAGCAGTACATCTAATATGAAAAAACCAACCTTCACATAATAGAGCTCTTCTCAAATTTAACTGATTTCTTATGTAGTCAACACATATATTGTTTGCGGAAGCATTGTTTAAGGTAATACTAAAAAGTTTAGATTCTATTTTCTATTTAAGAAAAAGAGACTGTAATTTCTCAAAGAGCGTTATCCCATCATGGGGTGATGGCATAAAAGAAAAACTAATGATTTTTTTATTTAAATATCACTCAATATCAATATAATGCATGGTTAAGCAAATAAATTCATTGGTGTTTATGGATGTCCATAGGTCAGATGTAACACAAACTCTACTAGTGCACTTACATAATGTCGAATGAAGATTACAAAGCACTTTAGTGAATAATTTCTTGCAATCATTCATAGAAAATAGTTGAACATTCCGATGAAGATAGGTCATAATGCTCGAACCTCCAATCATTCAACACATTGGAAGGACAAATCATGCATAATTATGCAAGCAGTAAATAAATCATGAAATTATGCGTTGTCAAACTTATGATCAGTCATAGAAATAAATGTATTAGAATCAATTTACAATATGAGCTGGCATATATCACGTATATCTCTTTTCTTGTAATTTTGCAAGTGTCTCCTTAAGTTAGCGGTTCCATTTTTACTATCACATAAGTATTAAACACCACATCTTATACATTTACACCTTTGTTTATCATATGTATGATTAACTAACATCTCAAAATGACCCCAAACCTTGGAAGTCATCCTTCTACGCTTCTTAATTACGACTGAACCATCATCACATTGTATTCAATGCGAACTTCCTTATTTTTTATATAAATATCAAGAATTGTGTTTGAATCCTCCATCTATTGACACAATTGTATCAATTTATACAAATAAAAACTAAAAAAGCACCTAAAAATTATATATCCAAGCAAATAGATTTTTTGCAAGTAAATAGAGAATCAGATAGTCATATGCCAACAACATCTAAAAAAATCTGGGCAAACTACCAACAAACTAAACATACAATTACATATAACCGACTACCAACAGAGAATTCCAATATATCATAATAGGTATCAAAGTTTAATCAAACAAAATAATAGATATTACTATAACAGAGAATCAAAGATAGCCAAGCTAACTGATAACAACAAGTCAACAACTCAGCATTTCAATTTTCAAAACCCTAAGGCTAAGCGGCATTTCAAAGCACAAATCTGAATATAACTTCATAATAAGATTATAACTGCATCATAAGATCAAAATCCCTAAAAAAATGAACATAAAATGCGCAAAATGTGATGCCCTAATTGGTATTTCAAAGCCACAACAGCATCAAATTGGAAGGAAGAACCAAATAACTCAAAACTAACACTATAGCAGTGACTTAGTAACAAAAAAAAAAAAAAAATGCTAGACTCATAAGTCATAAATAAAACTGCAAGAATGTTAACACCCGCAAGATTTAAGATAAGCTAAGTGATAGATAAATCGACGAGACAATGAGCCGAGAACGCAGAGGAGGAGAAAAGCTGAAAATGGCCGAGAAGAAGGAAGGAATCTCCATGAAATCGAGCAGGTGGGCAGCCCTAACTTGGAGCCTTGGACTTTCCCCACAGACGATCGTTATTTTGACTTAGCGTAATGTCAAATACGATAATACACTATGCTTAAATGCCCTAAAGCTATAATCATAAGTTGGTAATTACAATTTATGTAAATAATAAATAGTGCGAGCGACGGGCCGGTTTTGAAATCGGGTCGAACCGGGTCAATTTCAGGTTTCCCGGGTTGACCCGAACCCGACCCAAAATTTCATATGGGTTAAAAATCTGAACCCGAACTCGACTCGTTTTGGGTCCGGGTTTATCCTAACCCAAAATTTTTTAGTCGGGTTCGAGTTGGATTTTTGGGCCGTGTCAAATATTGACAACCCTACAGGATAACTACTTACTATGAATAAAATAATTTTCATAAAAGAAATGACGGACTAACTCCACAACAAAATTTCTCTCTCATCCTCTTTTTTCCTCTCTCTCTCTCCTTCGATTTCTTCCTAGCCAAGACACGAATAAGGGAGATGCTTGGGTGAAATGACATAGATATTTAGAATAAAATTTATATATAAATATTTTTAGTGGCTTAGCATCGTAGCGCTCAGATCCAGCATTGCAGTGCTGCATGTAAAATTCAAAATTACTATAGAAATAGGGACTCAAACGCGGCAACGATAATTTTTGGCGTCGTTGTGCTCTCAAACCTATTGTGCAATGCTCACAAGCACAACATCAAACCTCTCCATCATGCAATATTTTGGATGGATCTATAAAATTCCTTATCAAATACTCCTTACTCTTATGAATTATTCTTTTAAATTATATATATATATATATATATATATATATATATATATATATATATATATATATATATATATATATATATATATATATATATATATATATATATATCTTTTATATTATAATAATTATGCATCACTCTATATATATTTTTTCTAGAAGTCTTCATATTTCAAAACATATTCGGAAAAAATAATTTAAAACTGAGATCCAATATTCGAAAATAATAATTTGGATTTTCAAACTAAATATTTATTTTTTTATTTCAGATTTAAATTTTAAATTTAAGTATAAACTTTTTTTTTTTTCAGAATAAAAAATCTACCGTTGCTTATATATAAAATTATAAATATATGCAATCAGAGCAAGCAGACTTTCTATCGTGGCATACCGAAACCCTAGCGACAAGATTTCGATTTCCCGTACTCTGAACCGTCTTCGCTGAAGTAAAATCCAAAGCCCCGACGATGGGATCGCCGGGGGAGACTTCGACGCCGGCGAAGCCCCCAAATTCGACTCCTTTTGCCGCCGCCACGACGCCTCCGCCGGCGTACACCGCTGAATGGGCTGCCTCGGTGCAGGCCTATTATAGCGGAAACGCAGCGGCTCCAACGGCCTTCTTCCCGCCGGTTTGGGGTGGTCAGGTTGCTTGATCTCGATCGACTTGCGATGCTCCAATTCGAATCTTTTCTTTGAATTAAGTGACAGCTGAACCTTTCCCCGTTTCCTTTGCAGCATATTATGTCTCCTTATGCTACGCCTATCGCCTACTCGCCGATGTACGCTCCTGGTGCAGTCTATGCTCATCCCTCCATGACTCCGGTAGTTATGGTAGATAGGTAGTGTGTTGGTAGCGTCTGTGAGAAGATTTGGGTGTGATATATTTTGGCTTAATTTTGCAGGGCATGGGCTACCCAAATGCAGATTCCGGGAACATCAAGTCAAAGGGGGCTCTGTTGAAGTTTGGAGAAGGAGGGAAGACGGCATCGGGCTCAGGGGAGGAGGAAAATTCGCAGAGGTATGAACAATATGGGGCTTTGTTCTTTTGAGGACTTCGTTTCTCTGATATTGGCTGGGGATTGTGTTTTGTTGATTTTCTGAATTTTTGATTGGTTTTATCTGGAATAGGAGCAGCGGTGGCAGTGCAACAGAAGGCTCTTCTGATACTGGGAATGAGAGCGCTGACCCGCAGGTACTTTTATGATTTATTGGTATCTTTAGTTTCTGTTTTGGTTTCTTTTTGGTTGTAGCGTTTTATTTTTGTACAGTTTTGTTAGTCGCAGAGATAAAATTTATAAACATTGATCTGTGTTGCATTATTTTCCCTTGGTTCAAGTATTTGCACCAAGTAGACGAAAAGTTTTTACCTTTTTTAAATTCCTAATAATTACTGTATTTATGTGCACCATGTCTTTATGGGGAAATTGAGATTCATATAACAAAAATTACATGAGCCCAGCAGTCAAAAGTAGCTCCAAAATACAAAAGAAGACAAAATTAACCAAACAAGAGCTATAGGTTTTGTTTGGGACGGCTTTCTTTCTGCTTCTTAAAACAGTTTTCTAGCACAAAAATTAAATTTTTTGTACTAGAAAATTACTTTAAGAAGCAGTAAGAAAGCCTTCCCAAACATAGCCACAGTTGATTTAAAAAAAAAAAACTTGGGCTCAGGTTAACCCAATTACAGCCAACAATAATGTCAACAATCAGTAAAAAGTTGAGCTTGGTGTTGACCTATCATTTCATTAGTCTTTCTAGCATGTATGGATTATGGATAGCTTACATTATTATGGAACAACTTTATGTATCTTTTTTCTTAACAAATTTTTTTGTTCAGGAAAATTCTAAAAAGAGATCTAGTGGAGATGCTTTTCAAGAGGGTGAGTTTTCTGATGATTTTTCTTCCTTTTTTTTGTTATATATATATATATATATATATTGCTCAAATTCACAAAAGTTTATTCTTGAAATTTGATTAGGAGAAGCTTCACATCCTGCTATTGCTACCCCAAGGAAGCGGGCTCCAAAACTTCCAGTTTCTGCACCTGGGAGAACAGCCTTGCCTGGCCCTGCAACTAACTTGAATATTGGGATGGACATATGGAATCCACCTCACACTGGGCCTGCCCCTTTGAAGGTTAGGCCTAATGCTACAATTGCATCAGCAGCTGGAGCTAATGTTTTGATGGTTGAGAATCAATGGGCTCAGGTGCTGCTGGGCATCCATGGTCCTATTTTTACTTTTATGCTATTTCATGAGTTGTTTATTATTCTATTCTCACATTTTCCTTATGTGTTTCTCCTTATAGGATGATCGAGAATTGAAGAGAGAGAGAAGGAAGCAATCTAATAGGGAGTCTGCGAGAAGATCAAGATTGCGCAAGCAGGTATGCTGGGCTTTTAAACATTCCATGAGATTCTTCCCAGATTCCAATATGCATTTATTGTAATAACCTGTTAGGGATGCTAAAGAATGTTAATATTGATGAGAAAATTATTACTTCTAATGTCAATTTGCTAATTAGACATGCATGAGGACATTTTAATTTAATTGCATTCTGTTTTATTGTAATTTTATGAAGTTGTCCTTTTGCTGTAATTTTAGGAAATAGTTGGTTAGCACTTGCTGCACGGTAGGACCGAAGTTTTGGATTTTTGTGGAGATTGGTTGAATCTAACATACAAGGTTATCAAGTTTTTCTGTATAGTCTTATGCCTTGACTTCATGAATATGTTCTATGTACTAGAAAATTTACTAGACATTAGATGAGTGCAATGAGCTTTGTAGAAAATACAACAATACTTCCAGTAATACAGTTTTAAATTGAGATTAATCTTTCTGGATGTTCCAACCAGTTCCTGTAGATGGCTTGACACGAGTGTTTGCTCCAGCCAAGGTGTGGAATGTGATGAGGTGGATGGATGGAGGGGTTTGTAGAAAATACAACAAAACTTCCAGTAATAACCAACGATTAAAAAGGCGGAAGAGGCGTACGCACTGAGACGCGACTCAAGGCGAGGCGAAGCATTTGCGCGTTGAGGCTTACGCCTCGTTGGATTCGGCGGAGCGTGCGCTTATTTCGCACAGGGCGTAGGCTTCGGTTCGTAACGCCTCGAAGCGAAACGAGGCACCGCTTCGATTTGTCAGTATATAGACCGAGCGGTGAGAGTCGTATAAGAGTCGAGTATTAGGGTAACATACCTGCTTCTGCTTCGGGTGAGAACTGAAAGGCGAACTCTGTCGACTTCGACGACCATAGTTCGGTCGAGTTCGAACATAACTGAAGGCGATCGAAGGTAACGAATTATTTCTTCTCTTTATTCCCGTAATCTTCCGGTCATTTGCTTCATGTCTCGCTTCTTCTTCTCCAGCTTCCTGTAATCGAAGGTTCTTTTTTCACGGCTAGGTAACGATCTTTCTTCCCGTTATTTGCTTCATGTCTCGCTTCATCAGATTGTACATGCTCGGTACCGCTCAGTACATGCTCGGTACCGAGGAGTACATGCTCGGTACACGCTCGGTACTGAGCGGTACATGCTCGGTACTGAGCAGTTCATGCTCGGTACACACTCGGTACTGAGCAGTACATGCTCGGTACACGCTCGGTACTGAGCGGTACATGAGTACATGCTCGGTACACGCTCGGTATTGAGCGGTACATGAGTACACGCTCGGTACCGAGTAGTACATGCTCGGTACACGCTCGGTACTAAGCAGTACATGCTCGGTACACGCTCGGTACTGAGCGGTACATGAGTACACGCTCGGTACCGAGTAGTACATGCTCGGTACACGCTCGGTACTAAGCAGTACATGCTCGGTATTGAGCAGAATTTCAAAATTACTCTTATAATATAATTTTGTTCCGGGGGCAGGTCGAACCCCGCCAGGGGGCAGCGCCCCCTTGGACCCCCGGCAGACTGGTATATTTTTGTATTCATGTTGTTTTATTATTGGTATTTGGTAGTACAAATAATTGTTGAAATATATCCTATTGTTAGCATGACTAGTGGCACAAGAAGGAAAGATCCTGCATGGAAATATGGAACTCAAGTTGAAGTGTCAGGCGAAGGTGCAAAGAAGGGATATGTTTACATGAAATGTAATTTCTGTGAGAAGCGGATAACTGGTGGCGTCAAGAGATTGAAGGATCATCTAGCTTGCACTCATGTCAATGTGGGACCATGTGCAAAAGTTCCTGATGAGGTAAAGAAGGAATGTATAAATTATTTAAAGAAGTTTGCCACCACAAAGGAGGTCACACAAAGAAATATGGAAGAGATGATAGGAAACTCTTCTTACTATGGATCACAGCATGAAGGTTCCAGTACTGGAAGCCATTTAGTTTCTTCTGACCGAGGCAGTCGGGGGCCCATGGATAGATTTATGCTAAATATTGATAACGACGAAAACATAAATACTCAGGATATTCAGCCTCCTACAACTACAAAAGAACTCAGGAATAGAGTTTGTTTGGATATCGCCAGATTCATCTATGAAAATGGGATTCCATTTAATGTTGTTAGGAGTCCGTCGTGGATCAATATGTTACGATCTGTTGGAAGCTATGGAAGAGGATTACAACTTCCAAGCATGTATGAGCTGAGAACTTGGATGCTGAATGAAGAGGTCAAGACAACTTCAAAGATGGTGGATGATGTTAAGAATACTTGGATTGAGATAGGGGTGACAATAATGTCAGATGGTTGGTCAGATATTCGACATAGAAGTATTATTAATTTTTTGGTCAACAATCCATATGGAACAGTTTTTCTCAAATCAGTAGATGCTTCAAGCTTTGTAAAGGATGCCCAATTATTGTTTGAAATGTTGGATGAAGTTGTGGAGGAAGTGGGAGACGCTTTAGTAGTACAGGTTGTTACTGATAATGCAAGTGCATACAAAGCTGCAGGAAGAATGTTAATGGAGAAGAGGCCTCACCTTTACTGGACTCCTTGTGCTGCACATTGTATTGACTTGATGCTTGAGAGGTTGGGACAGTTGCCTCAACATAAATCAGCCATATTTAAGGCCAAATTCGTTAGTAAGTTTATATACAATCATTCTTGGGTACTCGGCTTGATGAGAAAATTCACTGACAAGGAAATTATTAGACCTGCTGTTACAAGATTTGCTACTGCATATTTAACATTGCAGAGATTCAAGGAGTTAAGACAACCTTTGGAAGCAATGTTTGCTTCTGAAGAGTGGGATAAAAGTTCATGGGCCAAAAACAAGAAGGAAAGCAAGTTAAAAAGATTGTTATGAGAGACGATTCATTTTGGCGCAGTACAAATTATGCTTTGAAGACAACAGGACCATTAGTAAAGGTGCTTAGAATGGTTGATGGTGAGAGGGCCCCGGCTATGTGATTTATTTATGAAGCAATGAATAGGGCTAAAGAAGATATTGCAAAAGAATTGGGAGGTCAAGAAAGTGTTTATAAAGAAATATGGGATATTATAGATGAAAAGTGGGATCGACAATTACACCAACACTTACATGCTGCTGCGTACTATTTAAATCCCCAATTTCATTATGATAAGGATTTTCATGTTGACAAAGAGGTGAAAACTGGTTTGTATGCATGTATGGACAAACTTATTTCTGAAGAAAACTACCTTAAAGTAAATGATCAACTTGAGGATTTTCATTTGAAGAAGGGAATGTTTGGATTTAGAGCAGCACAAACATGCTACAAAACACGATCTCCTGGTATGTTTATAGTTTGAGTATTTATAATTTTAATGTTAATATTTATGTTCAAGTCTTCTACTTCAACCAATATTCATAAAATACTATGTTTATCTTCATGTAGAACGTTGGTGGGCTCAGTTTGGAGATGATGTTCCTGAATTAAAAGCTTTTGCAGTTAAAGTTCTTAGCCTAACGTGTTCGGCTTCTGCATGCGAGCGTAATTGGAGCATTTTCAATCAAATTCATACAAAGAGGAGAAATCGATTGGCGGCAGATCGAATGAACAAACTAGTTTATGTTATGTTTAACAAAAAATTAAAAGATAGATATCTCAAATTGCAGAATCAAGGAAATATTGAGAATGAAATTGATCCTTTGCTTGTTGATGAGTTACAATCTGATGATGAATGGGTTACTCCTAAGAATGCTGATGTTTCTGAAGTTGAAGTAGAAGGAGAAACTCATATCAATGAAGAAGATAATGAAGCAACTGCCCAAGTATATAAAAGGAAGAAACAAAGTGAGATTGAAGCTTCAAAAAAATTCAAAGGTATTCTTAAATATAATGAATTATTTTGTATGTTACTATTGTTTCATTTTATAGCTAATGAAATATTAACTGATATAGGAGATAAAGGAAAAAATATTATAGATGAAGAAGAGTTTGAGGATGACTTTGACATTAATTATGAAGATTCTTCTGAAGACAATCAAAGTGATGACGAGCCTGCTTTGGGTCTTGATCCTAAGGGGATGTTTTATTTTTAAGTGAGTTTATTTTAAATCTTGTATTTCAGTAATATTATCTTAAAACAAATCTTCAAATTCATAGTTGACATAATATTTTGTTATTTTTTGTCATTATTTATAATTTTAAATTAATTTTTTTTATTCGTTTTGAGGCTTACGCCTCGATCCGCCTCGAGGCTTACGCCTCGCCTCGTTTAGAAAAAACGCCTCGATTCCCGATTTCGCCTTTTAAAACCTTGGTAATAACTGAATGCTTAAGCGTGATATATGTGTACATGCTAAGTTTACTGTTCAGCATTGTACTAGAGTTGCACTCGAAAATGTACAATAAATTAGCAAACAATTTCCTTTAATTACTGTATGAATTTTCTTAGGATCAATAATGTTGTGATTTATGCATGCATTGTGTTGTTTGCAAAAATGGTTTTCTCTCCTGATTTTTGGATGGATGGTAGGTGATTATGAAGGGAAAAGGATTGACCAAATTTAATTTCAATAGAAGTTAAGAAAAAAAAAGGTAGAATATATTTATTCATTCATTTTGCAATAATTAAGAACAAATGGAAAATGTAGATTCTTCAAGTAAACCCTAAATAGTTGGAAGGATAAACCATTGAGAAAGGATGATGAATTTCGAGTTTAGCACACAAAATGTGTTTTTATTGCTTTACAACAAGACTTGTCCACAAACAAAAGCATATATGTGATGCCATCTCTTTTTAGTAATGAGAGGGGGAATTCTTTGAGAAAAATTATCTAGTACTGGGAGCTGTTTCAATTGTATAAACATTAGGTTTGGTTTCAAAAAGATAACCTCCAAATGTGAATGGTGCTTACTTTTGGCAATGACTATAGTCTTGAGTGAGGAAACTATGCCGGTCACTGAAATCTCAGGCCTTTACTATATTTGTTGGATCATCCTCTTCAAAAAATTATTAGAATTTGTGATGCATCAAATCGTAGAGTATTTTAGAAGTTTGCAAACTGCAGGAGCCATTTTATAAATGAGTGAAAGTAGTTTTGTGTTCTAGAAGTGGCATAAAAAAATCCTTTGAAGTTTGATGTGATCGTGTCAACCAATCTCATAATTTTCTTCTTTGGGCCTCATGATTTTGTTCTCTTTGTGCTACTTCTAAGGTCATCAATAAAGTAGTTGACAAAACACCTTGTGCTAAAAATTCTAGTATTTAAAAGTTTCACATTACTATATTTTAAATGGAACAATCATAAAAAAATCCTTTGAAGAACTTTGAAACATAATGTGATTTTTACATACATAACATCGTAAATACATATTCAACACTTAAACTTTTATATTTATTGATATATCACATAAAACTTTTCTTTTCAACCACTCCGTTTATGTCCGTCAATGTTTCATCCATCGTCCCCTCAAGATATTTTCTTCTTTGGGCCTCATGATTTTGTTCTCTTTGTGCTAGCTCCGTGCCTTGCTTCTCCGGCGAAGCCCACCGCGGCCAAAAGGTCATCAATATTAGGACATCCACAGGAGTAGCGAGGCGGCAAGGAAACTGAAAGGGGTGGCAGAGCCACTCTTAATACATTTTTTTACCATTTGCAGGGCTTCAAAAAGAAGATTTTGAGGTTTTTTGACAAAGCATGAGAAAAACATGGGTCAAGACGACAACAAGGATTTGCTATTGCTCGATCGTAAGCGGTTAAAAGCTTTATGTTTTTTTTTTTTTCGGTAAAATTATATATTAGTATTTAAAAGTTTCACATTACTACATTTTAAATGGTCGAACAATCAATCCCAATTAAATTTATGAGATCTCTTAGATAGTTTAAGTTGAACTTTGAAACATCAATGAATATTTTGGTGCAATAATTGGTGTTTTGTTAGGAGCTCTATAATGAAGCGTACTTATGCTGAAATTTTCTAAGATGAGTTATGTTGCATAAGAGAATAGAAGGATGAGACATGTTAAGCCAAAATAAATAATATATCTATGGTTATGAATTCCAGCTCTAGTGGAAGATAAGATTAGATAGAGTCGCCTTAGATGGTTTGTTTGGTCACATTAAACGGAGGCCTTCCGATGACCAGGTTAGGAAAGTTGAGGTATTAGATTCGACTTATGTTAAGAAAGGAAGAGGTAAACCTAAAAAGACTTGGTTAGAAAATATTAGAAATGATCTTTCTTTATTAGATTTAAATGAGAATTTGACTTTTAATCGGACAAAATGGCGAAAAATGATTCATGTAGCCGACCCCACATAGTGGGACAAAGCTTGATGTTGTTGTTGTTGGTGGTGGTTAAGATTTCCCGCTATGACAAAAGGAATCAACGATACACCTTTTGAAACATGAAATTCAGTGTCATATATGACGGAGGGCTCTACTTTTGGGACTACCTCTTGAACCCCTTTAAGTTATTATGGTCTATGACATAAGCCATATCTTAAACTTGCAGAGGCCACCTTTAAAATCCTATATGAATGGTAAAGTGATTTTGTGTTATGTATAAGAACATGTATTAAGACGTTAGTTTCTTAACTGACGGATTTTGTGAGATCTCTTGAATATAGAGTAGAACTCTTAAATATCAAAACATCTTATGGTGTCATTGTCTAAATTTGGTCAAGAACTTTGAAGCTGTGTTTGAGTTGAAGTTTTGTAAAGTGGGTGTCTTTTATAGGAATTTGCACCAATATGACAAATTTTCGCAACGTGTTAGACCAAAAAAAAAAAAACAATATCTCAATATTTGAGAGTTTGTGTTGTGTCTAAGATTTTGTATGCTTTGGCTTAACAAGTTGCTTTTTATCCTGTTGTCACAACTACTCAGGAAACTGACTCATTCTGTAGAGTGCTCGGCCATTAGACCATCTAACTTTGGAGTTTCTTATAAAACATCACCCGTTACATCAAAAGAAGCATCAATATTTCAAAGTTTCATATTATTGTATTCAAGACACCTTACAACTCGTTACCTAGGAATTATTTGTTTCTATCTTGGAGAACATAATTTTCCAAGAAAGTCAGCATGCAATGGCCTCAAAGGTTAAGCATTTTGGTAACTACTGGGTGGCTTTAATCCCATGCCACTTTGTAAGCGTCTCCTAAATCTTGAAAAGCTGCAGTGAAAAATGTCGTTTGAAGTATGTATGCTTGCTTAATACAGATTACATGAATTTAATCGACTCTTTGGCATACCATCTGCATTTCCTTAGAAGTTGTTTTTTTTTCATTTAATAGCTTTTTTTTTTCTTTATTTTGTGTGGATTTTTTTTTTTAAATCCCAGTACCAAAGGAAGCATACACAACTTATTTTTTGTGGATTTTTCCTTAAGATTCAGTCCATTAAAAAATATATTGATATTTAGGTTTATAGGGATAGTGGTTCAATTTGATAAACATAATCAACAATCTGTTTTCAGGAAAATTGCAAACCATGTTTAAGTTTTATTTATAAGAAAATGAAGGGGTTTTATCTGCATTTGCTAGTAAAAATTGCAATTATATGAAATTAAATGGGTACCTAACTTATCTTAATATGTAATTTAGGAACTAGAATATTGTTTTTAGCTCTCTTTTGAATGATCCTTTCTGTAAATCATCATCTCAATATCTCCAGTTCTATATGATTATGGAAAAACATGGTCATGTTGTTTAGCAAGCTCTCTGGCAATCTTCTTGACTTTGGTGTGGTAGCTAATACATTTTTCTTCTTTCTTTTTTCTGAAACAAAAAAGTTATAATACCCGCGTTTTAAAAAGTTGATTTCTCACAGCAGGTCTGCAATTATCTTTACAAAAAGTTTTGTCCTCCTAAAACATATTGCAAAAAGGTTGTATGGAAATTGAGGTCTACTTTCTTTTGTATGACTGATGTTTTTTATATTTTTATTGATGAGGCATGATGTCTACTTTCTTGAATATAGAGGGTTTTTATTTGCTTCCTCGATGGAGCATAGATATGAGGAGAGATTATTTGCGGACACCGGACGGGGACTGGTACCAAGGTACTCTCGAGGCATTTTTCGTCCGTGAGGCGAGGCGTGCAGGTGAGGCGTTCACCGACGAAGAATTTATATTTTTATAAAAAATGTAAGATTCTATCATATAATAAAAACATCGACAATTAAAATTAGGGGAAAGGAAAATAAATGCAATAAAATCATGTGTACAAAACCACAAAATTTGTTAAGATGTCCCATCACTAAAGTCTTCAAGAATCTTCTCACCCCTTCCTCCTCTCCTTGAGGCATGCAATATGCTCTATCTACCTATTAGTAAAGATGATGAATAGAAAAACCATTTCTACCAGTTGCTTGAATATAGAGGGTTTGAGGGTTCATTTGCTTCCTCTAAAAGATTAATGGATTGTCCATAGATATGAGAGAGATTATTCTGTGCGGACACCAGACGGGAGAAACATCTGGTACTGCTTGGTACCGAGCCTGGTAAAGGCGCTCGGTACCGCGTTCGGTATGGAGCGTGGTACACTTTTTGAATGACATGACACATTTTTATTGGTCTCTGGATGACGTCCGGACTCCGCACAGAATAATTTCTCCGATATGAGGCTTATATATCTGGTTGCTTCACTTGTAACTTAAGGTTAGTCTTTTTGGTTGATGGGAATGTTAGAGAGGTCTTCTTTTCCGAAAAGCCAGACCAGATGTCCTGGTTGTATGCTTGCGTGAGGCTGGAACACAGGCTTATCATATAACATGCACTTTTGCATATTTATACCCTCATCTATTTTGGGGTATTTATTACTTAAAGATATGTGGTATATTTCTTTTTTGCAAGCTGTTTTCTGGTTGTCGTTCGATTATGTGGGAATAAAGTCTTAATCTTTACTATGTAACGGATCTACTCTTATTTTCTTTTACCAGCAAGAATGCGATGAACTGGCTAGGAAGGTATCTGAGCTGAACAGTCAGAACAGTGCACTTAGAATGGAGCTAGAGCAACTTCACAAAGTTTGTAGGGACCTTGAAGCAGAAAATCAGCACATAGCGGTTAGCTTATTTTCCCTTTTCACTTCTAAATTTGTTATCTATCAAATAATAGTGCTTGTAAGAACTCCTTAGACAACTTAGTTTTTTCATTTTATTTTGTTCCCAACTATCAACAGTCTTAGACAATTTAGGCTTCGTTTGAGATAGATTTCTTAATGCTTCTTAAAGCTTTTTAGTATAAAAATTTAAATTTTTTAATAGAAAGCTGCTTTAAAAAACAGTAAAAAACCTGTCCCAAACCGAGCCTTAGTTTTTGGATTATTTAACAAAATTTGATCTTATTGGATCAGGATGAGCTTAGCAGTATCCGAGAAGAATCATCTAGCACTTTGAAACAAGGTGTTGGTGATCATATTGACAATATTCCTTTGAGCTCTACTACTACCTCTACCAAGATGAATGGAAAGCTTTACCACCCAGGTGGCAATCCTGATCCCAGTTCCAGGTGAATTTGACTGCTTGTTCTCGACAACTAACCGGCGGCGAAACCTCTGCACCATTTTTTCCTTGCAGTTCCTGAATCAAGATTGCAAATTAACCAATATACTTTTGTAATATTTACATAATGAGAGCCTAATAAACCATTTTAGATGTAATATGTGGGATTAGTTATCTTGTTTTGAGAGAGGAGAGAGCTTTGATATTTATGTTAGAAATTATAAAGTTTTAGGTAGGTTGGTAACCAAGCAAGCTATCAAGTGTTCCAAAGTTGTTGTCTTAACAGTTGGGAAGTCCAACTTCAACTGCACAATGTAGTTGTTCTCTCTAAGAAATTATTTGGTTTGGTATTTTTTAAGAGCCAGTACTTGGTTCAATTTTCTATTCTCAAATAAGGGAAAATATCATTTATTGCTGAAGGGAAAAGCTTAAAAAATATCTTCATTATTTGTATGCAATTAATTTAGCTTGAAAAGTGTCATATTGTGCTAATTTTTTATTTATTTAAGGGATCTATTTAGTCATATATGAATAGCCAAAGTAGTATTTTCAGTTTTTTTATAGCTCTTTTTTCGATTTAGTTTTACATTATCATTTATAGTCTTCAAATGTTGATTTTAGATTTTTTTGGGATAATTTTTTTATTATTTTATAAATTTAATTGTATATTAAAAAATTGTGCTAAAAATTTATTTTTAAAAACAGTAAAAAAAATACTTTTTCCTTAAATTTAATCATTTCTAATGGTAGTAATATATCATAAAATGTAATTAAAAAAAGCTTTAAATGTAAATAATAATTTTTTTTTGGGGTAATGTTAAATGTAAATAATTAAAAATGTATTCTCATGCATTGAATGCAGTGCAAATCCAAAGGAGAAATAGTTAAATTTTTAATAACTGAAATATCAGCGATCCAATTGGGTAGGGGCAGTGCTGATGCAAATTTAATTTGAAATCATTCAATGGGCTATTTGAATTTATTAGAGTAAAATAAATAAACTGCTAATTAAAATAAATATAATAAAATATACTTTTAAATTATTTGATTAAATATGTTACTAATATAATGAATTTAATAGAATGCCTACACCATCTTTATCCAAATCGTGCATTTAAATTCTCTCAAAATGATCTAATTTCAAATTCACTCTCAAAATTATCTGCATTTCAAATTATAGCTCCATTTGGGACGGCTTTCTTACTGTTTTTTAAAGCAATTTTTTAGAACAAAATATTTAATTTTTTTACTAAAAAATAACTTCAAGCAATAAAAAAACCATCACAAACAAAACCTTAGTCATTCAAACGCCTAAAAATTTCAAATTCTAAAATCTACCTTATTTTACACTCAATACCCTAACTCATAAAAAGAAGGAACCCAATGGCAAATGAAACCTTAGTCCTGGTATCAGAATGAAATTACAAGCATAAACATAAAATATAGATAAAAGGGAAATCCTTTTTTTTTTCAAATTATGTTTGTAAGTTCTATATCTTTTGATGCTCTGATCTCCTCTATCTCTAGCTACAAAAGCTGTACAAAATTTAAAGGAAAAAAAAAAAAGGAAAATAAAGAAATAGCCTCAAGCAGTGTTGAAAGTGACATACGAGACGACGACGGTAATATCATCCAGTTTGCCTCCATAGTAGCGATATCCAGCATCCTGAGCGGCCGTCGAAAATGGCGTCTGCCTGTTCTTGTCTTGAGCTCGCTGGCGAGCAAGTGCAGCTATTTTCTGAGCGGTCACCTGCGGTCCAAGCCTGGCTCTCACAGCATGAACAACAATGGCATTTATGTCAGTATTGTACAGATTGTCGAATAATCCATCTGTTCCGGCAACGATGACATCGCCGGATTCAACAGGGAAGGTAAAAACCTGCTCAAATCATTTGAAAATCGAAAAATGGTTATTTTTTTACTCGACATCAACTTAATTTTAGGGAAAAATAAGTAGAGAGATTTTAATTTCTATTATTGAAAACAGGAAATATCATAATCTTCCAAGTCAAACGTGATTAACGTCAATCATAAAAATGCAAAAAATGATAATCATATTTAAATATCATCCAAGTTAATAGGACAACTTGAAAAAATTGGAAACATGACGGTGGAATTGACCTCGAAGAATCTCCCTTTTGCAGGTGAAATTATTATCAACGGATACAGATGTCGTCTGGAGGCAAATCAGAATGCGCCATGTCACCCGTTTGTTGTGTACCGCTGCTATGTACCGGGTGTGTGACGCGTTCTAATTCGCCTTCGAACGATCCAGTATCCGCACAGAATAATTTCTACTTTTACAGACTGTTAGACAGGTCCACTAAACCGGTCCAGGCGGAACCAGCTTACGTGCGAATGACGCGGACATTCTCCGCCTCCTGCTTTAGCCGCACGCACCACAAGAGCTAACGGAGCATTTTAGGAAGGATTTTTTAGGGATTTGGGAGGGAAATTTGAATGTAGGGACTCTTTAGATATTTCCTTTTTATTTGTCTGCATTAAATACTTTGTTTTCAAAGGGTTAGGGCATTTTGAATTTGGCTGAAATTTGATCTCTTAAATTTAGATTTTCTTTGAGCTCTACCGGCGTCTAAAGATTTGGGAGAGATCGATCCTCCCCTCGAATAGAGGATCAAGTGTATCTTGCTATTCTCCGTTTCCCTTTTATAAAAAATACAAATTATCATCTATTTTTGTGGTTTTGTGTGGATTTTGGTAGAGAAAGCTCGCTGTTTTCCGACGATTGATAGGAAATAAATGAGATCTACAAGTATTTCCTATCACAGACATCACAAAAAGCTAAATTCATTGTACTCTGATCTATTGCCTTTGGTTTGCCACCTATGATTTCAGATCATTAAGATGTGGCCAAGTAACAATAAAAAAATTATCAGGATTTTTCTTCACGAAACTAGTCAAATCAATCACATTATGTAATCCACATTACCAGAACCAAAAGTGCGTCGTCCTTTATCATAAGCTTTTAAGATTTATGATTTCTTTTGAGGAAAAGAGGTTTCTTGATGAACCACTGCCTGTTGAAAAAATAACTAGAGAATAAACTCTTATGCATGCAAAAGTGGGATATACGTTGCCATTGTTTGCTGGAGCCACATGATTTCAGTAATTCACTAATATTTTCCAGAAAATGAAGAGACCAAGAAAATTCCAAGCCCAAGCATAAAATCCAATATAAATCCAATTTCAATGATAATCTAGTAAAAGAAGCAATACATATATATTGTCTACTATGTATCCTTCCTAACCCTCCTAAAACTAAAATTATCTGCTCATCTCATAGATGCATTATTGATATACACATACCCAAATCATTTAAGTCTATTTTCAATAATCTTATTTCAATAGATTTTACTCCAACTGTTACTCCAATATATACTAATTTTTTAATTTATCCTCAGGTTGAGGCAAAGGAGATGCTAATTTGTTACAACGACTCAAATAAAAATCCCTTTCGTAATGATAGTACATATGATTTATGATTTGTTGTCAATTATTTTAAGTTTATTAGTAATTAAATGTAGATGAGTAGAGAACTGATAAAGAAGAAATTTAGAGCTAAACTTGATGCTATATGATACGTTTATGCAATTCATATATATTTTATGTTGTTTTTCTTATGTGATATTTGGATTTCAATTTTATTTCATATAATTTATTATTTATCACTTATATTTATTGTAATTTTTTGTTTCATATTTATATAAATTTGTTACTTCATAGTTCAATAGAAAGTTAATATATCATACTTTAGCATATTATTTGGGTATTATCACTTTTAATTTTTATTTTTTACTTTACGCAATTTTTAAATTTTTGATGCTTACGCCTCAAAATGCCTTGAGGCTTACGCCTCGCCTCATGAACGAAAAACGCCACAATACCCAATTACGCAATTTTAAACCTTGGCCAAAATATAAGCTACTGGAGAAGATAGCGGAGACCGGAAAGAAGAAAGCTAGGTAAAGGCAAACAGTAGCACACGAATATGAATGGTTGGGCGTGACAGTCTTTTATTAACTAAGAGGAAATTTATTAGGTTGTAACCAACTTTTAAACAAAGAGGAAATTTATTAGTGCCTAAAGAGCTTTTATTAACTAATAAAAAACTATTTGTTCTACTAAATGAAAATTATACAACAAGAATTCATGTGTGAATACGAAGGGCTGGCCTAAATTGTGCGTGAATACAAAGGGATAACTGAAAATTTATTTGTTTAATTTAACAATGAAATAGTACTAAATGAAAATTAATTCTATATTAATTATAATTAAAGTGATCAATTATCATAATAATGTAATAAAATCAAAGGCCAAGATTTATTTACATAATTAAAATGGAAGGGTAGGATTTTGTTTAGGAAGAAGCACAGACGGTTTTTATAATAGCATAAAGATATTAAGGCCAAAATCCGAAAGAAATAATTTCATGGCAACCAACTGGGTTTATATATATGGTAATGGATAAATTTATAGAAGGCTTGACCAACTATTAATACTATAGAGACTGGATACATCTAATACCCGTGAATTCTGCAATCTTGTTAACATTCTTTGGGGAAAAAAAAATTATAAATGGTTAGAAATATTAGGACCACGGCAACATAGAAACATAGATGCAAGCAAGCACAAAAACCAACAACTTTTTGCTAAATCTGAATGGAACTATGACTTGTTAAAGCAATCGAAATCTCAGTTAAATTGAACACTTAGGGAAAGAGATAATGATCAAAATAGTCACCTATTTTTTTAAGAAAGGTCAAAATGATTCCCAGCTGTATAAAAGTCCTATTTTGGTCCCTTTTAAAATGGGGACCTAAATGATCCCACGTAAGAACTAATTTGATTCATAATTAAAAAGTGAATTGATCAAAGTGGTACTTCTATACTTAAGAAAAAGTTAAGAGGACCAATTCAATCATTTACTCCAAATGGAAAGACAAGTAAGCGAGTATAAAAGTCCTATTTTGGTCCGTTGACTTTTTAAAATGGGGACCTAAATGATCCCACGTAAGAACTAATTTGATTCATAATTAAAAAGTGAATTGATCAAAGTGGTACTTCTATACTAAGAAAAAGTTAAGAGGACCAATTCAATCATTTACTCCTAATGGAAAGACAAGTAAGCGAGTATAAAATGGCATAGCAACTAACCTGAGCCGAACTAGGAAGATCACTACCATTTTCACTCTCAAGTTGGTAAGTAAAATTGAAATCATGTTGTTGAACCGGAGAACGAAAGATAGTGCAACCCTCTCTGACAACTATAAATCCACTATCCCCGAGATTGACAGCATGAATCCCCTAAGTAAAAGAGTGGACAAAGTAAAAGTTAGTAGAATAAAGAATATTTACAATATTTTAATCAGGACAAAAATATTTTACATACTTTATAAAGCAATCATAGGTTTCTTAAAATGAACTAAAATGCTTGGGACACTTTAGTTGATATGAATCAGCTGCTTTGATAAAACAAGTGTTACTATGAAAAGAAAGTAAAAAATTCCATATAGGCGGTCATCACCAAACACTCCATAGTAAACTCATAAGCCGGCTACTTAGGATACATTAAACAAAATATCCAGAAATGGAAATGGTTTCGATATGGCATGCAATATATCACAAGGTGGATAGGTTGAAATGAGTCGGTAGGATACAAGGATACCTACCCACAGAGAAACTCCATCTATATAGACTAGCATGTCCGCACAGGAATAAAGAAATGTAACTCGTATACATAAATTATACATGTATATATCAGTTAAAAACCAGTACACACTAAAAGTATAATTTTCTTTCGCAGGTATAATGATAACATGCCACAACATCATTTACCTAAGCATTGAAACTTTAGTTGGTTATAGGAGTTATGATCATAGGGGTGATTGAGTGATATATATATATATATATATATATATATATATATATATAATCACTGGATAGTTATTTAGAATTCTAAACTTTAGATTCTACAAAAAATAAAAGTAAAATCAAAATTCTCTTATTTAAAATGACAGTTCTTTTGCAACAGGTAAATCACATGTTCATGATATGCAAAAGATATTTCCAGGAAGCTTTGAGGAGTGATCCAAGTGGTGTCAGAATATTTCTTTAGAAAATGGAGACCACTGAAAGTGTTGGTGCTTCATTATGCTCTAACTATTACCAAATCAAAGGCATTCATTCACACGTCTATATTTTCAATGAAACTTGTTTTAAACAACTAATGTGGCATCCATTGAACACTAGAATTTACTGTCGGGGTTAAAAAAAAAGGTAATAGCCAGTTAATGCTAAAGCATTGAAATAAAATTCAGCTAACTTGATTGGTGAGAGCAATAATGCAAGCTGTTGATGATCCCTTAGCTTTAGTACGAGAGTAGGCTTTCTCTAACACCCTCAAAGGATTGATCAGCCCCTTTGGTTCATCTTGTATTGCAGATACAGCATTAGACATAAGTTCTTTAGCATATTGTCCAGCATCAACACCAAGATCTGCCCAGCCACCAACACCATCTGCAACTCCAATTACTTGCTCATCATCACATAAGAAATGTGCATCTTCTCCTCCAGTTGCTTCCTTATCTGGGTGTGGAAGATAGCATGAACCAGAAAGCAGCTTCAAGGATCTATCCCCGAGTGACTTCCTGTGGAAAACAGTTCAAACTTGTAGGTATAATATCGGATCACTCAATATAAAGTTATTTGGGTGGAAGAAAAATATGTAATTTGCTTGATTTCAAAAGGTTTTCTACAATTTTCGTTTGGTAGAAGAAGGAAAGGATGTGCAACTTAGAGGTTACACATTCATGAAAGTTCATTAGGCTTTTAGGTGCCCAAAGAAAAGGGTTCACTCGCCTAACATGGGTTAGGACAATGAGGGGATATGAGAATAATATTCCTATATTAAAAATATAGGGATATGAGTTATTTTTACCCACCAAAAGGATTTTGTTGGATGCAAACTCTCCCATAACTTTGAGGTTAAGGGGGTGAAGATGTAACTTAAAGACTACAAAAATTCTAGAAAGCTTCTTTGAATATTGGGTATTCAAAGAAAAGAGTTGCATCCTCTCGATCCGGATTTGGGAGGATGTGTATCTTATATAAGTTTAATTTAGGAACTCAATGGTTATAATGACAAGTTCTGTAAATTCATCAAAGATCAGGACACTGGTTATTTTGTAATGAAAAAGTTAGCAAATAGTAAATGAACAGGGGACCACATTTCGATTAATAATTTTAAGATCTGGGTCGGTTAATTATAAATCAGAAGGCAGTGAGTTCCTAAGAAAATGAAAATATCTAATAATTAGACATAAAAATATCCAAGGCTTTGGAATCTCCTTTGATTCTTAAATACAGCTAGAAAGCCAAAAAGCAATGATCAAATATATTTCTTGAGTAGAACTTAAAGACTCTTAGTATCATTAAGCAAATTTTATCTGATAACATGTGTAGAGGATCTCAGTGAGCAGAAGTTTGATACACATTATGAATGTAACTAGCATTTATCTAGCCAAAATTACAATCCAAGTATTTTTTTAGGCATTCCTGTAGTAGTTAATTACTATGTAAGAACTCTCCAAACAAAACAAAGAGGAGAGAAAAAGAGGTCGGTACTTCAATGGTCGGTCAATAATTCAACAGCAAGTTCCAAAGGAAACACATAATGGACCCACGTGATGAAATGGTTAAATAAGCATTTTGGGAGTCGCTACATGTAAAAAAATTTATGAAGCCTACAAGATTGATCATTTGAAATATAAACAAAGCCGGAAAATAAATATAAACAAAACAACAGTCACTTTAAAGAACAAAAACCCTACAATGGTGGTTCAGGACTCTCCACAGAAATTGAAACTTTGTTCGTGTTTTCTGCAAGAGACTGCTTTAAGTTAAACCAAATCAGCTTTTAGCATTAGTAGCAGTTTACACAGAATCTTGTCATCTCTTATCCTGTTAAGTTCGGACAAGAGAAAATAAACAAGAGACAATAAACAAAAAAAATACTCTGATGGAGCTGAAATTTATCTACCATAAATTATTATGTTGCATGGTCGCGTGTGGCAAATATACAGGACCAAGCTAAATCCAACATGCACTGTTCATCTATATAAGCATAAAAATTGACCCTAATCATGATGAACCCAATGTTTTGAGCATTTCACATAGTGCATGCACAATTAATGATAACCAATTTTTTTAAAAATGAAGACTGTAAAACTAGATACATAGCTCACTAATAAATAATAAAGCAAGCTTCTTTAGTGATCTTCCAATCATGCAAAACCTTAATCCAAATCAATGATTTATAAAATTGAAAACCATGAAGTTGAACACGACTAAAATCCCAACCATCCCTTGACACATGATCCCATGGCCATGATGGGAATCCGTGGGCACGCCAATTTCTATTAAATCTCAGCCGTCTATTGACACTTTATCCCAGGCCAAGATAGGAATCCATGGAAGGCTCACCTGGATCACGTCAATCTCCTTCCATAATTGGGTGGCTGATTTATGGAGCATTATATTAGGGCAATAATGCATGATTCTGTAATTATTTTTATCTTTATTAAGATATCATGTATAGATCTATAAATAGGAATAGTTTTTTATCATAAAATTAAGTCATTTTCTTTTTAAATTCTGAATTTAACATGGCATCAGAGCCTAAAGAGATAATTCGTGCGTACCACCACCGACATTCATTGCAGGAATTCTGAGGAATACAGATTCCCAACACCGGCATTCATTGCCAGAATTATGAGGAATATAGGTTCCCACGACCAACCTTCATTGCTATAATTTTGAGGAATACATGTTCCCACCACCTGCCTACATTGACAAAATTCTGAGTAATACAAGTTCCCACCACCAGCCTTCATTGCTTGAAATCTGAAGAATATAGGTTCCCATCACCAACCTTCATTATCTGAATTCTGAGGAATAATGATCATTCTACAGACCTTCATTGTTGGAATTCTAATGAATATTGGTCCTACTTCCTTCGTGCGTCCAAGACCAGCACCTCCTCTTGCGTGCGTATGGAAAGAGCTGAGAGTTTCCTCTTGTGAAGGTCTAGGGCCGAGACAAACAAGAGTGCAAGACTTGCACTCCTTCCTGCAATCAAACCAGAGGAATCAGAGGCCTCGCGTGCGCCTGTACGGGATTGATTCGGGTGGAGTCAGATCACTGATTTGCATTGGGTTGAAGGTTGGCTCGATCAAACATGAGGAGATTTGTGTGTTTAAGTTTTGAACTGCTTGAGACATATTTTTCTGCCGCTAATCCTGAAGTTTGTTGCAACTCTAAAAAAAAAATTTCAACTATGGTGCCTTCATTGTCGACCTTCCCTTGAGAATTGAGAGGGAGACAGAACCGAAAGAAAATTAATCCGCTTTTTGTTATCCCACCACCAGCCTTTATTGTTATTTCTGGTATCTTGAGGGCTACTATTCAACACAACCTTCATTGATGCCCAGCACATTCCAGTAGGGCTGCAAATGAACCGAGCCGAGCTGAGCTTTAGCTTGTTCGAGTTTGAGCTCGCTTGCTAGGCACCTGTTCGAGCTCGGTTCGGTAAGAAACAAACATTTTGAACATTTGTTCGAACTTGAGCTCGTTTAAAAAAAGCATGCTCAAGATCGATTCATGTTCAAAATCTGGCTCGCTTACTAAACCTTATCGAGCAGCTCGTAAAGGATAACTCGAGCAGACTCGCGAACAAAAAGCTGTATAACCTTCCCACTCCCTCGCCATCCCGCCTCCGCTCCAGCTCAAATGGCTAGTTTGTTTTTTTCCATTTTATAGAGTGAAGCAAATAATATTTTTGCGGTGTGGGACTAACGAATGAATAGGAGCGGGCAGGAGAATAGGCGTTGGCGGGAATTATTTCTTCTTTTTTTTTTTTTGGGAAAATGTGGGAGCATAAACAAACCAATTAATATTTATTTTTAAACGTGCCGGCTATTGGAGATATGAGCATGTTTTTTTAAATCTATTTTTTATTTTAAAATTAATAAATTCAATTAATTAAATTAGTAAGTATAACTTATTAAATTAATAATTATTATTTTTTAAAATCTAATCGAGCTTATTAACAAGCATATTCACAAACTTTAAACGATACAATTCATGAACATAAACGAGCCGAACGCTAGGTTGTTCAAGATTGTTTATTTAGCTATCAAGTATTGTAAAATTTGTGCAAGCTTGTTCATTTACCTTATCAAACGAACATAAACAAGCTATTATCGAGCCGAGCCGCGAGTAGCTCGTCGAACGCTCGGTTCACTTGCAGCCCTACATTCCAGGCTTGATTCATATAACCTTCATCACTATCATTTGTCGTTGTAATGTCTGAAGCTAATTTCTCCCAAAGTTTTAACTAAATGGAGGACTCTATGGTGCACCAATGGACTTGATAACTCTACTCTTCTAGGACTAATTATCAACCTGGAAATGACATATTTGTATTCCCCAGCTTGAGGGGGAGTGTTAACATCTCAATCGTCCCTTGACACTTAATCCCACAACGTGGATGGGTATCCGTGGACGGCTTGCATGGATCACGTCGATCACCTTCCATATTTGGGTGGTTGATTCGTGAAGGATTATTGTCAAAATCCAGCCTTTCAAAGAGCAAATCAATCCAACGGCGACAGTGCTCAATCCGTGGGACGCATGACTCACACCAGAACTCTTACCATATTCGAACTGCTGATTTAGGAAGGATTATATTATAATTATTTTGTAATTATTTGTTTACATATTAAGGTATCTTGTATAGATCTATAAATAGAGGAGAAATCATGTAATAAAAAAAGTTTTTCCTCTCCAATTCCCAAAGTTCAACATGGTATTAGAGACAAGAATGAAGCAAAGAGGAAGCCATCGGAAGCCGAGCAAGCGGGAAGAAGTCTTACCGAAGCCAACAGAGCCTAGCGGAAGACGAACCGAAGCCTCGATGCAATAAGGGCCGATCGACTCTCGGTCACCCTAGCCGTATCTCTCGGTCGAGCTTAGGAAGAAGACACATGGGAGAAAACGATCACTCAGGCACGGAAGAAGCTGTTCGGGAGAAGACGTTCTCTCGAACATCGAAAGACAAGAAGAAGCCGCTTGAAGATGTGGTTGCTCGGACGCTCCTCGGATTTCCATGTCTTGCTCGGATAAGCAGAAACGGACGGAGCCTAGCCAAAGGAAGAAGAAACCTCACGGATGGAGCTTTGCAACGACAAACGCGGACGAACCCTTGCCGCAAACGGAACCTTGCTGACATACGACGGAGCAGAGCTGTGCCGACACTGTCGCAGAAGGCTTGCGCCCTAGCTGTTGTCCGATTCGAGTCTTTTAAAGACTCGGCTCAGTTCGATTTATTAAACTGAGTGGTTCAGTCTATTTAAAAAAAGAAAGGAAAACAATATATATATATATATATATATATATATATATATATATATATATATATATATATATATATATATATATATATATATATATATATATATTAAGATATCAGCCTTTATTGTTGATAACTAAAGATCGGAGGGATTTTTTCCGGGAAGCCTTCATTGCTATCCAAGATCGTACAAATAATCTTCATTATTATCATTTGACACAAAAATATCATAAATTAATTCCTCCCAGAGCACTGACCAATATGAGGATCCTATGATGCACCAAGGAAGGGATGACCTCCAAAGCAAGCAACATTCCTATCGACTAAATGGGAAGAATTACTTAAAGTGGTCTTAATTTGTGAAGACCTACTTAAAAGGAAAAGGAAAAATACATCACCTCCTTAGAGGAGGACCAAAAGGAGGATATCCTAATTTTGGGCCATGGGATGAAGAAGACTCTATGATTATGTCATGGTTGTGGAATTCCATGACTCCAAAAATTAGCGATACATTTATGTTCCTTTCCACTGCAAATGACATATGAGATGCTACCAGACAGACATTCTCCAAAGCTCATGATGCGGCTCAAATCTTTGAAATTAAAGTCAAAGTTAGAAGCACAAAGCAAGGGAATAAAACCGTGACGGAGTATGCCACCCTTCTACAAAATCTATGGCAAGAACTTGATCAATACAGATGCATAGAAACCAGATGTCCGGAAGATGCTGCAATCCTAAAGAACTTTATTAAAAAAGATAGAGTTAATGATTTTCTTGCAGGACTAAATGCATAATTTCATCAGGTTAGAGTCCAAATCCTCAGCAAAGAGGAGACGCCACCACTTAATGAAACCATTTCTCTCATTCGTGAGGAAGAAAGCTGACGAGGAGTGATGTTAGAACCAAAGGTCATTGAAAGTTCATCAATGGTGATGAACAAAGATCATCATGGAAGGAGAAAAGTAAAGATTTCTCAAAATTCAAAGACAAATACTCACTTTGGTACAATTAATGCAAAAATTCAAGACACACAAAAGAAACTTGCTGGAAAATACACGGAAAACCCCCCAGTAAGGAGCTAAATCAAAGAACTAAAACAAGAAGCACATCACATGCCAACAACACTACAATTCAACCTAACCCAGAAGCACAGTCCAACCTTGGAGAATTCAATAAAGAAGATATAGATAAACTGAAACAACTCCTAATATCTCTTGAAAAACCAAATGCATCTTCTTCACTTGCACTCTCAGGTAAGTTTCCAATTTCTATTAGTTTAAATGCATCTATAAATCATTTAAAGGAATTATGGATCATTGATTCAGAAGTCACAGATCACATGACCCACTCACCTACCCACTTCATCAACTATACTCCTTGCCTAAACAACAAGAAAATCATCACTTTTGATGGTTCTCTACCACGGTAGCAGGCCAAGGAGACATAACATAATTGTCAAGCTTTTTTTAACCCTACTTATTGCTTATTTCAGGACCAGACATCGGGTAAGAAGATTGGACATGCTAAGGAGAAAATAGGATTATACTACCTGGAAGGACTAAACCAATCTAAAAATAGATGCTCTATGATATTCCTAGTTAATAAGAAATCCACTATTTTGCTTCATCATTATAGGTTAGGACACCCAACTTTTGATATCCTAAGACATGTATCCACAACTTTTTTAGAAATTAGAAAATAAATATTTTCATTGTGAAACATATGAGTTAGCTAAATATAAAAGAACTTCCTTCCCAAATAAAAATGAGAGATGTAATACTACTTTCTATCTTATTATTCATAGTGATATATGGGACCCTAAAAAATTCTCAATATCTCTGAGGCACGATAATTTGTATCATTCATTGATGATTGCACTAGAGTCTCTTGGATCTATTTTCTTAAAAATAAATCTGATGTTAGCACCATTCTTCCCATTTTTCATATCATTATCAAAAATCAATTCAGGATAAAAATAAGGAGATTTCACTCCGATAATGCTAAAGACTATTTCAACCAAACCCTTTCTCCTACTTCCAAAGTGAAGGGATCATTCATATGTCCTATGTTCACACACCACGACAAAATGGGGTTGCTGAGAGAAAAAATGGTCACCTTCTAGCCTCCACCCGAGCTTTCTTATTTCAGTACAATACACCCAAATCCTATTGGGGGGAAGCCCTCCTAATTGCAACTTATCTCATAAACCGACTACCTTCAACAACCCTATAACTCAAAACTCCAACGGAGATTTTGTCTTCATTTTACCTCGAGTTTGTTGTAAGTATGATCAGTCAGTCTATGCAAAATTCAAAACAGGTTCATATGCAAGCAGTAGATAAAATACTACACTACCTTAAAGGTAACCCAAGAAAAATGATTTGTTTTAGAAGAAACTAAGAAATAATCCTAGAGGAATACACCAATGTGGATTAAGCAGGATCACCAGTGGACAGAAGATCTACTTCTGGGTATTGCACATTCCTTGAAGGAAACCTAGTCACATGGAAAAGCAAGAAGCAGAACGTGGTGGCAAGATCCAATGCAGAAGTAGAATATAGAGCTATGGCCCTGGGAATATGTGAGGTCCTATGGATACAAATAATTTTGGAAGATCTGAAGATCAAATGGGATAAACCCATAAAATTATATTGTGACAACAAATCAGCAATAAGCATAGCCCACAATCCAATCCAACATAATAGGACCAAGCACATAGAAGTTGACCGACATTTTATAAAAGAGAAAAATTGGATAGTAGACTCATATGTATCAACCATGTACCATCAAAAGAACAACTTGCAGATACCCTTACCAAAGGAGTGGATCATGTTGTCTTTCTCAGAATGATAGCCAAGCTGGGAATGACAGATGCATACTTCCCAACTTGAGGGGAGTGTTAAAATCCATCCTTTCAAAGAGCAAACCAATCCAACAGCTATAGTGCTCAATCCGTGGGACGCATGACTCACACCAAAACTCTTTCCATATTCGAGTTGTTGATTTAGGAAGGATTATATTAGAATTATTTTGTAATTATTTGTTTACATATTAATGTATATTGTATAGATCTATAAATAGAGGAGAAATCGTGTAATAAAAAAAAGCTTTTCCTCTCAAATTCTCAGAATTCAACAATTATATTAGGGCAATTATGCATGATTATGTAATTATTTATTTTTTATTAAGATATCATATATAGATCTATAAATAGAGATAGTTTTGTATAATAAAAATAAGCTTTTTCCATCTCAAATTCTTTGAACTTCACAGACACCATAGCTCTAATTAATACCTCAACATATATAATCTCGATTTAAGGTAGGTAATATTGTAAGGAAATGAATGCATCAATGAGATTATTTTCAAGCCATTCAGAAGTTGTGCATGTCCTATATATAATGCTATTTGTTAAGTGTATTCAAACAAAATAAAAAATTGATGCCATGCTGTGAAAAGCAGGGCATAAGTAAGGTTTATTGCCATAAGAAGCTTTAGAAGCTTCATAAAAAAATCACCAAAATTAATTTGTCAAAAATACTCACTGCAACAAATGGTATGCTTAACTCAGACACAACAAAGTAGAAAAAACATGGCATACGTACTTCATCCAACATTACTACAAGGAAACTTTTTTCCCATTCATAACGAGAAAAGTAGCAGCAAAACCATATCTATAAACAAACATTATATTATTGCATTGCATAAACCTAATTCAATGTCTCTGAGGTGCACAAAGAATGATCAATTCCATATAATAATCTATAGCAAAAATTATAAAGGGGCTTAATAGAATGCCTAAACAATTGATTTTCCTAAGAATAATCAATGCCTTCATTTTTCTTTCCGCGATGATGAAACTACTCAGAGTCATTTAGATCAACATCTTAGCATATAATCCAATCAAGCCTGTTGGCTCCAAAAATTTATGCCCGACCTCTCCGCACCTTTTTTACACTAGAATAGTTTTAACGGATGAATATTCTAACATAAATATTCAAAAAGCAAATTTGATTTAAGATAAGACACAATCAAGATATTTCACACTCATTTTGCGAGAACTTTATGATCTAAGTTCAAGCTTCCCACAAGCGCAAGCCCCTATGGTTAATTACACTTACCAATAACGAGAGAACTTTCAATTTAGGCTAATCCTTAGATAGACACTAAGTATCTGGCATATAGGAGCAGAAATTTTAGGATTGGATTTTGATTTTGTGGGGTTTGAAATTCACTACCACATACTTAAAGCAAAAGGTGAGGGAAATGATGATGAACCCGATCAAGATCTTATTGCTCTGTCATCCCAGAGTATCATGATCCATAGTCTGATTAGTCAGAGATGATAATCGACCTAACCTAATCAAAGGTTTCTTATTGGTAGCTATGAGTTGCTTCATCCAATGTACATGGTGGACTTAGAGAGATGCTTGCTTAAGGAGACAAATTCGAGTTTATGGACAAAATTAATTATGCCAACAGATTCGCACTTTATGTTTCTCTAATCAAATCTGCATAGTTAACAACATATTGTCTCGAAAGACAGGTTGATGATTGACTATCGATTCAATAACATAAGCAAGATTTATTTCATAATCAAACTCATTATAAAAAATGTAATATTTATCTTGAGACATAAACATGACATTAAATCATCATTTTGAAAATGAAATTAACCAATGAATAGACTTTAATCACGCCCATAAATTTTTTCCTTTTATAGCGAACTTTAGTAAGGTTTATTTTTTTTACTGGGTTATATGATCCCTATAGAGGCAAGCTAGAAACACTCTAAACTAATCTAAAATTGGGATTTATAAGTTAGATTAAGATTGTATTTAGGGTTTACGTTTATAGTTTATTAGTTGATCGGGATAATTCTACTGAAATGAAGTTTATAAAGTGCATGCAGAACTAGATTTATCTTCTTGGAGTGGATAGTCAGCTAACCACCAAATCACACAGTTTTAAAACCATGTTTTTCAGGTTCAATGCATGCAGCATAGATAAGTTATTGCTTAATTAGAATCAAGGATTTAGGTTTAGACTTTAAATCACAATTTTATAATATGTCTGAGGTTCAAATGCACCTAACTGATGCAATTTGACACGACTTTACCCTAGACTCCAAGTCTATATAACATTTTACGAAATATTATAAGTCCAGATTTTCTAGAATAATCCGATAACATAACAACCTTATACCACTGAGGAATACTACTATGGCCCTGTCACTTAGGCCCCGCATTCCTTTTCATTAGCTTGTGTGCCAGGCTAGTGTACGTTGCATGAAAAGTAAAATGCATGCATGTATAGGTAAAAGTGTTCGGGTATTCAATACCAAACTACATTGTCCTAGATCTAACATATGTGTCCTTATAAAGGCAAGGGCACACACAACGCTTAAGAAACAATCTACCCTCTGATGCAATGATCTACCGTCCCATATGTATGCAAAGCATGATTGTAACAATGTATAAAAAAATTTGGAACATGTAAAGAAAACTGCAATGTGTGTGTGTATATATATATAAGAGTATAGTACAATCTGAAGTCTGCTGTAAAAGAAAGGTGGTCAACCCCACCTACTACACGCCTGAATTTTTACACCTATGAATGACGCAAATCTAAATAGATGAGCTTGCTTATTTGATCTTTTGGTTTTCTATAGAATTCCAAAAGAGAATGCCCTCAAAAGAAGAGGGATAATTATCTTTTAAAGCCCTATATAAATGTGATAATCAAGAACCTCTATTAATTTTCACAATTTTTTACTTTTTACAACTCGATCTACCTATACTTTAAATCTACCATCTACATTTATAATGACACTTTATATTTATCCTATTTACATTCTACATTGACTTTACGAAACGAAAATTTTAACTTTGACTCAAGTAATGCAACTAAAAAGTAATAAAATAAAGTGCAATGCAAAATAGAAAAAATAAAGTGCACTGACAAGAAAGTAAAGTGTGTAGAATGCATGATATGACATCTAGGGTGCGTAAAAAAAAGCAATCACAACAACAGACACCCTCCAAGTAAAGCATTCAATCACACAAGGGGTGAATTTAGTTTGGTGGGGGTGGGGGTTGTGGTACATGTGCCTCCTTCAAAAATTATAATTTCCATTTGTCTCCCTCATATTTTATTGAATAGCCGAAAAGAGGTGCTCCTTATCTTCGTTCTCCCATCCTTGGCAGCTCTGCACTGTACTCGACCTCTTCCTTCTCCTATCCTCGGCAGCTCATATGTGACATTCCTCTGGACTCCTATTGTCATTTTGTCATTGCATGAGGTCGTGAGTTCCCCAATTCTACTCTCCCTCTTTCTTCTGGCCTTTCTCTTCCCCCTATTTCGGCCTCTCTCGCTCCGGAGACGTCTTCAACTTCAACACCGTAGGTAATTTTACTTCCCCGTCTTTCGGTATTCTCATTCTACTACAGTTGTCTTAAAACCAAATTACAACAAGCAAAATGAAACAACAAAAAATATAAATTTTAAATGAAAATATCGAAGATCATCCTATATTACTGGCAACCTATCAAATTAACTAAATTATTTGTGCAGAGTCTCCATTATTGTAAACAATGATTTATAATTGGTCACTTCTATGCAATAATCCTCCAAGAGTAGAGAGAGCCATAAAGTAACTCTTTCATATATATCTTCATGACAAACAAAGTTAACTGTAAATGAATTTAAGCTTACTCAGTTGATGAAGCCTTTTTATTTTTTAGTGAAACATCAAAGGAGCAAAGAATACGATAGGAAGTGCTTGCAGAAATTCAAGAAAAGCTTTGGTTGAAAGCTGATTTCAGCAATTTCAAAAATTTAACCACAAAAAAAAAATCAGGAATAAAACACACAAACACTTTTTTTATAAGTTTTATGAAAGAAAATACAAGATACAAGTGGATCTTCAATTGGAAAGGAAGATCCGGCTCTCCTAAATCTTTGTCGTCAGCTAGAGCACAAACACCCTAAGAACAATCTAATTTCAATAAACAACCAATACCCCTAACCTTAGAAAAATCACTTATTTAAAGCAAACAATAAAGAACAAATACCCAAACAGCTCTCCACTAACTCCCTCCCAAATTTATCATATTTCCTTAATTATTTCCCTCCCAAATCAGCTCTCAAATCAGCCCCAAATTTCTTTACTTCAATTAGGAAACATTTCCAAATTAATCTACTTCAAATCAGCTACAAAATCTTCCCTATTCAGTTAGGAAACATTTCCTAATTAATCTCCTCCAAATCAGCCCCAAAATCTACTATCTTCAATTAAAAAACATCTCTTCATTAATTCCCTTTAATTAAGAAACTTCTTAAACAGCTCCCTCTTGATTAAAAAATTGTTTAATTCTCTTACAATTAAATCAGTTGGTCCATCAATACTCCACTCCCAAAGTGTAACCTTGTCCTCAAGGTGGAACGAACGAAACAGCTGCTAAACTCTTGACTAATACCACTTGACTAAAAAATAGATTGACACTAGGTCGAACGATCCCTTCCTCGAGCATCTCCTTGATTAATCTCTCAATCTCTTCGTTCTGGATTTGGGGATCATGGTATAGACGAACACTGATAGGTTGGTCTCCTTCCTTCATGAATGATAGCATACTCATGTTCCCATGAAGGATTCAACCCTTGAACTTGCTAGAACACCCCTCGGCATTGTTGTAGGGGTGGTGGAATCATGTTTGACGCTTTTAACTTCTCCCCATCTTTTTCTCCTTCCAAATTCTGCAGATCCACTAAAAGTCTCACTCTTTCACCATTTCATCTCCTTAGAGGTGGCTCTAAAAGTGGGATTCGCTCTTCTTCCCCAAATATTTCCACCTCCTGATATTTTCATCTCCTTATCAGTTTAGGGTTTCCACCTCTTCCTTGGTCACTAGTGGCTCCCCTTACCTCTGGCGACACCGTTTTGGTTTGGAACTCGATCACATTTCTCATCATCTCCTCCATGATGACAAACTTCTCATCGATATTCTCATGGATGGTTGCAAATAGCTTTTTAAAATCTGAAATCTTTTCTACACAATCTGATTTTAATTGACCGATCTCCCATTCCACTACTACTTTTTTTCCAGCCATGAGTGCCCAGATCGAACAGCTCTGAAACCAATATGATAGGAAGTGCTTGTAGAAATTTAGGAAAAGCCTTGACTGAAATCTGATTTCAACAATTTCAAAAAATCAATGACAAGAAAATCAGGAATAAAACACAAACACTTTTTTTATAAGTTTTATGAAAGAAAATGCAAGATACAAGTGGATCTTCAATTGGATAGGAAGATCCGACTCTCCCAAATCTCTAGCCGTCGACTAGAGCCCAAACACCCTAAGAACAATTTAATTTTAGCAAACAACCCATACGCCTAACCCTAGGAAAATCACCTATTTAAAGCAAACAATAAACAGCAAATACCCGAATAGCTTTCCTCTAATTCCCTCCCAAATCTACCCTATTTTCTTAATTATTTCTCTCCCAAATCAGCCCCCAAATCTGCTCACTTCAATTAGAAAATATTTCCTAATTAATCCCCTCCAAATCAGCCCTCAAATCAACCACAAAATCTGCCTTACTCAATTAAGAAACATTTCCTAATTAATTCCCTCCAAATCAGCTGATCCATTAATTCCCTCAGGAAACATCTCCTAATTAATTCCCTTTAATTAAGAACCTTCCTAAACAGCTCCCTCTTGATTAAGAAACTTCTTAATTCCCTCACAATCAAATCGGATGATCCATCAGAATATCTGTGACTTAAACTAGTCTAAAAGGTTACTATATGACCAGGTAATAAGTCATCGTTGATCAAGACCTCCCATCTTCGTATGGGACTTTTTCAAGAGTTGTAATTGGGTTGGGCCAGCACATTAGTTCCCTCAATAAATAGATCCTCATATCAAGCATGACATGAAACAAGATATCATGGAAAATCATTTTTAATATGTGTAGTCAACATAAGGCCTTTAAAAATCCCCATTGTAGAAACATAACTTTACGATGCAATATCATTCTATGTTTTTAGACATGATCCACCTTAAAAGTTTCATCAAATAAATAAGTCAAAGCTAGGAAAAAGGAACTGTATTTTACAATCCCACCTGCTTCAAAATCAAAGGTAAACTTCATATCCCACTACATTAATGCATTTGACATTCAATGTACACATGTATATTGCCAAACTATCATGTTTCCAAAAAAATAAAGGATAAGAAATATAAATACCTGTTCTGCTCAACTACAGAGCTTTCAAGCTGCTCGTCCTGTAGCACGCCATCGAAAGAAACATTCCGAGCAGCTCCTGTAGAATATTGAGTAGTACAAGCTAGCCGAAAGTCCTTTTTCCATAATGAAAAGCATGGCACAAATTTTGAATAAAATTCAGTAGCATCAGACGATGCACACCGGTAACTCAATTTCCTGCCGCCTGCTACTTCATTATGTGGGCTGCCATTGATAATTCTGTAATGATCAAGACCCTTGTGAAAATTGCAAATACCACTTCGAATCATATCATGTGCATGCCCATTAGTCTTTTCTCCAGGGCCAAGATTATGGGAAACTGATTCCGCTCTGCCTGTTACATAACTACAAGCAGACATTGCATTTCGCTGGAATGCAGTGAATAAAGATTTTTGTGTGGGCTCGGAGAGCAGGATGTCAATTTGCTTTGCACAGGATTGACAAAGAAAGTCGGTCACTGAAGGAGCAAAAAACTTCCGAGATATTGTACCAATAACAGAAAACATTGCCCTCTGATCAATTGTATGCACATTCTTCACAGCATTTGCACCAAACTGAGGGAAAAGGCCAATAGTCGAGAATGGTTGCGACAAGAACAACCAAGTCCTGCCAAAAATACCATTCCTGCTACGCCCCAAAAGTTCTGAGGACGTCTGCAAACCCTTTTGTTTTGGAAATAATGATGTGGGCATCTTAACCATGAAAGTGAGGAAGAATTCTTCTAGATATCAAACTCCAGAGACCAGAGTAGCATAAGTCATAAAATCTCATAACTCTAAATGCACACAACCTTAAGAAGAAAAATTTATCAAAAAAAAAAAAAATCAGAAACGGACCACAGAGATTCAACTAAAAATATGAAGAGCAAACCAATGATGATAGCAGTCCACTGTTAAATAATACAGATAGCCTACACGAAGAAAGCAAGAAAATATGCGCATCCAAGAAAAATGATTTCTGAGACGAAATATTTAGTTGTAAACAGCTCAAAAGCTCCTCCTCAAAAGGAAACACAATTAATAGAAACCTTCCGAAACAAATTAAAAGGCATCCAACACAAAAAACAAAAAAAAACAAAAAAAAAAAGACTTCTAAAATTAAAAGAAAAAAAAAACATAAAGGAAAAGCAATAATCCCATCAAAACCAATCCAAAACATGATAACCAAAAAAAAGGCAGAAGAACCAACGAATCTCACCTTAATAGCGTGAAGGGAAACAGGATTTCTTTCTTCCTCGAAACAATCACTGACCCTCAAATCTGAGCTTTCTCAGTCTAGCATCTCACAACTCAAAACACCTCCTCCTCTCCCCACACCGGCTGGTGTAAACAAACAAAAGAGTCTAGCAGCGAAGGCAGCGAAGGCGGCGGCAATGACAGGAAGAAGACGACGTACACTCCACGGCGTTTGTGCTTCAGACGACCTAAAGCTTTTTGGAGACGACGGGGCGCAAATGGTAGAGATTGGTGATTAGCGGAATTAGGGATAAAAGAAACCCTAGAATGAGCAATCCGAAACTACTGGAAAGTGGAAACTATAGACGGAATTGAAAACGTCACCCAGTAAAATAGCCACCGGCCGCCACCTTCGTTCGGCACGAATTATGTGGGCACGCGGAGTATTTATGACTTGGGTGGAATGCGAGGTTCAGTTTTTTTGTTTTATAATTTAGTTGGCGTTAACGTAAGCTGAATTAGTAGTTATAGCAAGCTTCATTGGATCGGGCTCAGGATCGAGACGTTATCAACTTATCATTAAGGCGTGGAGTTGTTAGGTGCACCCTTGTAGGGGCGTAAACGGGTCGAGTCGAGTCGAGTTTTAATATTATCGAGCTCAGCTCGTTACTCGTAAAACGAGCTCGAACTTGAGCTTGTTAAACTATAAACGAGCTCGAGCCGGCTCGCGAGCCGCTCGATTTCTCATCCATCCGAATTTTTAATTTTTCTGCCGCTTTTTTCCCGCCTATGAATGGCTGCCATGTTTTTTTTTTTTTTTTTTTTTTTTTTTTTTTTTTTTTTTTAAGTCCGCCATATTAAAAAGCTGTCATAAAGACAAGTTGCAAAGGACACTTTGCATTTAATAAAAAAACAGCTTTCACTTGATTAACATTAAAAGCAACATTTAACATTAAAAGCAAAGTTTGAATCTCATATTATACGCCGGCTGCCAGTAATTTCTTTAAAATATCCTAAATATTATAGTTTTGATCCAGCTCGCAAGCTCACGAGTCGAGCCACGTCAAGCTCGAACTCGAGCTCGATTGATAAACGAGCTCGAGCTCGTGGCTCGATAAGCTCGGCTCGCGAGCTCGTTAACGAGTCGAGCTCGAGCCAGCTCAGCTCACTTACACCGGACGAAGAGCAAAACTAGTACGGGGTAGGATTTCGCAAAGCCCGTAAATTGAGAGATTATTATCTGCGGAATCTGAATATATTTGGAGATTAATTCGGATGTGTCACATCACCGGATGTATTGAGCCCCGGTAATATGGCGCATCTAGATTCGTCTTCGAACACGTTCCCGCACATAATATTTTTCCTATAAATTAGTTCTTAGTCAATTTCGGGATAATAAAATTTTAAAATGTATTTGATATATATTAAAGATGAAAAATGGGTAAATTTTGATAATTTATTTGATTGTTCGTGCTCAAATAGCTTAAACGAAGCTTTTATAATTGATACATCGACAAAAAATTATCTTGATCGGGCACGAATCTCGATGCAGAATTGAGTTGGAAACTTCTAAAATTAATTCAGAGACCATCATAACTCCAATTTCAGCAAGCTTACAGTCAAACTGAGCGTCTCAGAAATACGAACCCAACGACACCAAATTCGACCCAATCCAAGCCCAAATGAGTCTGAATCAAGGACCCGAAGCGTTGTTGCAAGTTTCAAACAGCAATTTGAGTTATCAAACGGTCTCCGATTTTAACGAGCTTATACTCGAATCGAACGGCTCGACGAGACGGATCCAACGAGCCTAATATCACCGAATTTCAACATCATTAATACCTTTAAATGTCCAACGAACGGTGCATGATCAAAATATTCAATATCGGCCGCCCATTCAAACCACTCCCAATTCGTCCATGATCTCACGCCTATTTACGGGTTGTGCCACTCCATAAAAACTATAAATAGAGCTCTCATTCTACCCAAAGGGACTCAAGGGAAGAGAGAGAAGAAGGAAATAAGAAGAAAAAGGGAAAAGGAAGAATCCTCTCCTCCTCGACCCACGCCGGAGTTTGTCCTGCCGCCCGAACAAGCCGGGATTTTGCATGATATTCGGGAGAACGCAGGAACTCTGCCCAACTTCCACGTGATGCTGAAATTCTTCCCAATTTGCAACAGAGTTCCCTCCTGACGTCGAAACTCCGCCCAAGTGAAGCCGGAGTTCTCCTTTTGCCACCAACAGACGTCGGACTTCTGCCCGACGTCGAACCTTCACTCTTCTTCGTCAAGTTTCTACCAGACGCCAGACTTCTACCAGTTATCAAACTTCGCTGTACGCCTACGCGAAGATTGATTTCTTTTCATTGATGGACTTCTACCTGACGCTGTCCTTCTGATCTTCGTCGTCAGACTACAGTCTTTCCGACCTCTGTCGCCCGCCGACTACGGTCCTCTCGACTTATGTCGCCCGCCGACTACAGTCTTTGCGACCTCTGTCGCCCGCCAACTACGGCCCTCCTTACTTACGTCGCCCGCCGACTACAATCCTTCCGACCTCCTTCGCTAACCGACTACGGTCCTCCTGACATACGTCGCCCACCGACTACAAGTCTTCCGACCTCCGTCGCTCTCCGACTATGGTCCTTCTGACCAAACGAACATGTCAACAATGACTCTTTGTATTAACATCTTGTAATGTACTCAATAAGATGTACATCAAGCTAAGACCTTCCACCAATGAAGGGCCTCATTTGTAATCGACTGCAATACTAGTGGATTAATTCAAACTGGGCTAGGCCTCGTGATGTTTCCCCCCTTTTTAGAGGTTTTCCACGTAAAAATCTTGATGTCTCATAAATGCTAGACCCTCTCTCCTTATCTGACTGCGTGCCGGATTTTCGTACAACGTTAAGACGTTAAATATGATAATTCTCTACCGCCGCGAATACTCCTGGACGCAATAATAATTATTATTGATATAAAATTAAAATATGTTATATGATAGCCCGCAACTCTCTCTCTCTAATAACGTAAATTACATTATTTTTTCTTGCCTCGTGTGTGATTCTCCAACCTACGGTCTTCCTATCATCATTTAAGATGAAAGAAGCCTAAGGCATCATTCCAACCCTTCCTCTACTAGTCGTTGAAACCTTTCCCTTCTTCCTTTCCATTTATTTTTGTCACACCAACCACCAAACTTTCATCTTGTTCCTTCTAACTTGCTCTTGACTATTTTTTTCCCAAAAATATCAACAGCTATTCTCCATCTTCGTCCTCTTAGAATGAGGTTGAGTCTTCCTCCAACAATCATATGGTTGGGTGATAGCGGTCAAATGTTAATGGTCAGGCAATTGCGATCATATGGTGGCAACTAGGTAATAAAAGTAAGGTGATGAAAATTAGGTGTCAGCGTTGTCATCAACATCGAAATTCAAACATAAGATAAAGCTTTAGAGTTATTCAGTTCTTCAAGCTCTTTCAATATTTAAGTTTACCTTCATGTGGGTGATGAGGTTGTATTTATAACACATTATGAGTTGCATTTTGGTAAATTTAGCCAAAATTTTCGTAGCAATCCATAAGATAAGTCATATTGAATCATTTGTTTCATTTAGCATTTAAGAGCCCTATTTACGATTGTTTACTAAATATTTATGATGATAGAGAGAATTTTGAAGTCCTAGCTTTTATGAAGATCAAACACACACAAATAACAAAAAAAAATAACATAATACAATAAAATTTTTACGTGTTAAACCCAAAGATAGAAAAAAAAAACACACACACAAGGCAAGTATTCGATGAAATGGTCAATATGACTATAATAGTTAGTTCTTCTTTTCAGTTTGAGAATACATAATTGTAAAGTAAATAATATAAATTTGTATTGTGATGAATATAAGGGATAATTCTATAGATGTAGCTATTAGATGCCAACAGTCGGGTAACGATCAATTAAATATTCAAGAGTTATTATAAATTTAAACCACAAATCGTCTTCACTATAACATATCTATTATTGTATTTTAGTTTTACAAATATTTTATAACTTTTTTGCAATAGTGAAATTCCTTAAGAAACTAGCACTTGATGATACAAGTAGGGTTTTTTAAACATTTAGGTGTCCATTTTGTAAATCAATTTCACCGTAATTTTTTAAATAAAATAAGTTATTTTATTGATAGTTTTCTATAAATTTTGAATTCCTAAAAGAATTTATATGAGTTTATACTGAAAATTGGATTATAATATTATTATCATATAATTATTTTATAAAAATAAAAATAAACAATATCAAATCCATAATGGATTTATTAAATGGCTTCCATCATTTTCCTTTAATTTTTCGGGCAATAGAGAAGTTTTTTGGGAATGAGAGGAAAGAGCGGAGAGAGAAATAAAAAAAGTTAAGGTTTGGCGATCGTAGATCAACCATTTTTATCTGTTGGTCCAGTTAGAAAATATGTTCGTCTTGAGGTAGTTATATTTTGCCTATTTCAGTTTTTAATAATTTTAAAATTTTTATATTTTCCTGATCAAATTTATATTTTTGTTATCGAAATAACTTTATTTTGGTAAGAAATTTATCACGTAACTTTTTATATGTTATAGATAATGCAATTTTTAATATTTTGATTATATTCTATAATTTTTTTGCTTTGTGATTTTGAAAAAATAACAATTTTTATTTATTTAAAAATGTATTTTGACATCTAACAATAGTATTTCAGTTCAATAAAAGCTTTGGCATGATATTTTACACATTCCTTGTACTTTTCTTATTTTTTAAATTTTGAATTTTTTGCTCAATAATATTTCTGTTGTCTAACAATAGGACATTTTGGAAAAATTTTTAATTCAGCATAATATGTTTTAATCAATGAATTGTACTGAAAAATATGATGTGATGCCGACACCAATCGACGACCAAGGTCAAATTATGTTACCAAAGTGTTATGATACAGGCGCTTGTGGGAATTCGAGGTGAGATTCTGTTATCAAAATGTTGTGATGTTGAACCTAGCTAGCGACTGAGATGGGATTCTATTATATCAGTGTACCAAGGTGGATTTGGTAACAAATATGTACAAACATTTGAGCTTAAGAGCTATTCTGATAATTATTATGAAGCATTTAATTATAATTTAGTTAATTTCAGTATTTATTTAATTGTATGCAATGTTAGTATATGATTCAAATCCTTTTGCTTTAGTTATTGAATTTTATTTTAGGTTGTGATAGTCTATTGAGTCGTGTTAGCTCATCGCTGTTTGCTTATATATTCAAGCCTAGGAAAGGGTAAGGTGTGAGCCGAGTTGTTTAGGTAGCAGGTTCCAATCTATGTCATAGATAAGTTTTGATTTTTATATTGAACCCATTGTTGTAAATAGCATTATGATTATATATTTTGGGTGAAATATAGAAAATCATTTTAAAATTCATTATTCATTTACTTTATATTAAATTCAATAGTGGCTCAGTATAGTATACAAATTGAAAGTTTTATTTAAGTACTTCTTCAACGACTACAGGAAAATCTTATGTTATCAGCGGACAAAATCTATCGAAAATTGGTTGAAAAACATTTACCTTAATGGGGCGGTGCCCCATCTAGCCTGCTCATGAGTCTGGCGACCCGTGACACAGCGCGCCATAAACCGGTTTCGAAACCAAGTCGTACTGCCATCAAGTCACCTACCACTGCACCACTAAGGTAAATCTGCTTCTTATACTTTATTATTTAAATTATAATTGATTAAATATATCATTTAATTAATTTAAATTAATTATTAATTATTAATTAAATTTTATATTAAAATATTCACTTTTAATTAATTTAATAATAAATTATTAATATTAATTTAATTAATTTAGTTTAATGAATTTTAAATAAAATTATTTTATTTGATAATAAGTTATTAAATTATTTAACATAGTTTAACAAAATAATTAATTATAAATAAGCTATAAATATTCAGAAAAAAGTTATTTTTGTCGAAATAAATCCGTCGAAAACCCAATCAAAAAATACATCAGAAAATCCATCGAAAATTTTATGACAGTAATTCACTGGGAAAATTGCCGGAATTTGTAATGAATTTATTTCCACCGAAAATTAAATATTTTCCTGTAGTCAGCTAGAGTTTGGCTATGAGACAGTTGACAATGGTCATTATGAGAAGAAGAGCATATTTGGACCTATTAAGTTCAAAAAGAGGGGACAATCAGTAACAATTTATTTTAGATTAATTAGAAACTGTGTTGCCAGTTTTGGGAGTTCAATGAGTGAGGCCCCATTATGTCATCAGTGTGGTAGAAGGCACAATTCTCATTGTTACAGAGCAACATATATGTATTTTTTATGTGGTCAGTTTGGACACAGGATTGTTGAGTGTCTATATGGTGGTTTTGATAAACATTTTGATTTTAAAGGCTATGGGTAGACATTTGTGGGTAGGTTGAGGGTAGTACCACCTTGACCATATTTTGAAGTTCTGATAGTGAGGATGTTGGAATGATATCATGAGGTTAGCTTTTTGGAGGTTCACAAGGTTCAAGTAGTTGTGTTGCTTTGACCCCAATATAGCTACCAGTTTACAGTCCAACACAATAAGAGGACAGTGAGTCTCTAAATGTTGTGATAGGTAAACTTATTTTTTTTGCATCTCCTTTCGTATTTTATTTGATTTCGGTGTCAACCATTCTTTTATGTCTGAGTGGTATTTTGATTCTCTCAACTTGTCTTTCATATTATTACCTATTTATTTGTTTGTAATATTGTCTATGGGAGATTGAATGATAGCTATTAGGGTTTATTTTATGATTTGGAGCTTTCTAATAGAGTTTGATGACCTTGTTTGATTTTTTTACCTATTTTTACATTTTGTGTCATTTTGGGTATGGATTGTATGAGTCGATCGAGATGGGGCTCATATTGATTGCTTGAAGAAGAAAATGATTTTGTATCAGAATGGTGAGAACTTTGTATTTTAGGAAATTATGTATGTTCTTTCTTATCTGATTTTTGCGTTGGAGGAAAGGTAACCTAGCATTTTTAGCATCTACTCGAGATTTGACTGACTTATGATTCTATGAGTAGTGTCGTTTTAGTTTTGGGATTTTCAGATGTCTTACATGAGGAATTAGTGACTTTATCACCATACAGAGAGATAGAGTTCTATATCGATTTTTTTCTCGTATATTGCTCCGATCTCTAAATCTCAATATAGAATGGCACCTAATGAGTTTCAGGAGTTGAACATTCAGCTTTAGGAGTTAGTTGACAGGGAATTCATCTGTTCTAGCGTGTCTCCGTGGGGTTCACATATTTTATTTGTGAAGAAAAATGATTGTATAATGTGTATGAGTATTGATTACAAAGAGTTGAACAAAGTTACCATAAAAATAAGTATCGTTTACCTTGAATTAATGACTTATTTGATCAGCTGGTTGGATGTTTAATATTTTCAAAGATCAATCTATGATCTAGTTATCATAAGTTGAAGGCAAGGGCGAATGATATAGTGAAGACTGCATTTAGTATGAAGAATAAACATTATGAATTTTTAGTCATGCCATTATAGGTGATTAATGCCCTAACAGTTTTCATGAATTTGATGAACAAGGATTTCAGGAAGTATATGGACAAGTTTGTGATAGTCTTTACAGATGATATTTTGATTTATTCTGTACCTGAGGAGGAGCATGCAACACACTTGAGGACTGCTCTAGAGATTATAAGAAAACATCAATTATATGCTAAGTTCTCAAAGTGTAAGTTCTGGTTGGGGAGTATTTTATTTCTATATCACGTAGTGAGCAACACAGGCATTTCAGTAGATCCCTAGAAGATTCATACTATTTATGATCGGCCAAGGCCTACTAATATTTTAGAGTTTCATAGTTTCTTAGGCTTGGCTTGCTAGTATGATAAGTTTATTCAGGGGTTTTCTAGTATTTCATTGCCTTTAACGAGATTGACTCAGAAGTCAGTAGCTTTCATATGGACTTTAGAGTGTGGGAAAAGTTTTCAGCTTTTAAAGGATCATTTGAAAAGATTAAAATTAAAGATATCAAAATCATAAAAAAATATAAGTAATAATATAGCCACTTCAGTTATAATAAAATCTATAATAGGAATGACGAACGAACATGACCCAAAGCATTTCTTTCTCTCTTCTCTCTCTTCTCTTCTTCTCCCTCATATTATCCTTCTTTTTCTTTCTTCATAGAAAATCAAACGGTGCAATAGTGCAAGAGGGAGTGAATGACAGAGATATTTATATTAAAAAAATATAAAAAAAACTAATTTTAGTGCCTTGCATCGAGATGCTCAAACTACATAGTGACGCCGCATTGTATGCAATTCTAGAATTATTGTAAAACATAATATATTTGTGCCATCGCGCCAAACCAGTGCCTTAGCACTTCTCCCTATAGTGCAACTGTGCCAAAAAACGTAGCACCACAACACTCCATTTCATAATTTTATGACTTTTCCAAATTTTCATTTTAAAATCATTTTCAAAATTTTAGGTTGTTACAACAAGAGTATATATATATATCGAGAGTGTGATGCTCCATAAATATAACCAGAATATGAAACATTACATGAGATGTTCTGTATTGATTTGCTTTATAATATATATAATTTTGGCAATATTTAATTACCTTAATGATAGCATAATTAAGCAATATTGAGCTCATTGAGAAGATTGATTTAAATATGAGAATACAAGATTTCGATAGCATTCAATCCCCCAATTAATGTTCCAAGAATTTTAATTATATTTCAAAAGCTTGATCTACTCTTTTTTGGACTAAGATCTGTCCACTTTAATGTTGGCGGGCTCATCTCATCATGACGTTCAATTTGATTGCAGAATTGGAGTTTGAAATATCATAATGAAAGTATATGATTCAAATATGCAATAAGATTCGTGCTTTTTTAATTTGATTTTTTATATTGTCTCAAAATTGATCCAAATGGGTTCAAACATTAAGTTTATTTACCTATTACTATTTTTTAAGTTTTATTTATATGAGAAAGACATGCCTCAATAATACTTTTTTAATCCTTATTTTTCTCACTAATCTTAAGAGCATTATGATGAATAGGCAATACAAGATGAACAAAATTGGAATAAATTATAAGTAATGAGCGCTCAACACTCACAACCTCGAAAATGGCTAAAGGCACATCATTCATGAGCTCTCACCAAGGGAAACATGATCTTGCACGATTTGTGCCAATTCTAGCTCATCCTCAACTTAAACACGGTTTTATAACTTATGCATCTTAACTATTACTCAATTTGGCACATTCTTGAGAATTTACTCGACTCCTTCATAAAAGGCCAATGCTTGCTATTCATATGTTATGATATATAGGATTCAGACCAATTTATGCTTATCATATGCATAAACATAACTCTATGACTTGGGCTAACTTTTTCCTTGTCATCTGCTTGGTAATTCATATGAATCTAATTGATTTCGAAGCCTCTATTATAAATCACAAAACTTTGATAGGGATCCCTACTTTCATAAAATTGCTTCATTAACATCTATGTCTGTCTAAATCAAAATTATTAATCAATGTAAGGATGATTTATATATCGTGAACCATTTAACATATAATAAGAACTTTTCTTAGCACACACAATTTAGGTGACACACAATTTCCAACATTTTGCATGTTATAAAAAATTATGAATAACTCAATAGAGAAGAGAAGTCACCATTAATTGCATAAATCAGAACTTCTTCCCAATGAATTTTTCTCATATTCTTCTGCCATAATATCTTTATATTGCTGCAATATTGAAAATCCATCAAATAGATTTAAGTATTTAGCTTTATAGTGATTGCTTCATTCTTTAACAGGAACTTTTATTTGGTTAGGACACTTGACGTAGTTCTACATGCGGCCCGATGACCCGGTCCAGACCGGAACACGGTATTGCTATGTATTAGCTGATTTGTGCAGACCAAAATATTGTTAGGTATTGCTCGGTAATGAGAAACACCACTCTCTCAAGACCAATACCGAGCAATATACGAACATAGCAATACCGGGTTCCGGTCCGGGTCGCGTCGTCGGGCCGCGAGATAAAAAATAAGAGCACATGACGACATATTATTGACGTAAGGTGTCTTGACCTAATAAAAGTTCCTTTAATAAAGCCTCAATCAAGTAGGTAGGGTTTAGTAAAACTGCCTATAAAATTATTTTAATGAGTTAAATTATTTTTTAAAGTGCGAGCTATGAATGCTTCACTCCCAGCATTAGAAAAATGTGGCGTGCAATATTGAAGAAATGGATCGCAGTTTTACTTTTTAATCATCGTCTAATCCAACGGCTCCATTGTTTTATGATATTTGAATTTGTATATTGCTAGAAAATCTTTTTCTGGAGATCGCTATTTGATTTCTACTCACCAAGCCACCCTATTACAGATTTTAAAGATGGTGTGACTGACTATTTCCATTTGCTGATGGGTCTTGTTTTTTGGTTACTTTGTAGGTGTGTCGAGGAGCCACCTCTCTCACTGTATCTCTCTGTCTTTCTCTCTCTTTTCAAGCTAAAATCAAAATGAAATCGAAGCGAATGGGAAGAGTAATCGGATCAAAAGGAGTACCGGGAGAGGGAGCAAGAGCGTTTGAGAGATGGACAGCAGCGAGGAAGAGGACGATTTCTCCACGCACGAGTATATCACGCCGCAGTCGTGCATCAATGCCATCTACCAGTCGAAAACCGAAAAGGTTTGTTTTTCTTTTTGGGCTTTTTTCTGTTGGAATTTTTTCACTCCTCTTGGAACTTTACAGTGCTAAGAATTTAATCTACAGCATTTTTTGATCACGCGGTTAAATTTTTAACTGAAGTTCTCATTTGCTTGGATTCCTTCCAATGGCAAAGTTGCTTTGGTCTTAAAAAAATTTTCTTGTCTAGGTTTAGCGGCTCTGGTGGCTTTAACAGTGGATTTACTGTAAATTGTTTCTATGTTTCAAGAGCTTTAGTCAGATAAGAGTATTTGCTATCAAGTTTAGCTGTGGGAACTGTCGAGTGGTGGACTGGTTTTTGTGTTATGGACTCGACAGAGATTCGGCGCGGGAGTGCACTTTCAGGGTGAATGTGTTGGTTTGAGAGTCTACGGCCTTGTGAAATTGAGGTTAACCTAATAAAGTGAAGCGGTTGCACTGAGTAGAGCTTTTCTTTCTACGATTTGTTCTCTTTGTGCTGTTTGCTTGTACTCTATGTTTGTCCGCTTAAGAATTGAGGTTATATTCATACTCCTAGATTCATTTGACTATGAAGTTAGCTATGCTGGCAGACAAGATGGCGGTAGTTCATCGGCATTTGGCCATGAAAACTGTTTGGGAGTTAAATAGACCGTTATTCCTGGCAATGCTGGGAAAATTTCTTCTATATGCTTCATAATTTAGCAAATATGGAAATGCTGTCTTTGAAATAACCTGTTTTATTAATCATATTAAATTATGTGAATGCTAGTAGGAGGCATCTTTGATGAGCCTTATTTTCTCAGTTAGTGGCATTCTTTCTTTAGTTGACAGTTTTAAACCATTTCAATACAATTGTAGATTATTTTCAATCTTGCTTTTTTTTGGATTCAATTTGTGATATTCTCATGCATATGCACAATGAAGTGTTTGTCCTCCTTGGCTTCTTTGTTGATGCTTGAATATACTGTCCAACTTGCCTCTTTGTTTGTGGATTCATAAACATGTGATCTTCTATATGTAGTAGGAGAAGAATTGATCCATAACTGGATGTTTGAGATTTGTTGCAGCCACGCTGTATTAGCTGAACTGTGCATAAAGGAAAATAATCTAAGACTTGGGATGTTATATCTCTAGATAGAGAGTTTTCTCATTTGTATTGTTGGTAGATATTTTATGGTGGCACCTCTATTGGGATTTAGAGCCTTAAGATCCTTCCAATTTTTAGGCTATGAGCCAATTTGATGACCTCTTCTTTGATTTTCATTCATCTAAGGATCCTAAATTGGTTATGGAAGTTTTACTAAAATGGTAAAAAAACAGTATTGACTGTCAGAGCTTATAGAAAATTTCTATCATTTTGTGAAGTTATCACTTTAGGATATTGTTCATATAACTATAGTTTGATTGTTCTCCACTATGTTATGTCACTTTGGCATCATACTATATATTGGGGTATCAAGCATGCATTGAATTGAGTTTGGATCAAGCCCTTAATGAGCCATGGCTAGCTTGGAATAATTGATGTAGTGGATCGTCGGAAGACTCGACCTGCAAGAAGGATTTCGGTTTCCCAATCCAGGGAAGAAGAAGAAAGGCAAGCTCAAAGGCTTCAAGAGTGTAATATCATTCAATCTCTCTTTCCTACTACAATGCACTCATATTTATAAAACTAAAAGAGTATTCTAGAAACTAGATAAGGTGTTCCTAAGGAGAAGAATCCTAGCTTAAAATGCACCGCATCATTCTCCCCTTGCGTAAAAAAAAAAAGAGCTCGATTCCGTTCGAAGCTCGCTAATTAGAAGGGAGGTAAGGTGACAAACAAAATTCCGGGATCGAAGACTTTGAATGCAGGCTTCAAAATTAGTACATGAAGAGGCTTCCTGTGAGTCCCTCGAAGCCTTGAAGAATTATTCACATACTGCTCAATGTAGAGCCTAATTGTGACACCTTCTGAGCCAGTTCCAGATAGGCGGAATGTCAGCCGGGAATCATATGCAAACAAGAGACGGATTACCTGGTGCTTGGAGACTGAATCATCCACCCGCTCATTGTACTCAAGTTCATTAGCATTCACAACATCCCTCTTCTGCACTTTAGTAGGAAACCAATATGGGCATCCAAATTCAGCCTTTAGCCAAGCGTACTGGTCAGAATATTCACCATAATCTATATAAGAGTCAAGCATAATCACATGGACACCTGCAACTTCAAAAGAATAATAGAGATTTGAAGTGGAGCCGCTCTCTGCATAAGGCATTTTCCACCTTGCATTGTATGACTGGAATGGAGATTTAATAAATGGAATACTCTCCATCTCATGGTTCCCTTCTGTTTCCATCCACGGCCTAGCACTTGCATATGGCTGTATCAGCTCACCAAAGGAATCCCACAAGTGCTGTAGATAATCAGCATAGGAAAGGTCCCCTGGGAGCAAATTCAAATCATATTGGCAATCATTGATGTGCGATAGTGCGGATGCAGTCCAATCAGTCTGACCAAGATCACCAACTACAGCAAAAGTTAATGGGAATTTAGGAGGGGTCTTAAACTGAAAATCTGGTTCCTGCCCTCCACAACGGTAGTAGTAAACTGTATCGTCCCCAAGAGGTCCAAATGATTCTGTGTAGAAAAGATAACCTGTGTACTGCCTGGCTAGCAGCTTCGTTTTAGCTTCATTCAAGTGGCCTACCTTGACATTATGTCGAGCAGCTGAGGGGCATTGTCGATGATCAACTTTGTCAGCCAAATTTAAACCTGGGATTTCCACACCTGCAGTAAAATCATTCACATCACCAACATTGTAGTTGTCATTTAACTTAGTTTCTCCATCTCCATGATCCGCATCAGGATCCATGATGCAGTGCAGCTTCTGGCTGTTACTCAAGTAGGGCTCGGTCCATTCCACCAGCTTCACATATTTGTTTCTACCAGAAGTTGTCTTCTTCTGTGAAGAATCAGTGTTTGCATCGTCAAGGCCAAAAGTGTCACGACCCGACCCGACGGGGACGGATCCCGCCCGAGCCGGATCGCGACGAGAGACTTACTAAACTTGCTTATCCAGGATCTGGCTTTGGATTAGGTTACTGAACTGATCTTCCAAATTCTTAACTCAACAGAAACACACAGAACAACAGAGCTACTAAAAACATCAAATGCAGCGGAACAAAACATCTATCTTTTCATTTCCTCAAAATAATCATCTACAGAACAGTGCATGGCTTTCAACAGAAAGAAAGACAGAACAGAAAAGCCATGACTGTACAAAAATCAAAAGTACAAAAGTACCTATACTGATCAGACTCTGAAACTAATCCTGGACCTCCTTGCCCTTCCCAGAACCTGAAAACCACCAGAAAGCAAGGGTGAGCTCAACAGCTCAGCAAAGCAACAAACCACCAATCTAAATTCTCAGAAACCAAAACCAAATTCATCAGACAGAAGTCAGATCAGAAATCGAAACAGAATCGAAAATCAGAACTTATACGGACAGATATCAAATCAGAATCGGAATCGTACAGATCATATCAGAACAAATCAACAGAGTCAGAATCAGAATTCAGAAATCAGAATCGTACGGATCATATCATATCATAATCATAATTTCGTACAGAACAGAACAGATACAGAAAACAGATCAGATACATATAGCTAAATGCCCTGACACTGACGGAATCTCTACGGATTCCGGCCCCTTATGCCTCCCTTCCCAGACACTGACTGAATCTCATAGGATCCAGGCCCCTTATGTCTCCCTTTGTGCTCACGGCACCAAAACAGATGTGCTTATAGCACCAGAACAGAATTCATCGGATCCGGAACAGAACAGATATCAGATTTCAGATTTGAGCTCATTTCAGATTTCCCGTTTCACTAACTGAATCTCATAGGATTCAGGCCCCTTATAACTCCCTTTATATAGCTTATACACATAGCATTTCAATTCAGAAGAAATTCGGACATTTCAGAAATTACCCGAAAATCGGGCAGCACAACGGTAGTATACAGAATTTACATAAAATTCCTGAAAATAACAATTTACCAAATTTGCACAGAATACAGATATTAATATTTCAGAACCTTTATTCTACTGCACAGATAAATTTCAATTTCACAGAAAATTGTAGTCTACGAAAAACATCGCCGAATCAAAAATACCCGGACAAAAATCTTCAAAATATAGTCAAAACGTGCACACCCGGCACGACAACGATATACAGAAACTTACGCGGTAAAAACTGAACCAATCAAAAGTTACGGACGAAAAATCGTAACGAAAACGAAATCCGGACAGAAAAATACCGCCAACCGCGACGGAACTGAAAATTGAGAAAGACGGAATGTGCCTTACCTCGAGCACAGCAAATTCCTCAACAGTCACTTCGATCGAAAACGGCTCCGCGTCTTCCCGAAATCAACTTTTTCTTTTTCTCTTTTTCTTCCTCTCTCCTCGGATCAAAATCTGATATTTTATAAAATTTTTCTCTCTCCTCAAAATGACTCATTTCCCTTAAGTAATGCTCATATCGGCCCGGCCGATCGTCTCGATCGTCCTGGACGATCAGACCAATTCCCATCGTCCTGGGACGATTTTTCAGGACGATAATTACTGTTCATAGGCGATAAAAACCCCTATTCTCTGACTTGTGCCATCCACTGATCGTCCCGGGACGATACCTCGATCGGCCTGGACGATCCCTACAGGAAATCACCTGGAGCAATTCTGGGCAGAATCTGGAGCTGAATTCCACTGATCGTCCCAGGACGATCCCAGATCGTCCTGGACGATACTGGAGCAGATTGTGATATTACAATCTCCCCAACTCAGAAAAATGTCGTCCTCGACATTATCCAATCCAAACTCAGTCAAAACAAGTACGGGTACGACCGTCTCATATCAGACTCCTTTTCCCACGTTGCTTCCCGTGCAGTCCGGTGTTTCCACTGGACTTTAACCATCGGAATCTCTTTATTTCTTAACTTGCGGACGTCGTACGCCAAAATCAACTCTGGCTCTTCCTTGTACGCCAGATTCTCCTGAATCTTAACCTCGTCAGCTGATACCTTCTTCCCAGAGTCGGATACCCACTTCCTCAGAGTGGATACATGAAATACATTATGCACATCAGGCATAGAATCAGAAAGCAATAGGCGATAAGCAGCTTTTCCAATTCTTTCCAAAATCTCAAATGGTCCAACATACCTTGGACTAAGCTTGCTCACCTGGCCAAATCTGCTCACACCTTTCATCGGGCTGACTTTGACATACACAAAGTCACCAACCTGAAACTCAACAAATCTGTGCTTCTGATTGTAATATTTCTGCTGACGATCTTGAGCGGCTTTCAATCTTTCTCTTATCAAATGGATCTTCTGAGCAGTTTCATCAGCAAAAGTGGCACCCAAAGTCTGTCTATCTCCGACCTCCGTCAGAGTCAAAGGAGTACGACACTTCCTGCCATACAAAGCCTCGTACGGTGCCATACCGATACTGGACTGAAAACTGTTGTTATAAGCAAACTCAATCAGCGGAATATGATCTTCCCAGCTTCCGCTAAAGTCCAGAACACAAAGCCTCAACAGGTCTTCCAATACCTGAATAGTCCTCTCAGACTGTCCGTCGGTTTGAGGATGAAAGGCTGTACTGAAATGCAGTTTCGTACCCAAGCCTTGCTGAATGCCTTTCCAAAGTCTGGAAGTAAAACGTCCATCTCGATCAGAAACAATCACACGAGGCACACCGTGCAATCTGACTATCTCTTTCACATATATCTGTGCCAAGCGTTCAACTGAATCCGTCTGTCTGATCGGAAGAAAATGGGCTGACTTCGTCAATCGATCCACAACTACCCAAATGGCATCATGTCCTTGTCGTGATCGAGGAAAACCCATCGCAAAATCCATCGTTACCTCCTCCCATTTCCACTCAGGGATAGGCAACGACTGCAACAGTCCACCTGGTCGCTGATGCTCTGCCTTCACCAACTGACAGGCTTCGCATCTCGACACAAACTCCGCCACATCCTTCTTCATCCCAGGCCACCAGAACAAAAGCTTCATATCAGCGTACATCTTACCACTGACTGGATGAACAGTGTAGCCTGAATAATGAGATTCATACAGAATCTCCCGCCTCAGATCTCCAAACACAGGTACCCACAACCTGTTCTTACAGAAAATAGCACCAGAATCAGAAATTCGAAGTTCAGGAGTCTTACCAGATCCAATCTGAGCTATCAACTTCGAATAATCAGAATCTGACTTCTGGGCTTCTTGAATCCGTGTTTCCAAAGAAGACTGAATACTCATCTGAGCCAACTCCAAATCACTGGAGGAAATCACCTCCAACTGCAATCGCTCCATGTCTCGAATCAGAAAGTCATCACAAGTAAGCTGCAAACCTGATAATCCAGAAGACTTCCTGCTCAAAGCATCTGCTACCACATTCGCCTTCCCAGGCTGATACTGAATAGTCAGGTCATAGTCCTTGATCAACTCGAGCCACCTCCTCTGTCTCAGATTCAGATCCTTCTGAGTAAAAATGTACTTCAGGCTCTTATGATCAGTAAACATCTCACATGTGACGCCATACAGGTAATGACGCCAAATCTTCAAAGCAAAAACAACTGCAGCTAACTCCAAATCATGCGTCGGGTAATTCTTCTCATGTGGTTTTAACTGTCTCGAAGCATAAGCAATTACCTGACCATGCTGCATCAGGACACATCCCAGTCCTTTCAGTGAAGCATCACTGAACACCTGAAAACCTTCCGTACCTGACGGAAGAGCTAACACTGGAGCTGAAGTCAAACAATCCTTCAATCGCTGAAAACTAGCTTCACACTCCGGTGTCCAAACAAAAGGAACTGACTTCTGAGTCAGTCTCGTCAGAGGAGTCGAAATCTGTGAAAATCCTTTCACAAATTTCCTGTAATACCCGGCCATGCCCAAGAAACTACGTACCTCAAATACCGTAGTCGGCCTTGGCCAATCAGCAACTGCCTGAATCTTCTGGGGATCCACAGAAATACCTTCTCCGCTAATCACATGCCCCAGAAATGAAATGCTCTTCAGCCATAATTCGCACTTGGAGAACTTGGCATACAGCTGATGCCTCCTCAGAGTCTCCAATACAATCCTCAAATGTCTGGCATGATCATCCTCAGAAGCAGAATATACCAGAATATCGTCGATGAAGACGATCACAAACTGATCCAAAAACTCCCTGAATACTCGGTTCATCAGATCCATGAAAATCGCAGGCGCATTGGTTACCCCAAAAGGCATAACCAAAAACTCGTAGTGCCCGTACCGAGTACTGAAAGCAGTCTTCACCACATCAGATTCCTTCACCTTCACCTGATAATATCCGGATCTCAAATCAATCTTCGAAAACACCGAAGATCCGGAAAGCTGATCAAACAAGTCGTCTATCCGAGGCAAAGGATACTTGTTCTTGATCGTGGCCTTGTTCAAATCTCTGTAATCAATACACATACGGAGTGTACCGTCCTTCTTCTTCACAAACAGAACAGGTGAAACACTAGGACGTACAAACCCTCTGTCAACCAACTCCTGAAGCTGAACTTTCAACTCAGAAAGTTCTTTCGGTGCCATCCTGTACGGAGCTTTCGATATCGGAGCGGTACCCGGAAAAACATCGATAGAGAACTCCACATCTCTATCCGGAGGTAAACCAACCAACTCCTCAGGAAAAACATCCACAAACTCCCGTACCACAGGGATCTCAGAAACAGAACCAACCTCCAGGTTCAGATCCCGCACCGAAGCCAAAAATACTGGATATCCCTTCTTCCACATTCTGCTCACTTCCAACGCAGAAATCAGACTGGAGAGAACACCTCGTAATCCCTGAAATACAACTCTCTCTCCAGCCACAAGCAAACTCACTTGCTTCTTCAGACAGTCAATCTGAGCCTCATACTGACTCAACCAATCCATTCCCAGAATCACATCATACGAAGAAATCGGCAATCGAATCAAACTCGATTTCCACTTCTTGCCAGAAATCTCGATCTCACACAAACAAAACTGTCGAGCAATCAATGGATTCCCAGCCGGTAAAATCACAGACAAAGAAACCGGTAAAACCATCGAATCCAAATGTAAAATCTCAAAACAGTGCTCGGACAGAAAAGAATGACTCGCTCCAGAGTCAAACAAAACACGACAGGGCTGATCAGAAATGTAAACCGTACCTGTCACCACATCCGGAGCATCTCGAGCCTCCTGCTGACTCAAGCTGTAAACTCGTGGCTGAACTGGAACAGGAGCTGAAGCAACAGAACTACTCTGCTCCCTCTGAATCGTAGGTGGTCTCCGTGGTGCAGAACTAGAACCACCACCTCTACCAGCAAATCCCTCAGGGCGTGGAGGAACAGTCCTCGGTCTTCCTGCTGCTGAACCAACAGGTCTGACGAAGCCCTCAGATCGCTGCTCAAATCCCATCTGTGGACATTCTGCAATCCTATGTCCCGGCTGACCACATCTGAAACAAAGACCAGCTATCCTGTAGCACTGGCCATGGTGTCGCCGTCCACAACTCTGGCACACAGGTGCCGAACTGACAGATCCAGAACTAGTCGTACTGGTAGCAGTACCAGACGATCCTCCGCTCATTCTGGAATCTCCAGATCCAGAACCAGGAACAAATCTCCTCTTCCCAGAGGAACCACTGCCAGAAGTCTCTCCTCCAAACCTCTTCCTACTCACAGTCCACCGCTGCTGAGTAGCCGTCATGTCGTTCTCAATCAGACGAGCTCGCTCCACAAGCTCAGAGAAATCAGTAATCCGGAACGGTATCAAAGGCTGCCTCAAAGTGTCTCGTAAGCCTCTCAGAAACCTGTAGCACCTCTCAGCAGACGTGCTAACCAGCTGCGGAGCATACCTGGCTAATGCAGTAAACTCAGCCTCGTACTGCATCACCGTCTTACTCCCCTGAACCAGCCTCAGAAAACTCTCCTGCATCTGCTGTCGTGCAGAAGGGGGAACAAACCAGTCTCTGAATACTTCAGTGAACTCTTCCCAAGTGATCAAAGAGTTCAATCTGCCCTGAAATCTGGCTGCCTGCTGGCCATCCCACCAGTGCTCAGCCTCTCCGTCCAACAGAAAAACAGCTAACGGAACCTTCCTGTCTGCAGGACACTGCATCCCGTCAAAAGTCTTCTCTAATCTCCTCAGCCACTCCTCAGCAGCTCTGGGCTCAACAGCGCCCTCAAACCTCGGAGGCTTCAACCTCAAAAATAACTGCAGGTGTCGATCAATGTCCTCAGATCTAACAGTAGAAGCTCTGCTCTGAGTCTCGCTCATCATCTGAGCAACAAGTGACGCAAACTGTGAAAGCGTATCAGCACCGACCACTGGGGCTGTACTCCCCACTGGTGCTGCCTGATCATCACTCTGACCGTCTGTCATGTCTGGGTCTGGCTGATCCATACAGAAAAATCCAGAAAATCCGGAAAACTATCACAAAAACAACACAAAAACAACACAATAAAAAGCCAAACGACCCAAAACTACCTCCCAGACAGACTCACTGATCACTTCCTAGAGCTCTGTTTTACAATCCAACCTGTTTCCAAAACCAGTGCTCTGATACCACAAAAGCTTGTCACGACCCGACCCGACGGGGACGGATCCCGCCCGAGCCGGATCGCGACGAGAGACTTACTAAACTTGCTTATCCAGGATCTGGCTTTGGATTAGGTTACTGAACTGATCTTCCAAATTCTTAACTCAACAGAAACACACAGAACAACAGAGCTACTAAAAACATCAAATGCAGCGGAACAAAACATCTATCTTTTCATTTCCTCAAAATAATCATCTACAGAACAGTGCATGGCTTTCAACAGAAAGAAAGACAGAACAGAAAAGCCATGACTGTACAAAAATCAAAAGTACAAAAGTACCTATACTGATCAGACTCTGAAACTAATCCTGGACCTCCTTGCCCTTCCCAGAACCTGAAAACCACCAGAAAGCAAGGGTGAGCTCAACAGCTCAGCAAAGCAACAAACCACCAATCTAAATTCTCAGAAACCAAAACCAAATTCATCAGACAGAAGTCAGATCAGAAATCGAAACAGAATCGAAAATCAGAACTTATACGGACAGATATCAAATCAGAATCGGAATCGTACAGATCATATCAGAACAAATCAACAGAGTCAGAATCAGAATTCAGAAATCAGAATCGTACGGATCATATCATATCATAATCATAATTTCGTACAGAACAGAACAGATACAGAAAACAGATCAGATACATATAGCTAAATGCCCTGACACTGACGGAATCTCTACGGATTCCGGCCCCTTATGCCTCCCTTCCCAGACACTGACTGAATCTCATAGGATCCAGGCCCCTTATGTCTCCCTTTGTGCTCACGGCACCAAAACAGATGTGCTTATAGCACCAGAACAGAATTCATCGGATCCGGAACAGAACAGATATCAGATTTCAGATTTGAGCTCATTTCAGATTTCCCGTTTCACTAACTAAATCTCATAGGATTCAGGCCCCTTATAACTCCCTTTATATAGCTTATACACATAGCATTTCAATTCAGAAGAAATTCGGACATTTCAGAAATTACCCGAAAATCGGGCAGCACAACGGTAGTATACAGAATTTACACAAAATTCCTGAAAATAACAATTTACCAAATTTGCACAGAATACAGATATTAATATTTCAGAACCTTTATTCTACTGCACAGATAAATTCCAATTTCACAGAAAATTGTAGTCTACGAAAAACATCGCCGAATCAAAAATACCCGGACAAAAATCTTCAAAATATAGTCAAAACGTGCACACCCGGCACGACAACGATATACAGAAACTTACGCGGTAAAAACTGAACCAATCAAAAGTTACGGACGAAAAATCGTAACGAAAACGAAATCCGGACAGAAAAATACCGCCAACCGCGACGGAACTGAAAATTGAGAAAGACGGAATGTGCCTTACCTCGAGCACAGCAAATTCCTCAACAGTCACTTCGATCGAAAACGGCTCCGCGTCTTCCCGAAATCAACTTTTTCTTTTTCTCTTTTTCTTCCTCTCTCCTCGGATCAAAATCTGATATTTTATAAAATTTTTCTCTCTCCTCAAAATGACTCATTTCCCTTAAGTAATGCTCATATCGGCCCGGCCGATCGTCTCGATCGTCCTGGACGATCAGACCAATTCCCATCGTCCTGGGACGATTTTTCAGGACGATAATTACTGTTCATAGGCGATAAAAACCCCTATTCTCTGACTTGTGCCATCCACTGATCGTCCCGGGACGATACCTCGATCGGCCTGGACGATCCCTACAGGAAATCACCTGGAGCAATTCTGGGCAGAATCTGGAGCTGAATTCCACTGATCGTCCCAGGACGATCCCAGATCGTCCTGGACGATACTGGAGCAGATTGTGATATTACAATCTCCCCAACTCAGAAAAATGTCGTCCTCGACATTATCCAATCCAAACTCAGTCAAAACAAGTACGGGTACGACCGTCTCATATCAGACTCCTTTTCCCACGTTGCTTCCCGTGCAGTCCGGTGTTTCCACTGGACTTTAACCATCGGAATCTCTTTATTTCTTAACTTGCGGACGTCGTACGCCAAAATCAACTCTGGCTCTTCCTTGTACGCCAGATTCTCCTGAATCTTAACCTCGTCAGCTGATACCTTCTTCCCAGAGTCGGATACCCACTTCCTCAGAGTGGATACATGAAATACATTATGCACATCAGGCATAGAATCAGAAAGCAATAGGCGATAAGCAGCTTTTCCAATTCTTTCCAAAATCTCAAATGGTCCAACATACCTTGGACTAAGCTTGCTCACCTGGCCAAATCTGCTCACACCTTTCATCGGGCTGACTTTGACATACACAAAGTCACCAACCTGAAACTCAACAAATCTGTGCTTCTGATTGTAATATTTCTGCTGACGATCTTGAGCGGCTTTCAATCTTTCTCTTATCAAATGGATCTTCTGAGCAGTTTCATCAGCAAAAGTGGCACCCAAAGTCTGTCTATCTCCGACCTCCGTCAGAGTCAAAGGAGTACGACACTTCCTGCCATACAAAGCCTCGTACGGTGCCATACCGATACTGGACTGAAAACTGTTGTTATAAGCAAACTCAATCAGCGGAATATGATCTTCCCAGCTTCCGCTAAAGTCCAGAACACAAAGCCTCAACAGGTCTTCCAATACCTGAATAGTCCTCTCAGACTGTCCGTCGGTTTGAGGATGAAAGGCTGTACTGAAATGCAGTTTCGTACCCAAGCCTTGCTGAATGCCTTTCCAAAGTCTGGAAGTAAAACGTCCATCTCGATCAGAAACAATCACACGAGGCACACCGTGCAATCTGACTATCTCTTTCACATATATCTGTGCCAAGCGTTCAACTGAATCCGTCTGTCTGATCGGAAGAAAATGGGCTGACTTCGTCAATCGATCCACAACTACCCAAATGGCATCATGTCCTTGTCGTGATCGAGGAAAACCCATCGCAAAATCCATCGTTACCTCCTCCCATTTCCACTCAGGGATAGGCAACGACTGCAACAGTCCACCTGGTCGCTGATGCTCTGCCTTCACCAACTGACAGGCTTCGCATCTCGACACAAACTCCGCCACATCCTTCTTCATCCCAGGCCACCAGAACAAAAGCTTCATATCAGCGTACATCTTACCACTGACTGGATGAACAGTGTAGCCTGAATAATGAGATTCATACAGAATCTCCCGCCTCAGATCTCCAAACACAGGTACCCACAACCTGTTCTTACAGAAAATAGCACCAGAATCAGAAATTCGAAGTTCAGGAGTCTTACCAGATCCAATCTGAGCTATCAACTTCGAATAATCAGAATCTGACTTCTGGGCTTCTTGAATCCGTGTTTCCAAAGAAGACTGAATACTCATCTGAGCCAACTCCAAATCACTGGAGGAAATCACCTCCAACTGCAATCGCTCCATGTCTCGAATCAGAAAGTCATCACAAGTAAGCTGCAAACCTGATAATCCAGAAGACTTCCTGCTCAAAGCATCTGCTACCACATTCGCCTTCCCAGGCTGATACTGAATAGTCAGGTCATAGTCCTTGATCAACTCGAGCCACCTCCTCTGTCTCAGATTCAGATCCTTCTGAGTAAAAATGTACTTCAGGCTCTTATGATCAGTAAACATCTCACATGTGACGCCATACAGGTAATGACGCCAAATCTTCAAAGCAAAAACAACTGCAGCTAACTCCAAATCATGCGTCGGGTAATTCTTCTCATGTGGTTTTAACTGTCTCGAAGCATAAGCAATTACCTGACCATGCTGCATCAGGACACATCCCAGTCCTTTCAGTGAAGCATCACTGAACACCTGAAAACCTTCCGTACCTGACGGAAGAGCTAACACTGGAGCTGAAGTCAAACAATCCTTCAATCGCTGAAAACTAGCTTCACACTCCGGTGTCCAAACAAAAGGAACTGACTTCTGAGTCAGTCTCGTCAGAGGAGTCGAAATCTGTGAAAATCCTTTCACAAATTTCCTGTAATACCCGGCCATGCCCAAGAAACTACGTACCTCAAATACCGTAGTCGGCCTTGGCCAATCAGCAACTGCCTGAATCTTCTGGGGATCCACAGAAATACCTTCTCCGCTAATCACATGCCCCAGAAATGAAATGCTCTTCAGCCAGAATTCGCACTTGGAGAACTTGGCATACAGCTGATGCCTCCTCAGAGTCTCCAATACAATCCTCAAATGTCTGGCATGATCATCCTCAGAAGCAGAATATACCAGAATATCGTCGATGAAGACGATCACAAACTGATCCAAAAACTCCCTGAATACTCGGTTCATCAGATCCATGAAAATCGCAGGCGCATTGGTTACCCCAAAAGGCATAACCAAAAACTCGTAGTGCCCGTACCGAGTACTGAAAGCAGTCTTCACCACATCAGATTCCTTCACCTTCACCTGATAATATCCGGATCTCAAATCAATCTTCGAAAACACCGAAGATCCGGAAAGCTGATCAAACAAGTCGTCTATCCGAGGCAAAGGATACTTGTTCTTGATCGTGGCCTTGTTCAAATCTCTGTAATCAATACACATACGGAGTGTACCGTCCTTCTTCTTCACAAACAGAACAGGTGAAACACTAGGACGTACAAACCCTCTGTCAACCAACTCCTGAAGCTGAACTTTCAACTCAGAAAGTTCTTTCGGTGCCATCCTGTACGGAGCTTTCGATATCGGAGCGGTACCCGGAAAAACATCGATAGAGAACTCCACATCTCTATCCGGAGGTAAACCAACCAACTCCTCAGGAAAAACATCCACAAACTCCCGTACCACAGGGATCTCAGAAACAGAACCAACCTCCAGGTTCAGATCCCGCACCGAAGCCAAAAATACTGGATATCCCTTCTTCCACATTCTGCTCACTTCCAACGCAGAAATCAGACTGGAGAGAACACATCGTAATCCCTGAAATACAACTCTCTCTCCAGCCACAAGCAAACTCACTTGCTTCTTCAGACAGTCAATCTGAGCCTCATACTGACTCAACCAATCCATTCCCAGAATCACATCATACGAAGAAATCGGCAATCGAATCAAACTCGATTTCCACTTCTTGCCAGAAATCTCGATCTCACACAAACAAAACTGTCGAGCAATCAATGGATTCCCAGCCGGTAAAATCACAGACAAAGAAACCGGTAAAACCATCGAATCCAAATGTAAAATCTCAAAACAGTGCTCGGACAGAAAAGAATGACTCGCTCCAGAGTCAAACAAAACACGACAGGGCTGATCAGAAATGTAAACCGTACCTGTCACCACATCCGGAGCATCTCGAGCCTCCTGCTGACTCAAGCTGTAAACTCGTGGCTGAACTGGAACAGGAGCTGAAGCAACAGAACTACTCTGCTCCCTCTGAATCGTAGGTGGTCTCCGTGGTGCAGAATTAGAACCACCACCTCTACCAGCAAATCCCTCAGGGCGTGGAGGAACAGTCCTCGGTCTTCCTGCTGCTGAACCAACAGGTCTGACGAAGCCCTCAGATCGCTGCTCAAATCCCATCTGTGGACATTCTGCAATCCTATGTCCCGGCTGACCACATCTGAAACAAAGACCAGCTATCCTGTAGCACTGGCCATGGTGTCGCCGTCCACAACTCTGGCACACAGGTGCCGAACTGACAGATCCAGAACTAGTCGTACTGGTAGCAGTACCAGACGATCCTCCGCTCCTTCTGGAATCTCCAGATCCAGAACCAGGAACAAATCTCCTCTTCCCAGAGGAACCACTGCCAGAAGTCTCTCCTCCAAACCTCTTCCTACTCACAGTCCACCGCTGCTGAGTAGCCGTCATGTCGTTCTCAATCAGACGAGCTCGCTCCACAAGCTCAGAGAAATCAGTAATCCGGAACGGTATCAAAGGCTGCCTCAAAGTGTCTCGTAAGCCTCTCAGAAACCTGTAGCACCTCTCAGCAGACGTGCTAACCAGCTGCGGAGCATACCTGGCTAATGCAGTAAACTCAGCCTCGTACTGCATCACCGTCTTACTCCCCTGAACCAGCCTCAGAAAACTCTCCTGCATCTGCTGTCGTGCAGAAGGGGGAACAAACCAGTCTCTGAATACTTCAGTGAACTCTTCCCAAGTGATCAAAGAGTTCAATCTGCCCTGAAATCTGGCTGCCTGCTGGCCATCCCACCAGTGCTCAGCCTCTCCGTCCAACAGAAAAACAGCTAACGGAACCTTCCTGTCTGCAGGACACTGCATCCCGTCAAAAGTCTTCTCTAATCTCCTCAGCCACTCCTCAGCAGCTCTGGGCTCAACAGCGCCCTCAAACCTCGGAGGCTTCAACCTCAAAAATAACTGCAGGTGTCGATCAATGTCCTCAGATCTAACAGTAGAAGCTCTGCTCTGAGTCTCGCTCATCATCTGAGCAACAAGTGACGCAAACTGTGAAAGCGTATCAGCACCGACCACTGGGGCTGTACTCCCCACTGGTGCTGCCTGATCATCACTCTGACCGTCTGTCATGTCTGGGTCTGGCTGATCCATACAGAAAAATCCAGAAAATCCGGAAAACTATCACAAAAACAACACAAAAACAACACAATAAAAAGCCAAACGACCCAAAACTACCTCCCAGACAGACTCACTGATCACTTCCTAGAGCTCTGTTTTACAATCCAACCTGTTTCCAAAACCAGTGCTTTGATACCACAAAAGCTTGTCACGACCCGACCCGACGGGGACGGATCCCGCCCGAGCCGGATCGCGACGAGAGACTTACTAAACTTGCTTATCCAGGATCTGGCTTTGGATTAGGTTACTGAACTGATCTTCCAAATTCTTAACTCAACAGAAACACACAGAACAACAGAGCTACTAAAAACATCAAATGCAGCGGAACAAAACATCTATCTTTTCATTTCCTCAAAATAATCATCTACAGAACAGTGCATGGCTTTCAACAGAAAGAAAGACAGAACAGAAAAGCCATGACTGTACAAAAATCAAAAGTACAAAAGTACCTATACTGATCAGACTCTGAAACTAATCCTGGACCTCCTTGCCCTTCCCAGAACCTGAAAACCACCAGAAAGCAAGGGTGAGCTCAACAGCTCAGCAAAGCAACAAACCACCAATCTAAATTCTCAGAAACCAAAACCAAATTCATCAGACAGAAGTCAGATCAGAAATCGAAACAGAATCGAAAATCAGAACTTATACGGACAGATATCAAATCAGAATCGGAATCGTACAGATCATATCAGAACAAATCAACAGAGTCAGAATCAGAATTCAGAAATTAGAATCGTACGGATCATATCATATCATAATCATAATTTCGTACAGAACAGAACAGATACAGAAAACAGATCAGATACATATAGCTAAATGCCCTGACACTGACGGAATCTCTACGGATTCCGGCCCCTTATGCCTCCCTTCCCAGACACTGACTGAATCTCATAGGATCCAGGCCCCTTATGTCTCCCTTTGTGCTCACGGCACCAAAACAGATGTGCTTATAGCACCAGAACAGAATTCATCGGATCCGGAACAGAACAGATATCAGATTTCAGATTTGAGCTCATTTCAGATTTCCCGTTTCACTAACTGAATCTCATAGGATTCAGGCCCCTTATAACTCCCTTTATATAGCTTATACACATAGCATTTCAATTCAGAAGAAATTCGGACATTTCAGAAATTACCCGAAAATCGGGCAGCACAACGGCAGTATACAGAATTTACATAAAATTCCTGAAAATAACAATTTACCAAATTTGCACAGAATACAGATATTAATATTTCAGAACCTTTATTCTACTGCACAGATAAATTCCAATTTCACAGAAAATTGTAGTCTACGAAAAACATCGCCGAATCAAAAATACCCGGACAAAAATCTTCAAAATATAGTCAAAACGTGCACACCCGGCACGACAACGATATACAGAAACTTACGCGGTAAAAACTGAACCAATCAAAAGTTACGGACGAAAAATCGTAACGAAAACGAAATCCGGACAGAAAAATACCGCCAACCGCGACGGAACTGAAAATTGAGAAAGACGGAATGTGCCTTACCTCGAGCACAGCAAATTCCTCAACAGTCACTTCGATCGAAAACGGCTCCGCGTCTTCCCGAAATCAACTTTTTCTTTTTCTCTTTTTCTTCCTCTCTCCTCGGATCAAAATCTGATATTTTATAAAATTTTTCTCTCTCCTCAAAATGACTCATTTCCCTTAAGTAATGCTCATATCGGCCCGGCCGATCGTCTCGATCGTCCTGGACGATCAGACCAATTCCCATCGTCCTGGGACGATTTTTCAGGACGATAATTACTGTTCATAGGCGATAAAAACCCCTATTCTCTGACTTGTGCCATCCACTGATCGTCCCGGGACGATACCTCGATCGGCCTGGACGATCCCTACAGGAAATCACCTGGAGCAATTCTGGGCAGAATCTGGAGCTGAATTCCACTGATCGTCCCAGGACGATCCCAGATCGTCCTGGACGATACTGGAGCAGATTGTGATATTACAAAAAGGTGGTGGAGGAACATGGGCCATAAACCCAAAAGGAGTAATACCATCAGACCATCTTGGAATTTGCTTTGTCAAGGACAAAGATTCTGCATCTTTCTCTGTCTTAGGCTCAGCTTTTGCAGCTATAGACTGTTGCTTCTCCAAATCAAGTTGCCGATCACCAATGGAAAGGAGCATCGCGATTGCTCCTAGCGTCACTGTCTTCGGTGCGGAAATGCGCTCGTCTCCTGGCGTGGAATCGCACTCGTCGCAAGGCGCTGGCTCGCGCTCATCATCTGTCTCGCGTGAGCAGCAGGGGCCGGATCTCGCGCGGGCGGGAGGAGGGGCCGGGTAAACGACGGAGTCGGAATGACTTCCATCCATGGCAGAGTTTGGAACCCGCACTGCCTTGTTGCCGTCCGCAGGCAATGCAGGAAGACGGCAAATTTCCAGCTGGAGCTCCATCCCGACGGAGTCGGAGCAGGCAACGAAACTAGGATCTGGTCGTGATAGATCGAGCTCGTGCACATGTCGGGTCGGCGAATCGGAGGCTGGATGTGCGGGAGTCTGGTCGGCTGCTGTCAGAGACGTCGGAGTGGCGGTAGATCGTCGGGGTTGGGAGTTTAGGAGGCCAGCGGGTTTGGCTTGAGCGGTGGTAGCGGCGGTTGTTTCATCGGAAATGAAATCGGAATAAACTCCCACGCAGGACATTGGGCGTGCGAGTATATCTGAACGGGATTTGACGTGCTTGAGCGGAGGTGGTTCGCGCCACCGGAGCGGAAGCTCGAGCGGAGGTTCGTCGTCAACTACGGTGGGAGAATAGCGGGATTGATAGCGTTTGCGAGGAGCAGACAAGGATAGCGAAGAAGAAGAATGCCTAGGTATGGTTGCCGACGACATGCTCATCCTCCTTATTGATCGAAGGGTTTCGCCAATCCGATCAAGGTTTCTATCTACCTGATCGAGCGACCTCTTCGATTGAGCTTGATAGAAGGCGATCCGGCTTCGAGCATCGTCGACAGCCCACCTTCCATGGCGTCGATCGTCGTCGACCGCCAATCTTGTTTTGCGGCTTCGATCGTCGTCGACAGCCGACCTTCTGCAATACATCGATCTTCGCAAGCTTCAGGCTCTGATACCAACTGATGTAGTGGATCGTCGGAAGACTCGACCTGCAAGAAGGATTTCGGTTTCCCAATCCAGGGAAGAAGAAGAAAGGCAAGCTCAAAGGCTTCAAGAGTGTAATATCATTCAATCTCTCTTTCCTACTACAATGCACTCATATTTATAAAACTAAAAGAGTATTCTAGAAACTAGATAAGGTGTTCCTAAGGAGAAGAATCCTAGCTTAAAATGCACCGCATCATTGAGACTGATGTAGTGGATCGTCGGAAGACTCGACCTGCAAGAAGGATTTCGGTTTTCCAATCCAGGGAAGAAGAAGAAAGGCAAGCTCAAAGGCTTCAAGAGTGTAATATCATTCAATCTCTCTTTCCTACTACAATGCACTCATATTTATAAAACTAAAAGAGTATTCTAGAAACTAGATAAGGTGTTCCTAAGGAGAAGAATCCTAGCTTAAAATGCACCGCATCAATAATGGCATTAATAAATCTATTTAAATCATTCAATATTTTGGTCTATCATATTCATCAGAAATCCCTCTTTTTATAATTGGAGAATGAGTACAATGGTCTAGGATGCACTAAACTAAACATAAAAGACTCTTCAATGTTAGAATGCTTTTTTATTTCGATGTTTCTCTATGTTTAACACTCCCTCTCAAGCTAGAACATATATATAAATTTGTTTTTGCTTGTTACATAATTATGTGAAAGATAAAGAACTCTAAGCCTTTGCAAAAATGCGAACCACTTGCTTTGAACTTTAGACAAGAGGAATGATTATCTTCATAGAAGTTATAATATTGGAATACCTTGCATATTGTGCTAATCAACCTCATAATGTTTTGTCTGTTTATAGAATATTGGATTGCGAACAATATAGATAACTGCTTGATTGTCATAGTACTTAATCATAGGTTGTGTAATGGGAAATTTGAGTTCTCCTAAGAGGGTTTTTACTCTACATAATTTCATATGCAGAATGGGCCATAGTCCCTGGACCTCAACCTTGGATTTGGCCACAACAGGTTGTTTCTTACATTTTTAGATGACTAGGTTCTCTCCAATAATAATGCAACATCCAGTGGTTGATTTCTTATCTTCAATACAACCAACATAATTAGCATCAGAGAAGGCTTCCACATTCAAGCGTTTAGCCTTGGAATAAAATGCTCTTTTTTAGGGCACTTTTGATATATTTGATTATGCATAGAAAAGCCTTACAATATTTTTGCATTGTATTTTGTATCTACTATATCATAATACTAATAATAATGAATATTCGGTAATAAGTGAAAATTAAATTAATAAAACTTTTAACCAATCTTCATTATCGAGCTGGATCTTGATCATCAAAGGGTTCCTCATTATTAGAAGTGGTCTCAATATCCATAGGAGTATTAATTGATGTAACCAAGGAGAAAAATGTCTTTACAAAGATCAATAATGCATTTTCTTTGAGAAAGAGATGCTCATTTTTATTGTAGAAAAATTCTACTACAAGAAAATATTTTGGGTGTTTAGATTTTTAGTGACAAAAGCTTTTGCAGATAATGTTTAAACTTAAAGATATATATCTTTTCTAGTGAGTAAAACTTCATTGATAAACTCGGCCTCTTATATTTCTATTAAGAGTATAATAAACTAGAATACACTCAAATAAACTTACAACACCCTGCAAATGTACATTGCTTTTCTATTATAATGTTTTTCTATGTTTAACATATACTAAATGAGCTAATGAATGTGCTAGGAACATAACTAAGATCTTCTAAGTACTAAAATTATCGCTAGGTTATTCAGATTTCCTGAGATATGTCTTTCCAAATACTGTAACAAATCTTTTGTTTTACTTTATTGATTTTATTTTCAAGTTTTTGCTTGTTAAATATAATACGACAATTCATTAATTTTATCTTAAATGGCTAAGCAAGTAAGCATGAATAGATTTCAAGGCAAATTTGTGCATATTTGGTGATGTCTAATTAATCCTGCAAGGCATTGCATTCTTCCTTTTTCTCTTCCCCTTTTTCTCTTTTATGTTTGTCATCAATTTGGTAGTAGACATCATCTCACTTTTGTTGATTGTAGAAAGTAACGTTATAGTTATTTTTTAGCTTAGTTATTAACTCATTATTCTTTGAATGTTCTTAATATGACCTTTATCTGCTTTTTGGTTGGTAACGTTAAAGGCTTAAAGAACTTCTATGAGGACACTCTAAGGCTTTCAACTGTGTATTGATGTTGTTTTTTCTGATATTGCATCATCCAGGAAACAATTCTGCAGAGTAAACACGTCTTCTAATCTATGGCAATCAATAAAGAAGTTTTCTATATTTTCTATACATCATTTTGATAGCTTTGAGTACTATGCTAAAATCTTAGTGACGCAAAATAGTTTCTTGAATATTTTCGTGATATATACTCTCTTTTATCTATTTCTAGTTGCTACTTGGCGGAGGCATTCTATAATCCCAATGCTATATTTACAAAGCTTTTGTAATATTTTTGTCTTCTAATTCTTCTTTGTTGATACTTGTTAAAATCCCAGCCTTCCCTTGACACTTAATCCCACGGCCATATGAGAATCCGTGGGAGGCTCACCTAGATAATGCCGATCTTTGTTAAACCCAGTCGTCCCTTGACACTTGATCCCACAGCCAGCAAGGGAATCCTAGGGAGGCTCACCTGGATCATGCCAATCTCCTTTATATTTGGGTGGATTATTTAGGAAGGGTTATATTAAGACATCTTGTATAGTTCTATAAATAGGGATATTTTGTTTAATAAAATTAAGCTTTTCTATCTCTAATTTTCTGAATTTAACATGGTATCAAAGCCTTCATTGCCTTGGCCAGAATTCTGAGTTTTTTTACTGCTGAACTTTCTGAAGGGAAGGCCCGACCTTCCCTTCAGAAACGAAAGGGAGCGTATTCCAGCTTGTTTGTTCCAGTATACGTCCAACCAAGAGAGGGAGAGTGTCTCATCCCACGGTTTCTTTGTTTGATCAAGAGAGACAAACATTTAGTGCGTCTCGTCTGGAGGAGTCGAGCAAGAACCCTGCTGTCTTTGCGCTCGATCGAGAGAGAATTCTGAGGAATACAAGTTCCCACCACTGACCTTCATTGCAGGAATTCTGAGGAATCTATATTCTCACCATCGGCCTTCATTACCGGAATTTTGAGGAATACTGGTCTTTCCACTAGCCTTCATTGCCGAAATTTAGAGGAATGCATGTTCTCATTACCGGCCTTCATTGTTGGAATTTTGAGGAATACTGGTTCGACCACTGGCCTTCATTGTCAGAATTTTGAGGACCTTCGTGCATCCAAGACCGAGGAGAGATCGAGCAAGAGGGCTCCTCTTACGTGCAATGTCTAGAGTTGACCGAACATAAGCAAGCACATGACCTCCTCGTATGTGTGTTTGGAAAGAGTCAAGTGTTCCCTCTCATGGGAGGGTAGAGACAAGCAAGAGTGCAATACCTGCGCTCCCACTTACGATCAGACTAGAGGGATTATAGGCTTTACATGCACCAGTACTGGCCTATCCAATAGGAGTCTTTTCAGGTGGAGTCGGATGACCTAGGAAGGAGGAGATCTGCTTGTTGAGTGCTGAGTCGCTTATGACGTGTATTTTTGCTCTTGTTTTTGAAGCTTTCCGCAACCCTAATTTTTTTCCCTTTTTACTGTTGTGCCTCCATTGTCGGCCTTCCTTTGAGAGCCGAGAGGGAGTCAGACTCGAAGGATAATTAATCCACTTTCCATGCTATCCCACCACCAACCTTTATTGCGGTTTCCGATATATTGAGGGCTACTATTCAACGCAACCTTCATTGCTGCCCTGCACTTTGCTGGTTATTGAGATAGCCTTCATCACTATCTTTTGCCACAACAATGTTTGAAGCTACTTCCTCCCAAAACTTTTACCAAATGAAGGACTTTATGGTGCACCAAGAGACTTGATAACTCTACTTTTTTGGGACTAATTACCAAGCTGAGAATGTTATATATGTGTTCCCCAGCTTGAGGGGAAGTGTTAAAATCCTAGCCGTCTCTTGACACTTGATCCCACAGCCAGGATGGGAATCCGTGGGAGGCTCACCTGGATCACACAAATCTCTTTTTATATTTGGGTGGCTGACTTAGGAAGGATTATATTAAGACAATTATGCATGATTCTTTAGTTATTTGTTTCTTTATTAAGACATCTTGCATAGATCCATAAATAGGGATAATTTTGTATAATTAAATTATGCTTTTCCCTCCCCAATTTTCAAATTCAATACTTAGATTAGTGCTAATTTAGGAGAAACAAACTAACTAGGCAACGAGCCATGCGAATATGTTGTCAAAGAGAGTAATGGGACATGAACTTAGAAATATTATTTTGATCTTGTAGAATTAATTTCTTTTTTGTATAAAGTAGTCTTGTTATCAAAGGTGAGCTTGACACTTACCTAGGCACTTGAGCTAGCAAGGTGAAACTCGAGCATCTCAAACATCTCCCAGGCAGGTGCCATCACTAAGGCGCTGCCTAGGTGAGTGACTGTTACCAGTTGCTAAACCTAATGATGGGGAAAAGAGTTTGGGTAATAAAGAAAATGAAATAGATAATAACTAAGATTAACCTTATGTTATGGAATCTCTGGACTGAGGTTATTATTTTTTTTTTAAACTTGAAACATACATTTTAGGTTTTATTGACGCTTTATTTGAGCTTACGATTTGGCAAGCTTTTGTCATTTTGGTATTATGAATGACAAAAAACTTGAAAAATGTATTTTTTGCTTACTACATTTTAATATGTTATTATGTTGATTATCATATTATACTCCTTAAAAGTCTTCCTCATAATTAACATAAGTGAAGTTTTCCTCCTTGCCTAAGGCCAGTGCCTTGCACATCCGACATTAGGCTGCTATATCACCTTGAGGCGCCTAACAACTTTAAGAACACTTATAGGAATATATACTATAAAAGCAATGTTTGTGCCAAGGCAATTAATAAAGAGCATAAAGATAAATAAAGGATTTGCATATTGTCTTTTTTTAAAATTCTAAGAATGCATATATTTGAGCACCATGGTTAAATGGCTTTGCTTACTTTATATGAAAAATATTTGTGTTAGAATTATGTTGAAGTTATTGCCGTTCTACAGAATGAAACATTTTGGTATTGAGTTTAGATTGACCATTGAGTTCTTAATCATATTTTACATCAATGATCAATATTACGCCTATATTTTCTTGCATTTGTTTTGGAAATATTTACAAAGAATATTTTGTGGGGGTCTTTTGATGTATGTTTTTTGCAAATCTTATAGTTTTAATTAGTGAGGTCTCAGTTGAAATTAGTAAAAAATTAGAATAATAGAAATAATATTTAGAAGTTAAACATGCTTAGGATTGGTAAAACAAAGATTGAGTATATACTAATAATTATTAGCCAATATTACTAGAAGATAAAATGATACCTAGTTGTGATAAGTTTGAGCATATATTATTTTTGTATAAAAGAATTTATATATAGAAGATGAGATTATTAATTTTAGTTTAAGGTTTGGCATTCAAAATAAAAAAATACATCAGGAACACTATATAATAAGAGAATATCATGAAATGAAATGTAATTTTTGTGCTGCGATAATTTGGCCTGCTATGGTGTATGGATTCAAGTATTGGATGATAAAGAAGTGACTTATAGCGATTTAGGTATCACAAAAATGAGTGTTAAGATCGTGCTTGCCATACTAGAAAAGGTGGATTAAAAAATGATTATATGTGGGGGGATAGTGGGAGTGTCATCTGTTGGGGATAATGCATGTACAATAATGATATAAGATGCGCTAATGAGGCTCGTAGATAGCATCATTGGTTGAATATTAAAAATGAAAAGGTGTACAGAAGAGAAGTGTAAAAAGATTTGCTAAAGTTGATTTAAAACACCGGATAAGATTGAATGGAAAATAAGGATTCATAAAACCCTATATAGTTATGACATTACTAATGACATTGATACTTTCAGTTGTTTTTAGTTTTACTCATCCTATGCTAGATAGAATTTGAAGCATTCCTCAATAATGTTAACATTTCACTTTTAGTTGTTCAAATGGTTCCCTCCAACTTTGTGCAAGATTTTGAGTGAAAAAACTGATTATTTGGATTTCATAAGAGTGCATGTGCATTGATATAAAGTTACATTGAGCTTACATTCTTGCGAAAATTGAAATTCTTAAGATAACATTTTCTTCTTAATCTTGCAGAAATTGTAATCTAACTATATACTTATATATTCTCTGTCTTTCTCTTGGTTTATACTAAGTCTTTCTTGCAAGCACTACATACACATTTAAATATCAGCAGTTAATGAGAATTTTAGCCTCACATTTCTTATGTATATTTGCTTGCAGGATATTAGGAGAATTTGTACTGAACTTTTGGATTTAAAGGATGCTGTTGAAAATTTACGAGGGAATATGTACTCTAAGCACTTGGGTTTCCTGAGGTGAAGCAATCAAATACTTATATGCCTCATTATCTAAAATTTTTGTTGGTGCCACTCGATGGAAGAAGGATTTATTTAGGTGATGACATGGACTAATGTTAAATGGTTTATGCCTAGTTTGTTCATTTATGGTAATAAATATGATGATGCCCCATCCTTTGGCCATTTATTGTATTTGTATAGGTAGGACCCGTGTAATTATTATCCATATAGAGCTTGCCTTAGGAGTACCTTTATAGGTGTCGAATTGGTAATATTGATTGATAATATGGTAAGCCTAAAACATGCATGCCCATTCCTTTTTTATGCCAAGTAAGCATGACCGCCTACAATATAATATGAAAAATAACCTATAAACTCTGTCAGAAACTTGGGACTTATTTTGGAACTCTGAATCATATCAGAACAAGGTGGTTGCCCTAAAAACGTATCAAAACAAGTATGCAAGAGCTATTACTTGTGTTCAAACACAAGGTGGTTTGACCAAGTATTTCCCTATTTTGGTTGGGTTACATCAAGGATCAGCCTTAAGCCCATATCTTTTTGCTTTAGTCATGGATGTTCTCACTAGACATTTGTAAGAGGATGTACCTTGGTGTATATTTTTTGCTGATGATATACTTCTTGTTGATAAGACTAGAGAGGGAGCTGAAGATAAACTTGAATTATGGAGGTCAACCTTAGAGTCTAAAGGTTTTCGCTTGAGTAGATCTAAAACGGAATATATGGAGTGTAATTTTAATAGTAATAGACCTAGTGAGGGGATTGTGACTTTGGTCGATCAAGTCATTAATAAAAGTACTTGTTTTAGATATTTTGGATCTATGGTTCAGAGTGATGGTGAAATAGATGGGATATTATCAGCAGAATTCAAGTTGGATGGTTGAAGTGGAGGAATGCATCGGGCTTGTTGTGTGATAGAAAATTACCCTTCAAACTTAAGGGAAAATTCTATAAGATGGTGGTGAGGCCTGCAATGCTTTATGGTGCCGAATGTTGGCCATTAAAAGAGAAGCATAATACTAAGTTAAGTGTGACAGAGATGAGGATGCTCAGGTGGATGGGTGACTTTACCCTTAGAGATATGATATGAAATGAGCATATACGTGAAAAGGTTGGAGTAGCTCCAGTAGAAGATAAGATTAGAGAGAGTCGCTTTAGATGGTTTGGTCACATAAAATGACGGCCTTCCGATGACCCGGTTAGGAGAGTAGAGGTATTAGATTTGACTTATGTTAAGAAAGGTAGAGGAAGACCTAAAAAGACTTGGTTAGAAAATATTAGGAATGACTTTTCTTTATTAGATTTAAAGGAGAATTTGACTTTTGATAGGACACAGTGGAGAAAAAAGATTCATGTAGCCGACCCCACGTAGTGGGATAAAGGCTTGTTGTTGTAATATGTTTTATAATCATTGCAATCACCTTTGCATTCCACATTAACTAGTGCTTCTCCATTCATAATAATTTTTTTATTGTTTGAACTTTCTAAAATATTTTTTTTTCTTTGCTTGTAAAAATTTTCTTTTTTGTTGACTTCTTGAATTTGAGCTGCATGTAGAATATCTGAAGAGGTAATCGAAATGGAGCAAGAGTTGATCGAGTTACAGAAACATGTTTCTGTTCAACGAATCCTTGTACAGGATCTTATGAGTGGTGTTTGTCGAGAATTGGAAATATGGAATGAATGTCAGAATGAGGACCCTAATACAAAGAATGACCTCCAATTTTCTGAGATTGATGAAATCTTGAATTATGATATGGAGGACCCTAAAGTGACTTTATTTGAGACGCTGGACATTTTATTAGTTGAGCACAAAATTGAAGAAGTTTTACTGGTCTTAGATGCAGAAGAGAAGAAGAATCCAGGATTAAGCAACTTCGGGGACAATCCATCGAATGAAGGCTCTTCATTCAAGGAGGCATTCTTGAAAAGGAAAGAAATTCTAAAAGATCTTCTTGTTGGCATTTGTGAACAGCCATCTGTGCGCGTTGCAGACCTAAAGAAAGCTTTGTCAGGTTTAGTTAAAGTAGGGCAGGTTTCTGTGGCCCATAAGCTATTGTTGAAAGCTTATGGTTTCCAGCTTCAGAAAAAAATTGATGATTTTCTTCCATCTTGCTCTGGTTATACAGAGACTTTTGCTGCAACTCTTTCTCAGTTTGTTTTCTCAACAATTTTTTTGGTGGCGAAAGACTCGGTTTCATTATTTGGAGACATTCCTGTAAATACAAATCGAATTGTACAATGGGCTGAGTATGAAATAGAGTCTTTTGTTAGATTAGTGAGAGAAAATTTGCCTCCACCTGAGACTGATGCTGCTCTTCGGTCTATTAGCATATGCGTTGATGCTGGTCTCCGACATTGCTCAATTTTGGAAGCACAAGGATTGAAATTTTCTAAGTTGCTTTTGGTGCTTCTTCGGCCTAAAATAGAAGAGGTCCTTGACATGAACTTTAGACGAGCAAGAAGAACGATTATTGATTTAGTAAATAATGATGACATAGAATTTCCATCTTTGCAACCAGGCTCACCTACAGCTATGGTAACATCATCAAACATAATGTTTGTCAGTAGTGGAAGAAGGTTCATGTGTCAAGTTGAAGTAAGTTTCTTAAACTTGCATGCTGTTTATCCAGATCTGAACCAATTAATTGAGAAATCAGGATTTATTTTCTATTGCTAATTCTCTGTATGCACTTGAAACTTTCCTTATTAGTTTCATTAACCTATAGTACAATGTTTCAGCAATATATTTATCTTTTGTTCTTGTGTTAATTAGAATTAGCATATGCGTGTTTCTTTTATTTGGATGTAGCATGATTTGGAATGTTTGATCTCACTACTAGGGATGCAAACGAGTCGAGTCGAGCTCGAGTCAGAGGGCGTTCGATTACTGAGCTTGAACTCAAGTCAAGCTCAAAAGTCGAGCTCGAGCTCAACTCGTGACAGTGTAACGAGTTAATCGAGCTGCTCGATTTTCCAATTTCCAGTTCGGCTTCCCGGTTTCCTGCTTGGTTTCCCACCCAATTTTTGTTTTTCCGCCAGGTTTTGATGGATGACGCTTTGGGAAAGATGCAAATCTCCTCATATAATGAATGCTACTACTTTGGGATATAAATTTTAAATATATATATTGAAAATTTTACTGCTTTAGTAATGATTAAAGCTGCAGGATTAATTTCACTAGTTTTTGAAAATCTCACAACAACATAAATGTTGCCGCTTTGGAAAAATGTGACTGTTTTTTAGTGTTTAAACTTCTTTATTTGAACTTGCCTTAAACATTAATGATGCTGTTTTGGATTGTTTAGCTTTATATAATAAACAAATTAATAATTAAAAAAATCAAACAGTAATTCAAGCCGGCTCGCGAGCTCACGAGCCGAGCCTCATCGAGCTCGATTCGTGAGCTCGATATGCTTGGCTCGCAAGCTAATAAACGAGTCGAGCTCGAGTTGGCTCGTGAGATCGCACGAGACGACTCGAGCTCGCGAGTTGGCTCAGCTCACTTACACCCCTACTCGCTATGAAGTCTATGATAATGACTTGCAAGCTATACACTAAGCATAATAGGGATGCTGACTTGCAAGATGTACACTAAGAAGAATAGGGATGATCTCTTTCTTGCTTTTAGTTGCTTGGGATAATTTAAATATACTTTTCTTGTTTTTTTTTTTTGCATTGTCAATTGTCATTACTTCCCTTCTATTCTTCACCACCTAGAATTCCAAATCTCTAGCATTTTATCTTAGCTTGTCAAAAATGATTAGCCTGTGTTTCTTTCTCCTCCACTTTGGGAAGCAGTCAAATATGGCATGGATTTGTTTGACATGATAACATCAAGGAATAGGTTGGAAAGCTGTAGGTAAGCATGATACTCATTTTTGGGTAATTTATAGATAATGGTTTTCCTCTTTCAAAAAGTTAGATGTTGCTAAACTATTTTAGAAAAATTTAATAATCTCTATATCAACTTAGCAAAAATTATAGACATGGTACCTTTAACCTACAAAATAAAAAAAATCCAATGAAAATTGTGTCATATATTTTATCTTTAAAAGGATATTCATAAATTATAGTTTCATTGATAAGATTAGATATGACTATGCTTGATTTCTATATTAATGTAGGATTGGTAGGCTTTAGACATGAAGGTGAAGATTTTTCTCTAGGGATTTTTCTTATGGGTGTGGTACTACCAACATATTATTCATAGTATGCCTCAATATTCAAAGTTCTAGTTAAAACCTCATTTATGATTATGGGTAAATTGTAGCTTGAGGTGTTCAAAAGTTCTCATTGAATTTCTTTAATAATAAACATATAATGATGATAAGATAGTCTCGAGAGAAATGTGTTTAATTACAAGATCTGTAAGCCTGTCATAATATGCAAACATGATAAAATAATTTTATTTACAACCCTTAAAAAAATTATTTAATTCTATCTAATATTTTTTTATTGACCTATATTTTCTTTAAGTTTATCTCTCATATCAACCATTTTGATTTTGTTTTTGCATGTAACACCATGCAAATAAGATTGATCATGCCCTATTTATGTCATTTGAACAACTTTACTTATTTTAGAATGAAACAAATGATAATCTTCACAGAAGAATTCTAAATGATTGTTCATGTTTCTCATCATAGGTGGAGTATAATTTTGATCCTCATTATAGTTATAGTGTAATCATTTAGAACCATAACTTGACTTTATAAGTTGCTTATTTTAATAATTTGGTTGATTGACCTAATTATTATGTATTACTTTTAGTTGACATGGTGATGCAACTATAAACTTAGATGCTAATTTGATGTATGTTGTCTTATGATCTAGGTTCACTTTAGGGTGCCTTCGAGTCAACTTTGGGTCATCAAACTTGGCTTGAACTTGAAATATTATAACTTAGCTTGACTCAAACTCAACTTGAAATTAAATTACATTTTGATTATGTTGTCCTACTTTATTCAGGAAATTTTGGGCCAGCTAACACCAAAGTTCATTTTGCATTATGGAGGAATCATTTTGAACAAGCTTCTCCAACTCTTTGATAAATATGTGGACACACTTATCAAAGCCCTACCTGGCACTTCTGAAGACGATATTGTCATGGAACACAAAGAATCCATCTCTTTTAAGGCAGAAACTGATGCTGAACAGCTTGCTCTTTTGGGAACTGCATTTACTGTTGCTGATGAGTTGATGCCTATGGCTATGACAAAAATTTTGTCACCACAAACTGGAAAAATGGAGGAAAGTGGTGGTTCTTCTGGAAGTACTACTCCAGTTTCTATTATTGCACTGGAGTACAGAGATGGGAAGAGGCATCTACAACATTCATTTGACAAACTCAGAGACTATTTCTGTAGGCAGTATGTCTTGACTTTCATTTACTCGAGGGAAGGGAAAGCAAGGATGGATGCTCGCATGTATCTAGAAGGGAAAGGAGATGATCTTTTTTGGGATTCAGATCCACTACCTTCATTGCCATTTCAGGTTTTTTTTTTTCCTTAAGCTCCAATTGCTTTTTCAATGTAGTCGATAATTCTAACATAACCTGAACTTGTTAGCAATTATTCTATTATGTTTAGCTGAATCTTTATCTAATATTTATTGTTGCTATTGCCAAAGTGAAGGCATAGAAGGATTTAAAAGCCATCTCTTAATATACGGCTGTTATTGTTGCTTGATGTTGATCACTATGAGGATTTGAATGATAATTGATGCCGATGGTACTCATGCAAATATGAAGTTTGATCCTCAATTCAAATTATGTGTCAAAAATTATTTCATACTCATATAGATTAAATAAAATGCTAAATCAAATTGGTTTTACAAAATCTTGAAGGAGAAACTGACACAGCTATAAAATAATTGCCTCAAATTCAATCTTAAAAGTATTTAATTCGCTAAGGTTGTTTCCACCCCTATGGCATTTTGCCTGCCATTTATCTTTGTAAAAGATGTCAGCTTTGATGGAGGACTCTAAAATTGGTGATGTGGCCTACTGATTGTTTATACATTTTTTGCACATTGAAAAATTTTTCCCCATAATCTAATCTGTTCTCATTCATCTTTTGCGGATCTATATTGGCTCTTCTTGTCTGTTACTGCACCTACTCCTTTTCATGCATTTAAAATAAGCATGACAAATAGAAGCTTTACTTTCTGATTGTCTTTTTAACTTTTTTTGCTATTTTGTTGTAGGATGTTATGGGGCTTAGAGTTTCTAATCAAGTTTTATTATGAGATGCAAAATCATGTAACAGAGCACATAAAATTCACCAATAAAGAATTCTTATTTTTTAAAAACCATTCCGTACTCTTGATGTAAGGTGAAAACTTGAGGAAAAATAATTAAAATGATAATCCAATAGCCTTTTCCTATAAATAACAGAGAAATCAAATTGAGGGATTGCGACGCCATCGAACCGAATTAGGTCGTCTTGCCATCATCAAATAGGGAAGCTGCTTTTGGTTTTATCTTGAATAAGTTCATCGCATTTTATAGTTGTGTCTTGTTGGTAATGTGTTAGACCTGAACCGGGCCAACCTGGATAGATTCAAGTCTATGCCCGCCGGTCCAAAGGGGGAGGCGGATAAGAGAGAGGGGGCGGTAGCATTGGTGCGCCCCATGGCCTAAATTAGGAAAAATTATTGCGTCCTCCCACCTGACGTAGAGATACGTCCTCCCATCGCCAAAAAACTCGGTTTTTGCTCGATATTGCTAGGTATTATTTGATAATAACGAGGAATATCATCATGTGAAGACCAATACCGAGTTATACCGAGCTATACCGAGCAATACAAAAAATACCTAGTTTTTCCTAGAAAAAACTCGGTATTTTTTTGTATTGCTCGGTATAGCTCGGTATAACTCGGTATTGGTCTTCACATGATGATATTCCTCGTTATTGTTTGGTATTGCTCGGTATTTGCTCGGTATTTCTCGTTTTTTAGAACGATTTTAGCTCTGGGAGGACGTATCTCTACGTCAGGTGGGAGGACACAATAATTTTTCCTATATTAGACAGGGTTTGGGAGGGAAATTTTGAATGAAGGGCTGTTTAGGGATTAATTAATTTTTCTTTTGCTTTAATTAGTTTTTCTTGTTAGGGTTTGGGGGTTATCTTGAGTTTGAAATCAAATTTGAGGTCTAGGATTTGTTCCTTTGGGCTCTAGGCTTGGCTAGAGATTTGGAGAGCCATTTCTTCCTCTCGAATTGAATAAACTTATATTGGTTGCTGTTTTCCTTCATATACAAGTGAATTTCTTGGTTGTTTCTCTCCGTTTTCCCCAGCAGTGGGGAAAACTGCTGTAAAGTGCTGTTTTACTGCTGTAAACAGCAGTATTTCCCACTGTTTTTATCAATTATTGTTAGGATTGTTTGCGAACTCAAGTATTTCCCTTAGGGGTACTTGAGAACTCAAGTACTTCCTATCATATATATATATATATATATCAATAAATGATTGTTTCTTTTCCTTAGAGTTTCTTAAACATTCTTTCGTCTTGGTAACTCCTGTTTATTTCTAGGCCTTATTTGCACGGTTACAGCAACTAGCAAGTGTGGCTGGTAATGTTCTGCGTGGAAAGGAAAAATTACAGAAGAATTTGCTTTCAAGACTAACAGAAACTGTGGTCATGTGGCTTTCTGCGGAGCAGGAGTTCTGGGATGTTTTTGAGGACGAGACCATCCAACTTCAGCCATTTGGACTGCAACAAGTATGTTACATGATTGGTAGTTGAACCCAGTTTCCCATTGCGCCTTCTATTTATTACAATCATTTAATTTTTTTACTTAGCTTTTAACTTCTTCATGGGTGTATTTGCTTGAAAATAGTATCAGTGAATTTCTACACAAAAGATCTTTTCGCAGTTCATTGCCACTTCTAAGTGGCAATTTCTGAAGAATCAGTTCGACCAAGCTTGACATTTTTTATAATCATTGTGCATCATATAGTTTACACCAGTAAATGTGGCTCACGTTTCTTGAGAATTTAGCATTAGCTTTATCAAAGCTATTGTATTCATAATTCACCATGTAGATGCCTGATGATTCTGAGATATATTTGATACCAAAACTCTTATAATGCCTTTTACATTCGAGTCAATCTTTAATCTTCTAAATAATGGAAAGTAGTGATCGTGAAAAGGTTGGAGTAGCACTAGTGGAAGATAAGATTAGAGAGAGTCGCTTTAGATGGTTTGGCCACATTAAATGGAGGCGTTCCGATGACCCGGTTAGGAAAGTTGAGTATTAGATTTGACTTATGTTAAGAAAGATAACGGTAGACCTAAAAAGACTTGGTTAGAAAATATTAGAAATGATATTTCTTTATTAGATTTAAATGAGAATTTGATTTTTAATGGGACACAATGACGAAAAAAGATTCATGTAGCCGACCCTACGTAGTGGGACAAATGGGCGAAAAAGGATTCATGTAGCCGACCCTACGTAGTGGGACAAAGGCTTGATATTGTTGTTGTTGTTGTAATTGTAATTTATGACTAACAAAGTTGGGAATATCATACATTTGCAAATGATTTATAGGGATTCATTTTAGTTATCATTTATTAAGCTGATATCCATCCCTCCTTTTTCAGTTAATCCTTGACATGCGCTTCATTGCTGAGATCACAGTGTGCGGTGGATACTCATCAAGAAATATACAACAGCTTGTTTCAGTCATTATCACTCGAGCAATTGGAACTTTTTCTGAAAGAGGCATCGATCCTCAGGAGTATGACTAAGATTTTATTTGGGACGATTTTCTTACTGCTTCTTAAAGCAGTTTTTTAATACAAAATTTTTTGTACTAAAAAAACTGTTTTAAGAAGCAGTACTAAATTCGATTCGTTCCAAATAAGATCTAAATTTTACTAGAAACCTAAACTTTCTTTTGATCTAATGCTGCCTATATTCCTGAAGTTACTACTTCAATTGCAGCGCTCTTCCAGAGGATGAATGGTTCGCTGGTACTGCCAAGGCTGCAATAAGCAAGCTTCTCCTGGGAACCTCAGCATCTGAGTCATCAGAAGTAGAGCCTGACGAGCATTTGATTATCCACGAAGAGATTTCTGATACAGAGAAGACGCCTTCGAGTCCATCTTCAACCACAGAATCGTCAGAGTCCTTTGCTTCTGCTAACATGGGGGAAACTGAGAGCCCAGTTTTCTTCTCTGATCCTGAAGCTGAGTAACGGTAACAGAAGAGTAACTTAGGCTTCGTTTGGAACGGCTTTCTTACTGCTTTTTAAAGTTTTGTTTTAGTACAAAAAATTTAATTATTGTACTAAAAAACTGTTTTAAGAATCAATAAAAAAGTCATTCCAAACCCTTTTTTTTATTCTTAATGAATCTGTTCTATTGTGAGATTATTTAAGCCACTATTTAAAAAGTGAAATAACTAAAATAAAATTTTTAAATAGTGGGAATCATTTTGGCCATTTATAAATAATCAATGAATTATTTTGATAATTATCTCATATGTATGTTAATGATCATATTATTAATTAATTTTGTATTTAATAATTTTATTAAAGTTTAATTTTTTGTTGTTGATCCGGTTAATTAAGTGCATATGAGAGCTTAACTAATTGAATTATCATAAATTAGTTGAGTTCATAAATATCATCAACTCATAGTGAAGCATGCTTAAGTAGTTTACGCTTCATGTAATCTTGTTATACTAAGGGGCTATTTGGTAAAAGTAGAATTTAATAAATCCTGTAAATTTTGGTGCGTTAAATTTTAAAATCTGTTTAATGTGTTATAAATTTAATTGCATGTTATGTATAAGTTACTTATTAGTTTCAAATTTAATTATGATAATAAATTATGATGATAAATAATTTAATTAGAACTTGCTTAATTATTAAATGATTTAATTATTAGTTATTGTACTATTTATAAAATTATTTATTTAGGTGTTAATTTAATAAATATTTGATATCTAATTATATTAATAACTATTTAATTAATTATTTAATTGTTTAATTTATACTCATATTATTGATTTAATTAAATTTATGTGTTATTTAATTAGTTTTAATTATTTTTCTTCATAATTAGTTATTATTATTATTATTATGTTATTAATTAGGGTTTAGGGTTTACATAGATAATACTTTATTTCATGTTATTTACATATATAATACCAAAAAATTTAACGTTACATTCCTACCACTCATATAAATTTTTAATATTAAATATATCACTCATATATTTAATTCTTATCACCAATACCATCCTCTAAACTCTAATATTTGATTCTATGCATCTTTATTTATTCTATGGGTGATAACATGTGATATTAAAACTTTAGGCAGTGGCAGAGCCATAAATTTTATTATGACAATTGTTCGCTTCCACGTCTGGGTGATAACAAGGCAACTGTTCGCTGCCACGTCTGGCTTCGCCACTGTCATAAATAGTTATTCTATGGGTGATAACAGAGACAACTATCTGCTGCCACGTCTGACTTCACTGAGCGCGCATGGCGGTCCGTAAACCCCGATCGATCTATCAGGCCACCCACGCCACTGTACACGTACTTGACGCTTTGGGGCCCCCACTGAAGGGGCGACTACCGCTTGAGGGAATTAAACTCATGATGGAGGGTTCCCAACCGAGCACACCCAACAACAACCGAGCTAAGCATCGATGGATATTTATTAAATTTTAATTACTAATTATTTTATTTATCTAGGGTTACTTTTCATCTTATTTGTTTGTTGCTTCAGTGCTTCTTGGCGTGAATTAGTGTGTTGAAATTTGAAAGAGTCGCTAAAGAAGCTTCTTAGCCTCCTTCCACGACGTCCGACTGGAAGTGACGACGGGAACTCTCTCGTTGCGAAGGTAACCATCTTTATCCCTTTCGCGTGCTCTTCGGCCAAATCCCGTAAATCCGTCGAACAGAAGGATTTAGTACATCCTGCTCAAATCCTGCATAAATCCTGTTGCCAAACATCTCTAAAACAAAAATATTTATAATCCAAATACTTAACCTACGCGAGCTTTACAGGCCCGAGAAGCAATGAACTTTTCGGATCACTGGCGCTCCCTGTGGCCTGTCGCCTCCGTCCCGCACGCCCCTAATCTTCTCTCCGGCGATCAGGCCGCGGCCTTGGGTCCGCTTCTCTTCCACCCGTCGCCTCCGTGCCACACGCTCTTCGCCTCCTCCTCACTAGCCCTCCGTATCCCGCCATCGTCGCCTCCACCCATCCTCGACGATATTCAATCCTTCTTCCGTTGTCCAACCAACGGGTCCTTCCTCCCCACTACAGACCAGTTCTACCTCGCCGCAGACATTCATTCCTCTCTGGCCTCTGCTTACAGCAACTCCCTTGATCCCCTTTCCAGCAACAGCCTCCATGCCCTTCCATGCCATGACGGATTCTCTGTTCTTCTGTTCTTTCCGACGGGAGATAATGCCGATGAGATTGGGTTTGTATGCCTTCGCTTCAGGGATGAATGCCTGAAACCGGAGGTTGGGGTTGATCTTGGTGGGGATATCTTCAAACAGAGGGAAGGACTGAAACACCCTCGGCACCGGATACTGAAGTTGTCGGTTGTTTCTTCGCCCACATATTCTTCTTCGCCGACTGATACTTCTATCACAGAGGGTTTTCTAATGGCTACCACGTTGTATTCTGTGAATTGGTTTAGAGTTGAAACACGGAGTACTGATGTAGGAATGCTGAAACCTTTATTGATGCCTCTGGCCAAACAAGGGTTTTCTAGTTGTGTAGTAGATGCTTGTTGGAGCCCGCATTTCTTGGAGGAGAGTGCTGTGCTGCTTGAAACTGGAGAGCTTTGTTGGTTTAATCTTGTTAGTAAAAGAGGTGGTACTCATAGGATTGAACTTGGTGACAATTCTGATCCAAGATGGTTGGGATGCAAGTTTGGCGGGCAGCCATGGGTTATTCTTGTTGCTTCTTCTATCAATGTTGTTTTGGTAGATCTGAGGCCTAAGAGGATTAACGAGTTACCCAAAGTTTTGGCAAGTGTTAAGTTGCCCGATTTTCTTGGGGTGGTTTCTATGAAGGAGAAAGATACTTTTCAAGCATTTTGTCGAGCAAATTTTAATGATTTTCACTTTACTGCAGTGACTGAGAGATTGTTGATACTCTTTGATGTTAGACAACCATTAGTTCCCATCTTGACTTGGGATCATGGTTTGGAGCATCCTACCTATGTCTCTATGTTCAGATTGTCAGAGTTAAGAACTTCTGAGGAGTTTAAATCGGTCTCTGAATTTGGTTTTGTGATTTTGGTTGGTTCATTTTGGAAGAATGAGTTCAAAATTTTTTGCTATGGCTCTAGTGATAAAGGAGCTATTGGAAGTTCATTTTTTGCATGGCAGCTTCCGTCATTACTTTCATTGTCTGGTAAACACTGTAGTTCTATTGATGATCTTGTTAGAAAGATGATGTCTAAGGAGAACCATCCCAATCAGGACATGCTACTTAGAAATGAAGGAATTGCTGGTTTTTGCATAGTACGGTCAAATATTCTCTTGAAATGCAGATCAGAACCTGGTGTTTTCGTACTAATTAGACTTACATTATCAGGTAAACTAGAGATTCAGAAATATCATTCTTCTTCTGATTCAGAAAATGAAAATCGTATATGGCAAGGAATAGACTTGCAGGAAACAAAAGATTTCACCATTTACAATACTCATGAAGGCGGCAAGGTGTCTAGCCGGTTTTATTTCTTAAAATTGTGCTATCTTTCTAAATATATGAATGGAAACCTGTCTGATATGTTGATTGAGCGCTATTTAGAATTGAATGGCAAAGGAAGTAAAAATGAAATTTTCACTGATGATCTGATAGAACTTTTAAGCTGCAAACTCCAATCTTCCAGCAGCTCTATTTCTTCTTTAATTGCTGATGTGAGCATACCCACAAATGTGTTTGAGGTTGTATCAAGACGAGTATTGACTACTCTAAAACCAGAATTTCTATCATTGACATTTACTAAATATGAAGAACTTTTAATAGGCCATGCTGACACCACCTTTTTGCCATTGGAGTTTCCTAAATGCTTGCCTCATCATAGATTTCCTCCTTTCTTTGTGAATATTCCTTCAAGGAGATCAGAATTTTTACCAAGTACAGTACTTGCTGCGGATGCTATTGTTGGTCCTTTACTTCCCCTTCCTGTTCTTCTAGTTCTACAACAAAAGGGCATGGGATGCACAGAATTTTCCAATGAGGAAGAGCTAGATGATGACCTATTGAACCTTGAATGCAAGCGTGTCTTGGAGTTTATGTTTCCAGAAACGTCCATTGCTGACAGTTATGATTATAGTGGATTGAGGGTCTCTCAAGTGTTTCAAGATGACGAACAATTTTTTGTTTACAGGCCGACATTGGGAGTTTGTAAATCAGTCTTCAATGATGCCAGCATTTCATTTCCAAATGAAAAGACTCAATCTCAAATTGATTATTTATCAGAAAATTATGTGGTAGCAAAGGATACTCCAAATGATGAAAAATTTACGACATTCGTCTGTGGTAATTTTGACAAGAAATATCCTCTAGATTGTGGAAGTGAAGTGAATGATTCGGAAATTTTTGATGCTAGTCCAGTGAAATTGGATTTTGAGTCATTTGATGTCATGTTGCAACCAACCGAAATTTTATTTTTAAATTCATTGAAGAGACAAGCTTCCAAATGGTTGGAAAATAATAAATCTTATCAAGATTTTTGCACTTCATCAAAAATCTCGGATGCTATTCTATGATTTATGAAATTGTGTTCTATCAATTTGGATCACATCTGAACCATCACAGCAATCAATTGGAGGAAAATTCATCTATTTATTTCATTTCTTTCTCAACTTCTAGATTGAATGCTATATATTCTGATTTATGTTGCAAGCATCTCGAAGGTGTGTAAGTTTATAAATCATTTATTTGATTTAATTTCAATTTATTTCTCATCTTATATTTATTATCATAATATTTATATTTCAAAATCAATTATTGAAAGTTACTTTGACATCATGAATTTTACACGTGATAATCATATTTTTGGTGAATATTTTTCATCGCGGAGAAGTTTATACCTATTGAATTTATTCTAAATTTATCATTATCAACTCACATTGTCTTCTCAGGTTACTATTAAACTTTTCCAAGCTCAATGGGCAGATTGTGTCGATGCTAGCCTATAATTGAATTGACAGGTATATACTTGCAAGCTTATTTTCTTTAATAATCATTATTTTTTTAATTATATTGCTATATATGTTATGTTCTATATTTTTTTGCTTCATAGCATGCACTGTTGTTGTTAGAAGAATCATCTAGAGATCATCTGATTTCTATTCATTGTAGAAAATGTTCTTATTTGGTTGCGGCATGATACTAATGTTTCTCAAAATCAATTTGGATTCATGCCGGGTAGGTCGATTATGGAAGCCATACATTTATTAAGAGGTTTGATGGAGAAATATAGAGAAAATAAGGAGCATATACATATAATATTTATTGATTTAGAACAAGCATATGATAAAGTTCCAAGAGAAGTGCTATGGAGAGTTCTTGAAAAGAAAGGAGTCAATAATGCTTATATTCCAATCATTAAAGATATATATGCAGGAGCTATTACTTGTGTTCAAACACAAGGTGGTTTGACCAAGTATTTTCCTATTTCGGTTGGGTTACATCAAGGATCAGCCTTAAGCCCATATCTTTTTGCTTTAGTCATGGATGTTCTCACTAGACATTTGCAAGAGGATGTACCTTGGTGTATGCTTTTTGCTGATGATATTCTTCTTATTGATAAGACTAGAGAGGGAGTTGAAGGTAAACTTGAATTATGGAGGTCAACCTTAGAGTCTAAAGGTTTTCGCTTGAGTAGATCTAAAACGGAATATATGGAGTGTAATTTTAGTAGTAATAGACCTAGTGAGGGGATTGTGACTTTGGGCGATCAAGTCATTCATAAGAGTACACGTTTTAGATATCTTGGATCTATTGTTTAGAGTGATGGTGAAATAGATGGGGATTTTATCAGCAGAATTCAAGTTGGATGGTTGAAGTGGAGGAATGCATCGGGCTTGTTATGTGATAGAAATGTACCCCTTAAACTTAAGGGAAAATTCTATAAGTTGGTAGTGAGGCCTGCAATACTTTATGGTGCCGAATGTTGGCCATTAAAAGAGAAGCATAATACTAAGTTAAATGTGGCAGAGATGAGGATGCTCAGGTGGATGAGTGGCTTTACCCTTAGGGATAGGATACGAAATGAGCATATACGTGAAAAGGTTGGAGTAGCTCCAGTAGAAGATAAGATTAGAGAGAGTCGCCTTAAATGGTTTGGTCACATAAAAAGGCGGCCTTCCGATGACTCGATTAGGAGAGTAGAGGTATTAGATTTGACTTGTGTTAAGAAAGGTAGGGGTAGACCTAAAATGACTTGATTAGAAAATATTATGAATGACCTTTCTTTATTAGATTTAAACGAGAATTTGACTTTTAATAGGACACAATGGAGAAAATGGATTCATGTAGCCGACCCCATGTAGTGGGATAAATGCTTGATGATGTTGTTGTTGTTGTATTATCTGTTGTTGTTGTTGTATTATCCTTTAAATCTTAACGTGACCAAAACAAACAATATCTTAATATTTGAGACTTTGTGTTGTGACAAAGATTTTATATGCTTTGACTTAACAAGTCGTATGATTTAAACCTATTGTCACAACTACTCAGGAAGCTGACCCATTCTATAGAGTGCTCGACCATCATCTAATTTTGGAGTTTCTTATGAAACATCACCTGTTGCACCAAAAGATGAATCAATGTTTCATATTATTGTATTTAAGACACCTTGGAGAGCTTACTTTTCTTTATCTATAATTTCATACATGTATAGTCCAAGTTTATGTGAAGCACTAACCAAGAAATTCAGCATGCAATGGCCTCAAAGGTAAGCATTTTGGTCAACTACTGGGTGTGGCTTGATTGCCATGCTAGTAAGCGTCTCCTGAATCTTGAAATGCTGCTGTGAAAAATATCGTTTGTATTATGTATGTGCCTATGCCCGCCAGTCCAAAGGAGGAGGCGGACAAGAGGGGGTGGGCGGCAGCATTGTGGGCCCCATGGCTTAAATTAAACAAGGTTTGGTAGGAAAAATTTGAATGAGGGGCTGTTTAGGGATTAATTAATTTTCCTTTTGCTTTAATTAGTCTTTCTTGTTAGGGTTGGGGGTTATCTTCAAATTGAAATCAGATTTGGGGATCTAGAGTTTTCTTTTGGGCTCTAGGCTTGGCTAGAAATTTGGAGATCTGTTACTTCCACTCAAATTGAACTTGTATCGTTTGCTGTTTTCCTACAACTACTAGTGGAATACTTCGTTTTCTATCAGTTTTTCCTCTGTTTTTCCCAAGAAACCTGCTGTATTTTGTTGTTTTTCTGCTGTAACCAGCAGTTTTACTCACTGTTTTCACCAATTGTGGTTAGGTTTGCTTGCGAACTCAAGTATTTCCCTTAGGGTTACTTGCGAACTCAAGTATTTCCTAACAGTATGCCTGCTTAATGCATAGTACATGAATCTAATTGACTCTTTGGCATACCATCTGCACTTTCTTAAAAGTTATTTTTAATGTAATACTTATTTTTTTCTTCGTTTTGTGTGGATTTTTCCTCACAAACTAGTACCAAAGGCAGCATGCACACGTTAATTTGTTGATTGGCACACATGTTTGTAATATTTCTGTAGCCGCTGTTTTGTTTATGATATAATAATCATATCTGATTAAGATTCAGTTCATTAAAAAAAATATATTTCTATTTAGGTTTATAGGGATAGTGGTTAAATTTGATAAACATAATCTGCAATCTGTTCTCAGGAAAATTGCAAACCATGTTTAAGTTTCATTTGCAAGAAAATGAAGGGGTTTTATCCGCACTAGAATCATTTGCTATTACAATATGCAATTATATGAAATTAAATAGGTATCTAACTTATCTTAAAATGTAATTCAGGAACTAGAATATTGTTTTTTATCTCTCTTTAGATTGATCCTTTCCATACACCTTCATCTCAATATCTCCAGTTCTATATAATTATGGAAAAAATGGTCATGTTGTTTAGCAGGCTCTCTGGCAATTTTCTTGACTTTGGCGTCAATGTTCCTTAGAAAACCAATTTTTCTCTCATATATGAATTCACTTTTAAATTTGTGTACCAATTATCTTTACTAGAAAGGCTTTTTTCTTTTTTTTTTTTCAATAAGAAAGCTCAACAAACCTTTTTCGTGGTTGTCTCATTTAAACCCATCGTAGACATATACTTTATCAATGTTTAGGTTGTTCATTAATAGAATGAGTGGCCATTAGAAGCCCAAAGCGTCAGGAGTGTATTGCAAACAGAGAGATTAAAAACAAGCAGGGTTTCCATCGCGTAATCTTTTGGAGGCTTGCTGCATTTTCATTTGGGCATTGTTTGTTTTTTGGTGGGAAACTGATTTTTATAATTAGATTTTCTTATGCTGTGGTAGCTGATAAATTGTCATCCGATTTTTTCTAAAATTAAAAAAAAGTTTTAATACCCGCAACAATCTTTAAAAAAATTGATTTCTCACAGCAGATCTACAATTACCATTACAAAAAGTTTTATCCTCAGAATAAATAATTTCAAATTTATCATACAAATATCTAGCAAAAAGGTTGTATGGATGATATTGAGGGTTGCCACTTTCTTTATTGAAGCTATTTCAGACTGTTTTCTATATGCAAACCTTTTATATTTTTATTGGCGTCAAATTTTGTGTTGGGATGAGAGTTAAGGCATTTAATATGTTCTATCTACCAAAAGCATTTGTAAGAATTGCTTGAATATAGAGGGTTTGAGGGTTCATTTGCTTCCTCTAAAATATTAATGGATTCTACATGGATATGAGGCTTGTGTATCCTATTGCTTCACTTGTAATTTAAGGCTAGTCATTTTGATTGATGGGAATGATAGAGAGATTTTTTTTTTTCTGAAAAGCTAGATGTCCTAGTTTTATGCTTGCTTGAGGCTGGAACACAGGCTTATCATTTTTTAACTTTGAACAAGGTGCAGTCTGTAAAGCATGTTTATGAATCATGCCTTCCCTTCTACCTTCGAATTGCGGTGTATGATGACCCTAACTTTTGAATCGTAGGGGAAAGTACATATTTATATCCTCGTCTAATTTAGGGTATTATTAGTTATCACTTAAAGATATGTGGTATATTTCTTTTTTGTGAAAATGATTCCTTTACTTTTTATGAAGTATCAAAATGGTCCACAATTATATTAAATGACCATTTTGATCCCTCAAGTCTTTAAAAAGGAACCAAAATATTCCCACGCCTGTAAAGAGTTGAGGGACGAAAATGATACTTTAATATAATTGGAGTCATTTTTGATCTTTCATAAAAAGTTCAGTGACCATTTTGATGATTTTTTCTTTCTTTTTTGCAAGTTATTTCCTGGTGGTCGTATGATTATGTGGGAAAAATCTTAATCTTCAATATCTGATGGATCTATTCTTCTCTTCTTTTCTTTTACCAGCAAGAATGTTATGAACTGGCTAGGAAGGTGGCTGAGCTGAATTGTCAGTACACTGCACTTAGAATGGAGCTAGAGCAGCTTCACAAAGTTTTCCGGGATCTAGAAGCAGAAAATCAGCACATAGTGCTTGACTAATTTTCACTGTTCACTTTATATTTCCATAACCTGAAATTTGTTATCTATCTAATACTTTCACCTGTAATAACTCATTAAATACTATAGTTTTGCAGTATATTTTGCTCACACCTATCAACGGTCTTTCATTTCATGAAGATCATCTTTTTTTTGCATTAAAAAAAAATCATCTTGACATCCTATATTCAGTTTCTTTGAATTTGTTTGGGACAACTTTAGATGTTTGGAAAGTAGATGTGAAGTTATTGTTAAAAACAAATTTCTCAAACGGACCTTTAATATTTTCTAAATACATTCTTGTTGACAAAAATTGATCTTATTTGATCAGGATGAGCTTAGCAATATCCGAGAAGAATCATCTAGCACTTTGAAACAAGGTGTTGAAGATCATATTGTCAATATTCCTTTGAGCTCTACTACTGCCTCCACTTCCAGGTGAATTTGACCGTTTGTTCTCAACAAGTAATAGGAGGTGAAATCTCTATCTTCACTATTTTTTCCTTGCAGTTCTTAAATCAAGATTGCAAATTAACCAATATACTTTTGTAATATTTACATAATGAGAGCCTAATAAACCATTTTAGATGTAATATGTGGGATTAGTTATCTTGTTTTGAGAGGAGAGAGCTTTGATATTTATGTTAGAAATTATAAAGTTTTAGGTAGGTTGGTAACCTAGCAAGTTTTCAAGTGTTCCAAAGTCTTAACAGTTGGAGAATTCCAACTTTAACTGCACAGTGTAGTTGTTATATCTAAGAAATCATTTGGTTTGATGTTTTTTGCATGGCTAATGTTTATTGTCATAATATTTAATTTCAAAATCATGAATTTTAGATGTGCTAATCATATTTCTGGTGAATATTTTTCATTGTGGAGAAGTTTATACCTATTGAGTTTATTCTAAATTTATCAATTCACATTGTCTTCTCAGGTTACTAATGAAATTTTCCAAGCTCAGTGAGCAGACTGTGTCGATGCTAGCCTATAATTGAATAAATATATATATACTTGCAAGCCTGATTTCTTCAATAATTAAATTTTCTTTATTATATATGATACATATTATGTTCTATCTTTTTGTTCTTCATGGAATTCACTGTTGTTGTTTTAAGAATTATGTAGGCATCATCTGATTTATATTCATTTTAGAAAATGTTCTTATCTTGTTATTTTTTAACATAATTACTGCTCATTATCTTTTAAATGTTGTTAGGCTTTGTTTGGGATGACTTTCTTATCGCTTCTTAAAGCAACTTTCTAGTACAAAAGTTTTAATTTTTATACTAAAAAGCTGCTTTAAGAAGCAGTAAAAAGCCGTCCCTAACAAGCATTAGGCTTCATAGGCTTTGTTTGGGACAGTTTTTTTTGTTGCTTTTTAAAACAGTTTTTTAGTACCAAATTTTTTAACTACCAAATTTTTTTGAATTAGAAAATTTTATACTAAAAAGTCGTTTTAGGAATCAATACGAAAGTTGTCCCAAACGAAATTAAAATATTTGAACTAGAAAGCTTCTTTAAGAAGCAGTAAGAAAGCCGTCTCAAACGAAGCCTTAATGTGACTTTATCTGCTTTTTGATTAGCAACTTTAAGGCTGGAAGCAATCATTATAGATTAAGGCTTCGTTTGATATTGTTTTTTTACTGCTTCATTAAGTAATTTTTTAGTTTAATTTTTGCACTAAAAAGCTGCTTTGAAAAATAATAAGAAAATTGTCCATATGAGGACACTTTTAGGATGCAATGGTGTATTGACAACTATTTTATTAATGTTACATCATCCAGAAAACTATGTAGAATAAACCTGTATTTTATGTTATGAATCCAATATGCTATATCAATGATTTTTTTATAATTTATGGCTTAAGAGAATTGGGCAGCTTGCGGTATTTAAACCCTAAACCCTAATTAGGAGGTCATAATATCGAAGCTCGTATATGTGATGTGTTTATCAGTTAGCCTTAATGATTCGAATATCCCCCAGAAATATTAAGACTACTTTCTAACATTAGCAAATAAAAGATAATGCACAACTCTTGCACCATCTTAGCTACATCAAAAGAGTAATTTTTAAAGACTTTTGATTGTTTGTTGGTCTAAGAAAAATCTCAAACAATAAATATGCAATACCCAACTAATCCATAAGTTGTGCTTGAGAACATTGAATGACAAGAAAATGTCTACATTAGAAGACTAAGCATCTTAAGTGAGTAGGAATTCAATATTAGCAATGCCTTGGAGGTCCTTATGTAAGCACACCTCTACACGTCAGCTTGCCCACGTGTATCATCTCGTGTACTTTCTTGCATTCTTGTTCTTGGTCTGGACGACCTATTTATATAACCGGTCCTCCGTTGTCAGTAGGTCTTTCATGGTATCAGAGCAGCTATGATTGATCAATATTTGGGAGCTTTTATACCAGCCATCTCCAATCTCTCTGCCTCTCTCTGAATTCGTTGTTCTAGCTCCGTTGAAATTCATGATTTTCAATCTCAAGACTCTCGTTCCAACCTAACTAACGTTGGATACGTACGCCATATGGCGCATTCAACTTCTACAACATTTTTCAGCAAATGATTTTTCCGGTCGCCTCACCGAAACCACTCTTTGCCCGTCCAATCCTTCCAATTTCGATCACCAACTCTAAAAATTAATTGATTTACAATGATTTTCTTTAAGAATCTCCATCAACACTATTAGTTTTGTAAGTATTAAAGCAGGGCAAATCACACTTAAAGTTGTTATCGAGAAAGTAATATTTTAAAATTATTATAATTATTTTGGGTCATATTTAGATCAATTAAGATAAATATATACACATTTTATACTGGAGACTTGAACCTAAGACTTATTGATTGGTAATCAAAGCTTTCAATAAACAGATCTATAAAAAGCGGTTTTTTAAGTATAAAATATTTTTAAAAGTAAAAGAGAATTATAATTATAATTTGAAAAATAAAGTAATAAAAAAACGGTAGCAAACGGATATCATCGAAAGCTTCTGTACGACTCTTTGGCATCATTTTGCATATATTTCATTAATTTAATACTATTCTGTCGCGGGCATATTTAAATAATAAAAATGAGACAGCGAAGGAAAGGGGAATGAATTAAAAGATTCACAACCGTTGATCTTAAGATCTCTCTGCCAGTTTTTTTTTTTTTTTTTATATCGCGGCTAACAGTTGGCGCCGAAACACCAATATTATTAGGGCTTCTCTGCCCTGCTTCGATTCAGCAAGTAGGGCTTCGTGGCTTTTCTCCGCATGATTACGTGGTGGACGAGTTTTCACCGCAATCATGAGAGCTCGGGTGGTTGTTTTCCCCATTAAAGGAAGGAATTGGTGCTTTAGCCGGTCCCTCGATCCCGCCGCCGCGCTTGAATCCTCTTCGGCGCCGCAGCAATTGAGGGATCTCTTTAGGAACATCACGTCCACGCGAAGATCGGTCCCAGAAAACGCCGAGATCGTTGTGGACTTTGTGTCGGAAAAGGTCTTTTGATTGATAAATGATAGAATTTTCTTGGAGCTGCGCTAATGTTTTCTTATCGCGTATATTATGTTAATGTAAACTAGATGAATCGAGCATGGGTTACTCTGGAGAAGGCTCCAGAGGCCACATTGAAGAGTAAACTGCACAGGTGTGCCATTTTTTAGCTTTGCTTTTAAGTGGGGGAAAAATATCGATTTTTTTTTTTTTTTATATTCTGATTGTGTTAGTTACACGCTTGATGTTGATGTGATTTGATGCAGTTTGGGTTTGTGGCTCCTGTCGAGAGTGAAGCCATCTGAAGTGTTCTTGAAATCTGTTTCTAAGGATATTACGGAAGTTGAAATCACCTATCCAGCAAGGTGAGTTATCTCTGCATTTCTGTTTAGTTTAGTGCTGCTGGATGAGATTTTTTTCCCATGGTGGAATAGAGAAGATGGATGTTTGGTTGATTTTTCATCCAGTTTTTTAATTAGATAGAGCATAGTTCAAAAAATGATAGTTGTTTAGCTAATCACTGCATCATTTTCTTTCCATTACTACTGCTATCAGCTTTTAATGTGATTTCAGGATGAAGATACTCACATATCATCACCATTAGTTTTATCACAACTATTTGGGGTCAACTTTATACAACAACAACAACATCAAGCCTTCATCCCACTATGTGGGGTCGGCTACATGAATCCTTTTTCTTCATTTTGTCTTGTCAAGAGTTAAATTCTCATTTAAATCTAATAAATATAGGTAATTTCTAATATTTTCTAACCAAGTCTTTTTAGGTCTACCTCTACATTTCTTAATATAAGTTAAATTAATACATCTACTTTCCTAACTGGGTCATCGGAAGACCATCATTTTATGCGACCAAAACATCTAAGGCGACTCTCTCTAATCTTATATATCACTGGAGCTACTCTAACCTTTTCATGTATATGCTCATTTCTTATTCCGTCTCTAAGAGTAAAGCCACTCATCCACCTGAGCATCCTCATCTCTACAACACTTAACTTAATATTATACTTCTCTTTTAATGGCCAACATTCTACACCATAAAGCATTGCAGATCTAACCACCATATTATAGAATTTTCCCTTTAGTTTGAGGGGAACTTTTCTATCACACAACAAGCCCGAATCATTCCTCTATTTCAAACATCCAACTTGAATTGTACTAATATTATCCCCATCTATTTCATTATCACTCTGAACAATAGACCCAAGGTATCTAAAACGTGTACTCTTATTAGTACTTGATAACTCAAAGTTACAATCCCTCACAAGAACTATTATTTCTAAAATTACACTCCATATATTCAACTGTTGGGCTTCTTTTTCTTGCGATCACACCTTCATGTGATTTTGTCCGAGACTTCTGTGTTTGATGATATGCTACCATTTGTCCAATGTGGTCGGATTAGGCTGATTAGCTAGTATAATTTATGGTTTCAGTGGGAGCTTTCTATTAGATTTTCACAAACACATGATAATTCAGTACCCTTGATTATGACAATGCTATTATTCTAGCTTTTTTTTAACTTGAATAGTGCAACGATGTTCTTGACTTAACAATATATGAAAAGCCTAGATGCTCATGACTTAACTATACGGAAAGCCTAGTTTTAGTGTGACACATTCTACCAGAATTATAGATTCAGACTATACCAGTGTTTTGTCGATATGCTGCTCATGGTGCTTTTTTGGTAATCTGTATCTTCACTTATTTTTGGCTGCTGCAGCTATAGTACTCTTCATATAAGTGGATTTCAAGAAGGATTTCTAGAGCTCGCTACAAGTTGTTGGAGGAATTATCTTCTTTATGGTTCTTGATGCCAACGATGCCTTCACTAAGGGCTTTTGATTTTACGTTGTTGACAAGAACATTCAGCTGGGTAGATGCGCGCCATGTTGGTTCTATTTTATGTAGCTATAAATGTTCTAGCAAAATTTATGCTTATGATACTTGCAGTGTTCTCATCTCTACACTAGAAACCATTTGTAGGCATTTGATATGGCATTTTTATATCATAAATAGCCTTCTCTCCATACTTCTTTTTTAGCTTAATACTCTTGAATTATTTTAATTTCATGTTTAAATTGCATGTCTTTTTCAAAATCTGCAGTTTGAATCCTCGTCTTGTTCGCAGAAGATTGCGACATATAGCTATGAGGTAGCAATTTATCTTTACTGTTAGCATGCAAATATATTATAGCTTACTGTTTACTTACCCTCCATTGTCTATAATATCACAATTATCGGAGGTAGGGGATCTGCAATTCATAGGAAGCATTTGTATGGCTCAGTTACTTTACTTCCCTTAACTTCAGTTCTCACTGTAAGTACAACATTATATAGTAATTATACTCTTGTCTTATGCTAAAATCTCTCCTTTTTTTATCTTCGTAAATGCTGCCATGTTCCTTCTTTGAAGGCATGAGTCTGTCTTTTGTTTCTGCATGAGTCCCTTGACAATGTAAGTGCTGTTGCAACTCTTCATTGCATTTTGAATGGAAGCTGCATCGTGAATGTTAAAAAAAATATTTTTCTTGCATTTGGATTTACATTTTTAATTACTTTTTTATATTATTTTCCTTCAATGAGCAATTTCTGATGGCTTGTCTAATTGCACCAAACCTAATTGACATCAATATTTATGCACAAGAAAGTTTACTGTAAGTGGACACAATAATTAGGAGGAGAATACATATTATATTTCCTTTAATGAACTAAATGAAAACTGAAACAATTTTAAGTTTTAAGGGATGTTCTTAAGCTTTTACACTTGTTGGGAAGATTAATAAGAATATGGTAGGAATTTGTTAGACTGGTCTAGCCGATCCACACGGGACCGACTTTGGCGGAAAAAGGTGGAAGTGTCCACCTCTCCTATACAAGCCACACAAGCCGCAAGGATTAGGGAGTTGTTTTGGAAGGATTTTTGAGGGATTTGGGAGGGAAATTTGAATGTAGGGACTGTTTATAGATTTCTTTTTGAATTGTACACATTAAATAGTTGGTTTTCCTAGCGTTAGGGCATCTTGAATTTGTCTGAAATTTGAGATCTCATAGTATTTCTTTGGGCTCTAGCGGCGTCTAGAGATTTGTGAGAGATCGATCCTCCTCTCGAATAGAGGATCTATTGTTTCTTCTTATTTTCTTCTGTATTTTGTTATCTTGCAATAAATTACTGTTTTTCACTGGTTTTGCATCTAAATCGGGGAGTTTTCTCGCTGTTGTTGCTCTCTTGATAGGATTTACTTGAATCTTCAAGTGTTTCCGATCAAAATTATAGTGAATAGTTGTTAAATGTTGAAGTTATTGAGGTGAATAGGGTTACTGATGAGATAATTGCTTTAAGTTAATTATTGGTAAGCATGTTATGAATGTACTTTGTGCTTATGTTACTTAAATTGGTAAAACAGATGGTCTACAAAACTAATATTTGGCTGAAGTAGAGGGGCTGCTACAACATATTATTTGTGGTGACTAAAATGGAGTTGTAGGTTTTATTAGGATGGGTTAATAGGGGGTTTATAATGATTATGAAATATGAGAGAGAAATATGATGAAAAAGATTGTACTTAAATTCATGTAAATAGGTGACTCGCAGTTTTTAACAAATACTTAAAAAACATCAAAAGCATATTTTACATTCAAAAGTGGAGCCAAAAAAATAACTTCGTCATCATCATATTTTTGACTATTATGACAATGTGTAGCTACTTAATCATTGATTGTTTTTTCTTTTTAAAAGAAAGAAAAATACGCTCGCCAAGGTTATTAGGTGATTAACGAAGAAAACTGACTACAAAATGTAAAATATTAGCTAGATATTATTGACCTTTTTTTTGGCGTCGATCATCTGCACCGCATACCTCATAGGATCACCTGCACTTCAGCAGCTACAGGGTAGATTAGAGGAGCACAAAGTTGTTCATCTTCATCAACCCTAAATCCTCGTGTTGGCTCATCTTAAATTTTGTTTCTATTTTTTAACTGATTCAAACAGCTTGTGGTATTTTTTCTTTTATTCTTCTATTTATCTTTTAGTTCATTCATGCACATAGTTCCAAAGAGGAATTGATATTTCTAATTTAATGTACTTTTAATCTGTCAGGCCCGATGAAAACTTTCATTGGTGCCAGGTGAAATACAGAAGTTGAAACCATTTCCTTGTTTGTACTAATTAAAATGATTTGAATTAATAAGAATATATAATGCCATATACACTTTATTATTTTTATTATTCATATATATCTGAAATTTAGATATTGTGGTTTTACAGAATAAAATGGTCATGATGTATGCAAAACTCAGACCCTTAAATGCATGAATATGAAATGAGAAAACATGATTTCTTATTTCTTTGACATGTTTTTATATATCTATAGGTTTTACCACTGCCAAACGTACCATTTTTCTGGATCTTGTTCCGTGCATATTCTCATTGGAAGGCTCTCAAGGTAAAAAGACAAATAGTGGTTGCATTTCACTCTATTGTGCTATACTACATTCGTTTGCCTTATGCACCAGATTCTATGATTTCAAAGGGCTGGACAGTTGAGAATAGATTGATCATCAATGAAACTGATAATAATATAGCCTGAAATATATATATATATATATATATATATATATATATATATATATATATATATATATATATATATATATATATATATATATATATATATATATATAAACTTGATGCTTATTCAGTATGACTTTTTTGTATCAAACAAGTCAGTTTCCTTCAACTTATTTTCTAAAAAAATTGTGAAATTTCAAAAGAATTATTTTTTCTGTTAATTTTGCACTTTGATTCCAAGAATTCATTAATGCATGCATTTGGAGAATCGTGTATTTGTTGCAGAAATTTTTAAAATGATTCAATCTCGCTGAACTAATACTTCATTTTATACCACTAACAATGGAAGATTCATAATGCCGATTTCAAATAATTGAGGACAAGGCTAATGATTCCATTAAAGTATCTATGAAAGTGTATTTTGACCAATATATCAAACTTTCAAATTTGATATCTGAGAATATTATGCGGGTTTAAGATGAAGTCAAATAATTATGGATGAAACATTAGACCATTGAATTCAATTCAACAATATTTGCTCCGACCAGTGCATCAAACTCTCAAATTTGCTATTTGAGAATGCTATGAGTGTCAAAGATGAGGTCAATTAAAATTCTCACTTTTGAAAACATCCAATCACTCTACAGAGCTTCAAATCATTTTGAAAATCACAACAAAATCACTCATAGGCACTCCTACCAATGCATCAAATAATAAATTTGAGATTTGAGAATGTTAATCACTCATGGGTGAATGAACTCAATTTTTCCCAGGTAAAAAACTATATAATGACTAAGAAATGAGCAATTATAATAATAAAACTTCACAAATTTTAGTCTTTTTCAAATTCAAGCTAATTCGTAATGCTCTGATGAACGTGTTAAGTGCCACCGTTCTTGGAAGAATGAATAATCATTTTGAAAATTCATAAACACTCTCAAATGTAAAAATTAAATTTATATGTACATAATGCTTCTTAAGAGAGTCGCCTTGCCTATAAGGGAAGGTCATAAATTACTTATTTCAAGTTCGATCCTCCTTGCGAGGACTGGTGACGCAGGGGCTCTGGAAGGTCTCAACCCGAGCAACCAAACTAGACCAGCAGATGCACCTATAGTCTGGGTCCGCACCCAATGATATTGGGTCCGACACACTTTACCGTCAGGAGTTCCTGAGGTCTTATAGACCACATTATGTACTCTATTTATAGGCACCTCTTTTGCTCTTAGGAGATAGAATTTGTATAGTGTTCTTTTCAGCCAAGCTGAAGACGGTTTCCTGTATCCTGGAATTGGCGAAACAGGTGGTGAATTGCCATTATATGTATCTTTATGAATTCTTTTAAATTTCTTCTCCCTAGTCCTGCCGTTTTCTTGTATGTTTTGTTTTTCTTTCTTGGACAGGTCGGTGTCATCTGGTATCAGAGCTAACCAGGCCAAGATTCTCCAAAGAATTCACCGCCCGTAGTGAGTTCTTGCGGTCTGTCCAACCGTAGAAATCCTCATCTCCGGCGACCAAGAAAGATGCCACCAAGGAGAGGGGTTCCAAGAACCAACCAAGAATAAACCATTGAGGAGCTAAGGAGGGAGATTCAACGACTACAAATGCGACTGGTTGCCGTTGAGGTCAGCCAACAAGGAGATACTCAAAATGACACAGAAGAACCTCCACCCGGCGAGACAGAAGAGAACCCGTTTCATCATGAAGAATCAAGTGGAGACGATGATGTCCCTTTAAGACATTTCCGACGTGAACCAAGGCGACTGTCGCACAATTTTGTCATACGACTTGATTTGCCCGAATTCGAAGGACGGCTAGACTCGGATGAATTTATCAATTGGTTACATACCATTGAAAGGATTCTAGAGTATAAAGAAATTCCACAAGAACGTATAGTCAAGCTTGTAGCCATCAAGCTCAAAGGTAATGCTTCCTTGTGGTGGGAGAATTTAAAACGGATGCGGCAACGGGAAGGCAAATCCAAGATTACTACGTGGTCAAAGATGATGAAGGAGCTTCAACGGAAATTCGTGCCAATGCATTATCGCCAAGAAATGTTCCTCCGCCTTCATAATATTCAACAACACAAAATGTCGGTTGAAAATAATGCCGCCGAATTCGAACAATTGGGGTTAAAATGTCAATTAGAAGAACCTGAAGAAAACACCATCGCTCGATTCTTGGGAGGGCTTAATCCGGCTATTGCCAACATCGTACAATTACAACCATATTGGACCTTAGCCGATGTAATCAATATCCAACTAAAGGTGGAGAAGCAGCTAAAACAAAAGAGGCTGATGGGTGGAGACTCCACGGGCGAAACCAGTGCACGTTCGGCTTCAAACCTAGAGCAAAAATCCAACATCGCTACCAACTCCGCGACTCCGTTAAAGCCGAGTTTAAATCCCTGAGCAGCTGCACCCATAACCTTTCTTGTTAGGAAATGTTTCAAATGCCACGAATTTGCTCACATCGCATCCAATTGCCCAAATGGAAGGCTAGTTACACTAGTCGAAGAAATGCCGTTAGAAGAACATCTGTTAGAGGAGCTGCTATGTGGATCACAGACAACCGACCAACTAATTTCAGCTGACGAGGGTGAACTTCTTGTCATTAGACGCCTACTGAATACCTAATACCTGCTGGAACAAGAATGGCTAAGGCATAATATTTTTCGCACAAGGTGCACGGTTCAAGGGAAAGTTTGCAACCTTGTGATAGATAGCAGAAGCTGTGAAAATGTGGTTTCATCTCTGATGATAGAAAAATTGAATATACCTACACAACCACACCCGCAACCCTATCAACAAGGGTGGCTCAAGAAAGGCAATAAAATTTCAATCAATAAGTAGTGTTGGGTACAATTTTCTATTGGTAAGAGTTTACAAGAACAAGTGTTATGTGATGTTGTTCCTATGGATGCGTGCCACATCCTCTTAGGAAGACTGGCAATTTGATCGGAAGACGATTCATGACGGCTATAAGAACACATTCATTCTTCCACAACTGTCGAAATATGGTACTGATACCATTCAAAGGAGACCGTGTGACCGAACCATCTCCAGGAAAGGTTCAACCAACGTCTAAAATTGAAGTTGTAACTTCCGCACTGTTGTTGCAAAGCCTCAAGGAAACTCAATATGGATTAATGTTGATTGTGGTAACCGAAAACGAGGCCCGAGCCTCCACCACCAACGAAAGTACAGGAGTTGCTGCAAGAATTCAAGGCGGTTTTTCCTGAACAACCGCTAGGAGGACTACAGCCCATGAGGTCATCCCTAATAGGCCCACATATCGTATGTCACCTAGAAACTATGAGGAACTACAACGACAAGTTGATGAGCTAATCAAGGCAGGATTCGTCAGACTGAGTGCTAGTCCATGTGCTGTCCCCGCTTTACTTGTACCAAAGAAAGACGACACGTGACAAATGTGCATTGATAGCCGAGCCGTCAATAAAATCACCATCAAGTACCGATTCCCAATTCCGCGAGTTGACAATATGTTTGACCAGCTATGTGGATATGCACTATTTTCAAAGATCGATTTAAGAAGTGGCTACCATCAAATCCGCTGAGGCCAGGAGACAAATGGAAAACATCATTCAAGACAAGGGACGGATTGTACGAGTGGATTGTCATGCCATTTGGACTATCTAACGCTCCGAGCACTTTCATGCGATTAATGAATCAGGTTTTCCAACATTTTCTCAATAAATTTTTGATTATTTATTCTGACGATCTTTTGATATATAGCCGCAACCTGGAAGACCACATAGGACATCTTTGGCATGTTTTTCAAGTCCTTCGAGATCAAAAACTCTTTGCCAACACCTCCAAATGCGAATTTATGTTTAATACAATCAAGTTCTTGGGTTTTATAGTTTCTCCGGAAGGGTTGCAGATGGACCCGGAAAAAGTAAGAGATGTTCAAGAATGATCAACCCCTACTAACATGAATGACGTCCGACGATTTCATGGGTTAGCCTCATTTTATAGGCGATTCATTGAGAACTTTAGTACTATCGCTGCCCCATTAACATAACTTTAAAGAAACCACAATTTTTATGGGACAAGAAGACACAATATAGTTTTGATCAACTTAAGGTACTAATGACCACAGCTCTGGTTTTAATCCTACCAGATTTCACTCAACTTTTTGAAGTGGAATGCGATGCTTCTAACATCGGCATAAGGGCTGTGTTAAGTCAAGGCGGACATCCTATAATCTATTTCAGTGAGAAGCTTAACGAATCACGACAGAAATACTCGACATACGACAAGGAATTCTATGCCCTTGTTAGGGCCCTTTAATATTAGAGCCATCACTTGCTTGCCCAGGAATTTTTCTTTTTCTTAGATCAACAGGCCCTCAAACATTTGCAAAATCAAAATAAATTAAAAGGGAGGCATGCCAAGTGGATGGAATATTTATCATCATTTCATTTTTCCTTGAAGTATAAATCGGGCAATACTAATCAAGTAGCTGACGCCCTTAGTAGAAGGTTTCTCTTACTAAACACATTGCAAGTCAAAACCGTGGGAATAGAAATCATCCAAGAACTATATAACAAGGATCCTGACTTTCATAATATTTGGGAACAATGCCTTCAACAACCATTTAAGTTTTTCGATATCTATTTTTTGGAAACAGATTATGCATTCCCCAATAATCCATTTGAAATGCAATTATTACTGAAAATCATAACGGAGGACTAGCTGGACACTTTGGGCGAGATAAAACCTTAGCTATTATTAAGGAACACTTTTATTGGCCTCTTCTTACTAGGGATGTGGACAAACACATTAAGAGATGTCAGGTTTGTATATGAGCTAAGACAACACAACACAATTCCGGGTTATACATGCCTTTACCCAGACCGGAAGCACCATGGGTAAACGTCAGCATGGATTTCGTATTGGCTTCCCCTCACACAAAGGAAGAAAGACTCTATCATGGTAATAGTTGACCGGTTTTCAAAAATGGCACATTTCGTGGTCTGTCGAAAAACATTGGATGCCTCGCATGTAGTTAGACTTTACTTTCAGGAAATTGTACGCTACACAATATACCAAAAACAATCACCTCAGATAGGGATGTTAAATTCCTTAGCCATTTCTGGAGAACCTTATGGTCCAAATTGGGAACAAAGCTATAATTTAGTTCTACGGCACACCCCCAAACTGATGGACAAACATAAACTGTGAATAGAAGTTTGGGAAATCTTCTCAGATGTTTTGTAGGGAAAGACATTCGCCAATGGGATGAGATTTTGGGGCTAGTGGAATTTGCTTACAAAAGATCTAGAAATCAATCCACGAATCACAACCCTTTTGAGATTGTGTACGGACAAAACCCAAACGACCCTTTGGACTTAATACCCCACATTACCATCACAACTTCCCACGTAGATGTTGAACGTCGTACCAAAGAGATCCGCAAGCTTCACGAACAAGTTCAACAACAAATTCAAAAGCAGAATGCCAAATATCAAAAGCAAGCGAACAGGTCAAGACGACAAGAAGACTTCAAAGTGGGAGACTTAGTATGAATCAGATTAAGCAAGGAAAGATTTCCAACACTAGGATGCAACAAACTCAAAGCCAAAGTAGAGGGACCTTTCCGTATCCTTAAACACATTAATGAAAATGCATTTCAATTAGAATTACCTGGAAGTCTACAAATCTCACCTACTTTTAATGTTGCAGATCTCTCTCACTATTATGAAGATAAGGAAGAATGCAATGTAGCAGCCAACAACATTCAAGGACCAAAGACATCAGTAGGACATAAATTTCCAACCAAGGATACCGAACCCACCACTATAGCAGGATCGTTTCAAGGCCGGGGGAATGATGCAACCCATGACTACTGACAATTATCCTTTAGTCAAGTTTGGTTGACTAACTCCTTTGACTAAGTAGATAAGTGAGCATAACAACTTAGGTTGATGGAACCATGAAATCTTAATTGAGTTCGTCATAATTCCCGTGCCATTCACTTTAAGTGTAGAATGATAAATTTCAAATACCAATATCAAATTTGTTGCAATTATACACAAGATATTTAGTATCTATCTAACATTAACCTTAATAAAAAAAATTCTCTCTGTGAGGGGTAATTAAACATTGGGGCTTGTGCCTATGAGAAACTTAGAACTAGATTATGAAGTTTTTGCAAAATGATGGCAAAATCTTTTGGTAGTGTCTTATCTTCCAATCTAATCTAACTTCCAAAAATTTGACTTAGAACACATCCTAAATTTTTAGAGTTCACACTTGTCATGTAAACTTGATTGTTTATTAGAAATAAAAAAAGTGAAGCACAACCAAAAATTATTTGTGCAGAAATCTGAGATAATGTTTGAATAATTATGGGATGTATTTAATGATTTATGCATATGTAACAAGCGATCATTTCAAAATGCTTCAAGCTTATCTTTAGTGATATGTGGCATTATTAGTGTTATTAAAAATTATTTGTCATAGGCCCTCTGGATCTTTTTTTATCTTGTGGAGTTCATTCCAATCCATTTGCATTGTGGTGCGTATTGTATTTTCCTTCTTTCCAACCTTTATCAAATTCATATTTCTATCCCTATCCTTATACGTATTCCATTCCATTCTCTCATCAACCCTTTATTTGTAGGAGTTTCATGCACCCACCCGTTATACAATATGTGTCGAACTTCCTCCTCAATATTGCATCATCCTTTTCTAGCTTGTATTTTACTCTCTCTTTTGATATTAGTTTTATTACCTGAAGAGATTTGGTGGTATGCACGTAATCATTGATTTTATCTTGTTTAGGGAAGCAGAATATGCTTGCTTGTTGATTATTGTTCATTTTTTTCTTTGAATGTACTGACTAATTTATTTTCTGGTATTTGTTTTCTTAGGGAAGTGAGCGATTACTACTACTTGTTTCAGATTGCTCAAGGACATGGAGTTCGATTACCAGCAATGAGGAGGGGAATGGTTCCAAGGATGAAAGTGATCATGGAGCCAAAGCTACGCCCAAGTCTCCATGGGTAAGTTTATTAAGATGACTGATTACTTGTTCTATTTCACTCAAAAATCAAATCAGTAAGCATTTCTTTTAAAAGCTTTATGTTAGAACTGTGCGGTTACATGTAAATCGGAGAACAGGAGCAAGTAGCATTTTAGTAGGGTGCATCTTTTATGTATTGTGGCAATTATACCCTTTTCTGCTTCATCTAGTGGTTTAGATTGACTTAATTTTTCAATCATCGGCCTTCTACAGTATTTTTTGTTCCATCCTGATCTTATTGTAGGTTCCTTTGTTATGGGATAATTTAGGGCATTCTTTGGTTGTAGGTGATACAAATAAGCTCAAAGCTATTTTGAAAACTTTTTTGCACCTTGTATATATAGCATTTTCGTTGGTTGAGTTTTGTGAGAAATTATTTGGAAAACTTCTCTTCCATAGAGGGAGATACCTCGCTCTCAAGTGCAAATCAGTTGAAGTTGAAATTTCATTTCTCTTCAAAGGACGTAGAAAGATAATTGTATTCACTAAGCTTAGCTTTAATTAGGTTACTGGTTACATTATGCTCACTTTCTTAGATTTGGTTCTTTTTTTCTAGGGACCATTAGTCTCTAAAGCATGCACTAGTATAATGTCAATATCGATGCTGTAACCTAATCAACAGATCCTCCCTTATGAATGAAACAAATGATTGTTTTACTTTGTTAAAATGTTAAAATTAGATCCACATGCGCTACCCACTACCATAATTGGCGTCCAGTTCTTCTCGCATCATCAGTACTAAGGTCCTGTGTACATATCCTCCTGGCAAGGAGATTAGACTAGTGGCTTTCAATCTTAGCCTCTTCCACTACAGTTTTGGGAGTCAGTCATGCTCTGCTGCTGCCTCGAACGATTGTGAAGTAGATATAGGATGCATTTTGAACGTTGCATTGTGTAGCCATGTCTACGGCTACCACTTATAGAGCAGATGTTTTTAGCTGACTGACCACACTTCCTCATGGTTTCCCATTCACTGACTGGTGCAGTTGCTCTCAAATGTTGAAAATTTGGGTGAAATTGAATGAGAAACACGAGCATATCTCTAGTCAATAGCTACAAGTTGATAAGTGATGAAAAGGAACAGGTTTAGGTAGCGAAAATAAATTGGAGCTATTGATATATTTTTTTTTGAAAAGCTCACGAACCTATGTGAAGTTAGCAATTAATAGTTGTGAGGCATTTTTCACAATAGAATACACATGCCACATGTACTAATTATTGTGGTTCGGCTTGATTGCATTGATTTAATGTAAGTATGTTAGAATCCACGCATAAAAAGGACAATAATTTACAAAAAATCTCAAAATAGTCCCCAAACTATTTTTGTATTGTCAATTTAGTCCCCGAGTATCAAGTTGACTCAATTTGGTCCCTTAACCATACAAAATTAATCCCAAATTGTCCCTCGTATTATAATTGTGATATAAAATTGATCCCAATTTAGTTTTCAACTTTATAAATTGATCCAAATTTAGTTCCAGGAGAATAATTTTAGATCAATTTTGTCATTTTCTTAAGGATTTTCACCTGTGCCAAAAAATTATGAAAACTTCATGTAATTAAAATATTACACTATCAATGCTATGACTAAGACAGTTTATGATTTGAACTTATATTGACTTCAGGGAAAAAATTTGGCAGAGCCAATATGCGGGTTGTTACAAAGACTGCGTGTGATAACTCATGGGTACGTGAGGAAGCACATAATTGTGTGTTGCAGTTTGCGAGAGCGCAGTGCTCAATGCGAACGAGTCATGATAAGTGTTTGAGGACTACATGATGCGGGAACTAGGGCATCGCAGCTAGAACCTTTGCATGCAGCAAGAAGCCCTAGTGTAATGTGAAATAAAGAAGTCGGGGGCATGCGCAGTGCATGTAAGCACATAATTGTGCTCTACAACTTATAATGGCGTAGTGCTCAATGCAAGGGAGCGACAATGAGTGCTTGAACACCACACAATGCGGTAACTAGGGCACTACGGCAAGCGCCATGGCAGAGTGGGATGAAATATACTCATTATGAGAATTCGCTAAGTAGAATAGTAAAGATATAGTAAAAAGAATTATGAAGGATGATTAAGAAAGATTTAATGCGAGAAGACTAGGAATGTTGGTAAGAAACTTGGAAAGTTTATGAGACGCTTTAAGAAGGATGCATTGGGGATAGGAAAGCTGATTATGAGGTTTTTATTAGAATCCATGAACTTATGGCGAAGTTGCAAAGTTTTGATTGGAAATAATGAACTTATGGAGGCACAACAATCCTTACAAAATGGGCTTGAGTACTGTAGGACTTCAGCTATAGTGTACCCAGTGCAAGCTTTCAGTTGTGAAAGCAGAAAACGGTGACAGCATAATCAGCTAACTTGAAACCTGGTTGTGAAATTTTAACAGGAGATTGTTTTTTATTTGCAGTTGCACATTTTTTGAAAGAGCATTAGCACGATAGGATTATCAGAGAGACATCAGCTGGGGACTTTCAAAACCATGCGGATTTCACAATTTTAATGAACTTCCTTGCAGAATTGGGAATTTTTCACTTGAAAGACAGCAGGGAAGTCCATTTGAAAGCGGGAACGTTGTGTATGCAAACTCCTGATGCCTTTAGGGTTTAGGGTTTAAGATTTAGGATTTAAACAAGATAAATTAAACATGAAAATGTGGCTAAATTATGTTTCTCCTATATCAATCACATCATGGAAGAGTCGGCAATGCTTCTACATCATGTACATTTTTCTTACCACCCTCGACATAATGATTATTTTTTGCTGCCCCATTCATCTTAGTGGGTTTTGAATGGTGGAAATGAAGATAATGGATGTCGTAAACACTAGGAAGGATGGATTGAACTCCTGTTTTCATTTTTATTTAGATGGTTAGTCGCTACCAATCTTAAGGGTGTCAAATGGGCCATAATTTTATGTGATGGGCTGACCCTCATGCTCACAGAAGCCATATTTCTAATGGCCTTAGTGTTGGTCCCTTAGCCAATTCAGGAGCTGTTTAGTTTGCTTAAACGTGAATTTAGACTAAAATGAATGCAATGTACTTGAAGCTCTACCTGAACAGATTTTAGTCGATTTTAATTAAACTAATAGTGTGAATTTATTTATTTTTATTGGAGAAATATATCATTGTGTAAACAAACTAAGTAGTCCTTAATCGATTTCCCCTCTAAGCCTGTCACCAATTTTGGCTAGCCCAAGCTGATGATAAAGTTTGGATGCCTTTGCTAAACGGCATTTTTTTGTTGTGACAAACCCAAAATACATCAGTAAAAGGAAAAGAAAACAATGTCCAAAGAATAGACAACCAAAACAAAGGCAAACAAGCCAACCAAACGGACTCAGTAAATGACAAGAGGCTCCCTACAGCCACCCCGTAGTCAAACAAGGACCATCCAAAGACGTCAACAACCCCTAAACCACAAACCACACAGACAATCATAGAGCACGAGAGTATTACTTTCATGGTTGCCAACAAGCCAAGGTCAAGAAGGTGATGAACAAAGAGCTGCCTGCCTCATCATTCGTCCAAAACACCAAAAAACTCTACAAAATAGAAGCGCACAACATCGAAAGAGATAGGGTCAACCAAAAGGACTATCTCTTCTTTGCTAAATGACCTTAAGTAGCCCAGTTGACACCTGTACTAGCAACTCTCTCTCTCTCTCTCTCTCGCATGAGCGCAGATTCTCTCTATCTCTCTGCATAGAATCAATCAATCAACTACACATTTATTTAATTTGTATTATTTTCCTTTATTATAGGTGCTAAAACCCTCTGAAGAGCTCGAGAAACTTCTTGTTGAATGGAAGTCTGGTGATGGAGTTAGAAGCTGCACTATCAATGCCATTTGCGAAGAGTACAGTCTGGATAATAAACACGTCTTGAAGTTTAAGGATTCTCTGTGATCGCATTGGTTTGCCCTCACAGTCCCACAACCTTTTGCTTTGCTACGATGTAAATTCATAACTATGCCTTTGTTTTAGTTCTACAATTGTAGAACTAATTTTGCATGCACGTTCAGTGTTAATTTAGCATAATTATTTCAGCCAAATTTGTTGAATTAGTTTTGCAGACCTGTTCTGTGTGTTAATTTACTTGAATAATTACAGCGTTTTATCATCATTTGCTGTAGAGTTGACTGCCAATATATTACATTGAATCAAAACGCTTATTCACAAAGCTGGGAAGCATATTGTGTCACCACATTTTGAAGATGTTTGATGCCTTTGATTAGGATGAGTTTTAAATAGGAAGTTTTCAGGTGTGGAACCAGAAAGAGTACAGGGTGGGTAATTGAGAACCCTGAAATAATTTTTTTCTTAGAAAAATAAATATTTAAATTATTTTTTTTTCATTTTCAATAAATACAGTTGTCCAATTTTTATGAAAATAATTTATTTATTTATTTTGTAGATAAGATTATGCATTTCACATTTTTATTTTGCCTATCCTCTAGAAGAGCGGTTGGTTCCATCCCTTCGAATTATCATAACTAATATATAAATATATATATTTCGATCAAATTTTGATTATGATTTGTTTATTTTTTTAATGTAATGTAAGAATTGATTGATTATTATTGGTCTGTTGGTCGGGGGCTTTGATTATCAATTTAGAGGTTTTTGATTTGCTTGTGTATGTTGTGTATGTGAGTTTGTTTTAATTAGCATAAGTGTTTTAAAAAAATATTCTTAATTATAATTATCACAAAATAATTATTTTTTAAAAATTATTATAATTAAAATTTGAAATCTTATAATGAATTAATTATTCTACGAAGATCCCGAACGTTGTTCGAAGATCAACCAGAATGGTTGGTACAGCATCTCGATGCTATTGATATGTCGTATTCTGATTGATTTCTGAATAATATTCTGCTTTTGATATCTATATATAATAATTTGAATAATTTCTCTTTATCATGTCGAGCCAACTCCAACGATTATATAGTTTTGATTGGGCTACTCAAGGTCAAATATGCTGAGTAATAACAGCGACATGCAAGATATTTGCACCTTGTAGCAGAAATTGAACTAGTTTGTGAACCTCTTCCATGCTTGTTCCAGGAATTTGTCATTTTCTTTTATTTGGGTTATTAACAATGAAGGATCTTTGTTAGTTCATAATTTGCTCCTTCCATCTTGTTAATTTGCTTCTATCATATTTTGGATCTTTTAGGTAGCTGCTCAAAAAGAATTTTTATAAAATTTATTTTATAATATTTATCCTATTCATTTATCTACTTATTTGCTAAAATTAGACTATGGTATTATAATTATATGAATTCATGGGAATATTCATTTTTCATCAAGCTATAACTCTTATAATCCTTCAATCATTTTAGTTTTAATATAATTTGGCCACACTATGAGAACTTGAAGAAACTCAAGATGCAGATAGAAAGAAGAGAAGTAAAAGAGTATTTTCGTATATCTCTGTACAAGACAGCTGCTCTTTATATAGAGCAGATTATGTAAACTAGACTTTGTTTAATTACAAAAGAACCTATGAAACTTCTAGATATCATAAACAGTTATCTTAGTCCTAATATGTCCCGTCAAATTGATGGATCTTGAATGATTGTCAATTTGAGATGAAGTTGATGAAACCTTGGAGTAGATAACGGCTTGGTAAGTATATCAGCCACTTGATCAATTGTGCTGATAGGATGCAAATTAATGTTATTTTGTTGAATATGATCACGTAGAAATTTTTGATCAATTTCTATGTGTTTAGTTCTGGAGTGAAACACCGGGTTATTGACTAGAGCAATGGCCGACATGTTGTCACAATATAGGTTCGTAGAGTATGCCTGCGAGATATCGAAATCTGCTAACAGTCTTCTTAGCCATATTATATCTGAAGTGAGAGCAGCAAGCGCGCGGGATTCTGATTCCGTGGATGATCTTGACACCGTGCGCTGTTTCTTCACTGTCCAAGACACAAGAGTTTCGCCTAGGAAGGAGCAGAAACTTGTAGTAGATTTTCTTGTGACCGGATCTCCTGCCCAGTCGGCATCTGAGAAAGATTTTAAAACTAAGTCAGTTTTTGTAATTGGAAGACCAAAGTGTAACGAACCTTTTATATATCGTAGGAGACGTTTGAGAAGATAGAAGTGTTTTGGAGAAGGATCATGCATATTTTGATAAAGTAAATTAACACTAAATGAAATTTCGGGACGAGTGAACGTTAGATATTGTAATGCGCTAGTAATGCTACGGTAGAACACCGGATCTGAGGAGAGGGAATCCGGTTTGAATTCTGCTAGAATTTTAGTACAGGTCGGATTCGATAGAGGATTGCACAGAGTGAGCTCCGCTTGTTGGAGAATCTTATAAGCATATTGTGCCTGTGACAGAAAATATGAGGAGTTAGATTTGGAGATCTTGATTCCCAAAAAATCATGTACTTCCCCGAGGTGTTTCATGGCAAACTCAGAATTTAGTTTGGCTAAAATGGAAGAAATTAGTAGAGAATTATTGCCTGTAATCAATATATCATCAACATAAATAAGTAAGAATATTTTTACTTGATTTTTGGTGTAGATGAGTAGAGAGGGATCCGCTTGACTATGCCGGAAGCCAAGGGAAACAAGAAAGGATGTGAACGTGTTGTACCATTGGCGGGGCGCTTGTTTGAGCCCGTAGATGGCTTTGTTGAGGCGACATACATGGTTTGGTCTTAAGCTGTCCTCAAATCCCTTTGGTTGCCTGATGTAGATTTTTTCGGTGAGATTTCCATGCAAGAAGGCATTGGCAACATCTAGTTGTTGTACATCCAAGTTGTTGTATAGCGCAATTGCAAGCATTACTCGGATTGTGGGCATTTTGACTACAGGACTAAATGTTTCCGTGTAGTCGAGACCATACACCTGATTATTTCCTTGAGCTACTAATCTAGCTTTATATTTACCAACTGAGCCATCTGGAAGAAATTTCGTTATGTAGGTCCATTTGTTGCCGAGAATAGGAACATTGGTTGGAGGATCAACTAGGGTCCATTGCCTTGTTTCTGAAGAGCTAGAACTTCTGAGGCCATGGCTTGGCGCCAATGTAGCATCTTGGAGGCTTCCGTGAACGATGTAGGATCCTGCTTGACATCTCGGATGTTATGATTGTGCAGTAGATTGAAGGGTGTTCTTTGCCTTAACAACCCAGTCTTGCTTCTTGTAGTCATTGGATGCAAAGAGTGCTGGGAGATAGGTTGACTGTGGGATCCCAATGGCTGAGTCAGTTGAACAGAGATATTCTGAGCTGACACTTCCACGGGTTGAGGAGGTTGTATGTGATCTTGTTTGTGATGTGCAGAGGTTGATCCGCCTAAATTTGAAAGACCACTAATCGACGCATGAGTTAGTAATAGGGGGCAGATATCGTGATCAATATTGTGGGTAGATGAAGCCATTTCAGAAAACGGAAAATTATGCTCAATAAACCTCACATTTCGGGATACCGTAATTTTATTTATTGTGGTATTTAAACAACGGTATCCTTTGTATTGATCACAATATCCAAGAAATACACATTTATGAGATTTTGGATGTAATTTTGTTGTAGCGTGAGATGGAAACAACGGATAGCATTCACACCCAAAAACTTTTAACGCTGCATAATTCGGTTGCTTGTTGAACATGAGTTCAAGAGGCGTTTTGTGATTGAGATTGCTAGAAGGTAACCTGTTAATAAGAAAGACTGACGTATTTACCGCATTAGGCCAGTAGACATGGGGAAGGGAGGCAGTATGAAGAAGCGTGCGAGTTGTTTCTATTATGTGACGATGCTTCCTCTCCGCAAGCCCATTTTGTTCAGGGGTATACGAACATGAAAGTTGATGCACAATACCCTGCTTGGTGAGATAGTTCTTGAACGCCAGATTGACGTATTCGGAGCCTCCATCGGTCCGTAGGATCTTAATTAGTTGCGAAGTTAGCCTTTTCAATTTGTGTTTGAAAATTAACAAAAATTTGAAAAACATCAGATTTATGTTGAAGAGGAAAAATCCATGAGTATCTTGAGAAATCATCTACAAAGAGTACATAAAAACGAAAACCTTGACATGAAGAAATAGGTGCTGGGCCCCAAACATCCGAATGGATGAGGGCCAGCGGTTGTGTTTGACGAAGCAATATGCTGTCAAACACAAGCTTGTGACACTTTGATACAATACAAGAAGAACATGGAGAGATACATTTATTCATATGCAAATCAGGATGACAATGCGAAATGAAATCAAAAATTCTTTTGTGCGGATGGCCTAGTCGGTGATGCCAGGTATGAGCTGCAGACGTGGAGGCTGAGAGCGCCTGGTGGCTGTGCTGCTTAGGATTCATGGGAATTTGATATAATCCTCCGTTACATGGTCCTCGGAGCAAAACCTGTTGTGTCGCAAGGTCCTTCAACATAAAACCAAACGGATCAAAACTAATAGAGATATTGTTATCTTTAGTTAATTGAGAAATAGATAAAAGATTAAACTTAAGAGATGGTGTATGAAGGAGTTGCTTTAGTCGCAGCTTACAGTGAGGGGTCGGTAATATTCCCGACCTGTATGAGCAATTGGTACCGTGGTGCCATCTCCATCCATAATACTGTCCGCTCCGTGATATGAATGCGCCATAGACATGTTATCCATGGAGTTTGTGAGGTGGGATGTGTAAAGGCCATTTTGCTTCTAGGATCGTCCGGACGAAGCTGGATCGTCCGGGACGATCCGTACAGGTTGTGCAGGAAAACATGTTTGGCTGAATGGTTCGTCTGGACGAAATTGGGATCGTCTGGACGAAAATTTTCCAGAGCCCAGTCGTCATGGGACGATAAGTGAATTCGTCTGGACGAAATTTGTCCAGAGTCACTTCGTCCCGGGACGAAGTTGCGATCGTCCGGGACGATCAGTCTGGATATATATAGAAATGAGATATTTTGAAAAGAGAAAAGCCCAGGAGAGAGAAAAACGAAGGAAAGAGAACGAAAAGTGATTTTTGGGCAACGCCGGACCGTTTTCGTTCGTCGAGACAGTTCAAGAAGTTGGTGTACGCAAGGTAAGGCACATTCCGCCTTTCTCAATTTTCAGAACGGTGAAGTTTGAACGACTTTTCTATCCGGATTTCATTTTTGTTAGCGAATTTTGTCCGTATTTTCCGATTTGTTCAGTTTTTACCGCGTAACTTTTGATATGTTTTTGAGGTGCCGAGTGTGCACATTTTGATTATTTTCTGGAGAATTTTGACCGGGTAATTTTGATTCCGCGGTGTTTTCTTTCGACTGCAAATTTTGATGATGTCTAAAAATGTTGTGACAGTAGAATAAGAGTCTTATATTATTGCTGTGAATGTTATGTGGTAATTTGGTAAAATTCTGATTCTGTCAATTTTGTGTATATTCCGTATACTGCCGTTACGCTGCTGGATTTTCATATGATTTCTGAAATTGTCCGGATTTGTTCTGAAATGAATTGATATGATTGTGTGCTATAAAAAGGGAGTTATAAGGGGTCAGGATCCTGTGAGATCCTGTCTGTGTCAAGGAAAATCTGAAATGAGCTCTAAAATCTATTTATAAATACAAGATCCGGATCCGATGATAAGTTCTGTTCTGGTGCTGTAAGCACATCTGTTATGGTGCCATGAGCACAAAGGGAGGCATAAGGGGCCAGAATCTGAGAGATTCTGTCAGTGTCTGGGAAGGGAGGCATAAGGGGCCAGAATCCGTTGAGATTCTGTCAGTGTCAGGGAATCTGTTCTGAAATGATATGATTTTCGATTTCCGTATGATATAATTCGATCTGATTTGTATGATTATGATTCCGATACGATCCGAGGCTGATTTTCCGTACGATTCTGTCTGTTCTGATATGAATGCTGTTCTGATATGATTTAATCTGATTTCTGATTTTTGGTATGTTCTGTTAGTTCTGATGTGATGTATTTCTGTTCTATTCTGATTTGATCTGATATGTACGATTCTGATTCTGTTCTGATTTGATATACGATTCCGTTTCGCTTTCTGTTCCGATTTCTTTCTGATGTGTTTGATGTAGACTCTGAGAATTTTGATTGGAGGTTTGTTGTCTTGCTGAGCTATTGTAGCTCATCCTTGTTTTCTACGTGGTTTTCAGGTTCTGTGAAAGGGAAGGAAGTTCATGAGTAGAAGTTCAGAGTCTGATCAGTTATAGGTATTTTGGACTTTTGATTTTTGTACAGTCATGACTTTTCTGTTCTGTCTTTCTTTATGTCTGAAAGCTATGAGCTGTATTTGTATATGAATATTTCTGATGAATGAAAAGATAGATGATCTGTTCCACTGCATTGGATTTTTATAGTAGCTCTGTGTCTTTTTGTGTAAATGTTTGGAAGAAAGTTCTGAAATAAATTTCAAAGCCAGATCCTGGAATCAGTTCGGTCCGTTTGAGTCTTGTCGCGACCCGATGCGAGCGGGATCCGTCCCGGTCGGGTTGGGTCGTGACAAGCTTTAGTGGTATCAGAGCAATGGTTTTGGTATTTAGAATTTGGATTGTAAGACAGAGCTATAGGAAGTGATCTGAGTCTGTCTGGGGTAGTTTTGATATGTTCAGATTTTTATTGTGTTGTTTTTGTGCTTAGTTTTCCGGATTTTCTGGATTTTCTGAATGGATCTGCCAGACCCTGATATGACAGACGGTCAAAGTGCCAGTCAGGCAGCACCAGTGGGTAGTACAGCCCTAGTGGTTGGTGCAAATATGCTTTCCCAATTTGCTACTTTGGTTGCTCAGATGATGAGTGAGACTCACAGTAGAGCCTCTACTGTTCGATCTGAGGATATTGATAGACATCTGTAGATGTTTCTGAGATTGAAGCCACCGAGGTTTGAGGGCGCTGTTGAGCCCAGAGCAGCTGAGGAGTGGCTGAGGAGGTTGGAAAAGACTTTTGAAGGCATGCAGTGTCCGTTAGACAGGAAAGTACCGTTGGCAGTATTTATGTTGGAGGCATTGGTGGGTAGGCCAGCAAGAGGCAAAGTTTCAGGACAGATTGAACTCTTTGATTACTTGGGAAGAGTTTACTGAGGCATTCCGAGATTGGTTTGTTCCCCCATCTGCCGTGCAGCAGATGCAGGAGAGTTTTCTGAGGCTGGTTCAGGGGAACAAGACCGTGATGCAGTATGAGGCAGAGTTTACTGCCTTAGCCCGATATGCTTCGTAGCTGGTGAGTACTTCAGCTGCGAAGTGCTACATATTTTTGAGGGGACTACGAGATAGTCTGAGACAGCCCCTGGTACTATTTCACATTTCTGATTTCTCTGAGCTTGTGGAGAGAGCTCGTCTAATAGAGAACGATCTGATAGCTACTGAGCAGCGGTGGACTGCGAGTAGGAAAAGGTTTGGAGGTGAGTCGAGCAGTAGTTCCTCTGGCAAGAGGAGATTTGTTTCTGGTTCTGGAGACTCCAGGAGGAGTGGACAGTCAGGATTTTTTGGTACTGCTACGACCAGTACGACCAGCTCTGGATCTGTTAGTGGCGCACCTGTGTGCTAGAGTTATGGACAACGACACTTTGGTCAGTGCTACAGGATGACTGGTCAGTGTTTCAGATGTGGTCAGCCAGGACATCGGATTGCAGAGTGTCCACAGGCTGGATTTGATCGACGATCTGAGAGTTTTGTTAGACCTGCCGATTCAGCAGGAAGACCGAGGACTGTTCCTCCACGCCCTGTGACTGAAGGATCCTCTGGTGGTAGAGGTGGTGGATCGAGTTCTGTGGTACGGAGACCACTTACTGGTAGTCAGCGGGAGTCTAGTGGTTCAGTAGCTCCAGCTCCAGTTCAGCCACGAGTGTATAGTCTGAGTCAGCAGGAGGCTCGAGATGCTCCAGATGTGGTGACATGTACGATTTACATTTCTGATCAGCCCTGTCGTGTTTTGTTTGATTCTGGAGCCAGTCACTCGTTTTTGTCCGAGCGTTGTTTTGATGCTTTGCATCTGGATTCGATTTTACTTCCGGTTTCTCTTTCTGTGATTTTGTCGGCTGGAAGTAATTTGATTGCTCGAAAGTTTTGTGTTTGTGAGGTTGAGATTGCTGGCAAGAAGTGAAAAGCAAATTTGATTTTATTGCCGATTTCTTCGTATGATGTGATTTTGGGCATGGATTGGTTGAGTCTGTTGAGGCCCAGATTGACTGTTTGAAAAAGCAAGTGAGCTTGCTTATGTCTGGAGAGAGGTGTGTATTTCAAGGCTTACGAGGTGTTCTCTCCATTCTGATTTCTGGGTTGGAAGTGAGAAGAATGTGGAAGAAGGGTTGTCCAGTCTTTTTGGCTTCGGTGTGGGATATGAATATGGATGTTGGTTTTGTTTATGATATCCCGGTGGTACGAGAGTTTGTTGATGTATTTCCTGAGGAGTTGGTTAGTTTTCCTCCGGATAGAGATGTGGAATTCTCTATTGATATTTTTCCGGGTACAGCTCCGATATAAAAAGCTCCGTACAGGATGGCACCGAAGAAACTTTCTGAGTTGAAAGTTCAGCTTCAGGAGTTGGTGGATAGAGGATTCGTTCGTCCTAGTGTTTCTCCTTGGGGAGCTCCTGTTTTGTTTGTGAAGAAGAAGGACGGAACACTCCGTATGTGTGTTGACTATAGAGATTTGAATAAGGTCACGATCAAGAACAAGTATCATTTGCCACGGATTGATGACTTGTTTGACCAACTTCTGGTTTTTCTGTGTTTTCGAAGATTGATTTGAGATCTGGATACTATCAGGTGAAGGTAAAGGAAGCTGATGTGGTGAAGACAGCTTTCAGTACTCGGTACGGATACTACGAATTCTTGGTTATGTCTTTTGGGGTAACCAATGCACCTGCTATTTTTATGGATCTGATGAACAGAGTGTTCAGGGAATATCTGGATCAGTTTGTGATCGTCTTCATCGACGATATTCTGGTGTATTCTGCTTCTGAGGAGGATCATGCTAGGCATTTGGGCATGGTGTTGGAGACTCTGAGACGGCATCAATTGTATGCTAAGTTCTCCAAGTGTGAATTCTGGCTGAAGAGCATTTCATTTCTGGGGTATGTGATTAGCGGTGAAGGTATTTCTGTTGATCCCCAGAAGATTCAGGCTGTTGCGGGTTGGCCAAGACCTACTACGGTATTTGAGGTATGTAGTTTCTTAGGCATGGCTGGATATTACCGGAAGTTTGTGAAGGGATTTTCTCGGATTGTTACGCCTTTGATGAGACTGACTCAGAAGTCAGTAGCTTTTATTTGGACACCGGAGTGTGAGGTTAGTTTTCAGAGATTGAAGGATTGTCTGACTTCAGCTCCAGTGTTAGCACTTCCGTCAGGTACGGAAGGATTTCAGGTGTTCAGTGATGCTTCACTGAAAGGTTTGGGATGTGTGCTGATGTTGAATGATGGTAATTGCTTATGCTTCGAGACAGTTAAAACCACATGAAAAGAATTACCCGACGCATGATTTGGAGTTAGCCGCAATTGTCTTTGCTTTGAAGATTTGATGTCACTACCTGTATGGCGTCAGATGTGAGATCTTTACGGATCACAAGAGTTTGAAGTACATATTCACTCAGAAGGATCTGAATTTGAGGCAAAGAAGATGGCTTGAGTTGATCAAGGATTATGATCTGACGATTCAGTATCAGCCTGGTAAGGCTAATGTGGTAGCAGATGCTTTGAGCATGAAATTTTCTGGATTATCAGGTATTCAGCTCACTTATGATGATTTTCTGATTCGTGATATGGAACGATTGCAGTTGGAGGTGATTTTCTCCAGAAGTTTGGATTCTGGAGTTTTGACTCAGTTGAGTATTCAGTATTCGTTGGAAGAAAGGATTCAGGAAGCCCAGAAGTTAGATTCTTATTATTCGACGTTGATTGCTCAGATTGATTCTGGTAAGAAGCCTGAACTCCGAATTTCTGATTCTGGTACCATTTTCTGCAAGAACAGGTTGTGGATTCCTGTATTTGGAGATTTAAGGAAAGAGATTCTGTATGAATCTCATCATTCAGGCTGCACTGTTCATCCGGGAAGTGGCAAGATGTACGGAGATATGAAGAGTTTGTTCTGGTGGCCGGGAATGAAAAAGGATGTAGCAGATTTTGTTGCTAGATGCGAGACCTGTCAGTTGGTGAAGGCAGAGCATCAGCGACCAGGAGGACTTTTGCAGTCGTTGCCTATCCCTGAGTGGAAGTGGGAGGAGGTAACAATGGATTTTGCTATGGGTTTTCCTCGATCAAGGCAAGGGCACGATGCCATTTGGGTGATTGTTGATCGACTGACGAAGTCTGCTCATTTTCTTCCGATCAGGCAGACCGATCCGGTGGATCAATTGGCACAGGTATATGTGAAAGAGATTGTCAGATTACATGGTGTGCCTAAGGTGATTGTTTCTGATCGAGATGGACGGTTTACTTCCAGACTTTGGAAGGGTATTCAGCAAGGTTTGGGTACGAAGTTACATTTCAGTACCGCTTTTCATCCGTAGACTAGCGTACAGTTTGAGAGGACTATTCGGGTATTGGAAGATTTGCTGAGGCTATGTGTTTTGGATTTTGGAGGAAGTTGGGAAGATCACATTCCTCTGATTGAGTTTGCTTACAATAACAATTTTCAGTCCAGTATTGGTATGACACCTTATGAAGCTCTGTATGGCCGGAAGTGTAGAACTCCTTTGACTCTGACTGGGGTTGGAGATAGATAGGAGATGGGTGCCACTTTTGTAGAAGAAACTGTTAAGAAAGTCGATTTGATAAAAGAAAGGTTGAAAGCTGCACAAGATCGATAGCAAAAGTATTACAATTAGAAGCACAGGTTCGTTGAATTTCAAGTTGGTGACTTTGTGTATGTCAAAGTCAGTCCGATGAAGGGTGTGAGCAGATTTGGCAGAATGAATAAGCTCAGTCCAAGGTATATTGGACTGTTTGAAGTTCTTGAAAGAATTGGAAAATCTGCTTATCGGCTGATGTTATCTGATCAGATGTCTGATGTGCACAATGTGTTCCACGTATCTATTTTGAGAAAGTGGTTATCTGACTCTGGAAAGAAAGTATCTGCTGATGAGATTGAGATTCAGGAGAATCTGAGTTATAAGGAAGAACCCGAGTTGATTCTAGCCTACGACGTGCGCAAGTTGAGAAGTAAAGAGATTCCGATGGTTAAAGTGCAGTGGAAGCACCAAACTGCACGAGAAGCGACTTGGAAGAAGGAGTCGGACATGAGGAAGCCATATCCGTATCTGTTTTGACTGAGATTTGATTGGACAATGTCGAGGACGACATTTTTTTTTAAGTTGGGGAGATTGTAAAAGCCATTTTGCTTCCAGGATCGTCCGGATGAAGCTGGATCGTCCGGGACGATCGATACAGGTTGTGCAGGAAAACATGTTTGGCTGAATGGTTCGTCTGGACGAAATTGGGATCGTCTGGACGAAAATTTTCCAGAGCCCAGTCGTCATGGGACGATAAGTGAATTCATCTGGACGAAATTTGTCCAAAGCCACTTCGTCCCGGGACGAAGTTGCGATCGTCCGGGACGATCAGTCTGGATATATATAGAAATGAGATATTTTGAAGAGAGAGAAAAGCCCAGGAGAGAGAAAAATGAAGGAGAAAGAAGGAAAAGTGATTTTTGGGCAACGCCAGACCGTTTATGTTCGTCGAGACAGTTCAAGAAGTTGGTGTACGCAAGGTAAGGCACATTCCGCCTTTCTCAATTTTCAGAACGGCGAAGTTTGAACGACTTTTCTGTCCGGATTTCGTTTTTGTTAACGAATTTCATCCGTATTTTCCGATTGGTTCAGTATTTACCGCATAACTTTTGATATGTTTTTGAGGTGCCGAGTGTGCACATTTTGATTATTTTCTGAAGAATTTTGACCGGGTAATTTTGATTCCGCGGAGTTTTCTTTCGACTGCAAATTTTGATGATGTCTAAAAATGTTGCGACAATAGAATAAGAGTCTTATATTATTGCTGTGAATGTTCTGTGATAATTTGGTAAAATTCTGATTCTGTCAATTTTGTGAAAATTCCGTATACTCTCGTTACGCTGCCGGATTTTCGTACGATTTTTGAAATTGTCCGGATTTGTTCTGAAATAAATTGATATGATTATGTGCTATAAAATGGGAGTTATAAGGGGTTAGGATCCTGTGAGATCCTGTCTGTGTCAGGGAAAATCTAAAATGAGCTATAAAATCTGTTTCTGAATACAAGTTCCGGATCCGATGATAAGTTCTGTTCTGGTACTGTAAGCACATCTGTTCTAGTGCCATGAGCACAAAGGGAGGCATAAGGGGCCAGAATCCGATAGATTCTGTCAGTGTATGGGAAGGGAGGCATAAGGGGCCAGAATCCGTTGAGATTCTGTCAGTGTCAGGGAATCTGTTCTATCTTTTGATCTATTCTGAAATGATATGATTTTTGATTTCCTTATGATATAATTCGATCTGATTTGTATGATTATGATTCCGATACGATCCGAGGCTGATTTTCTGTACGATTCTGTCTGTTCTGATATGAATGCTGATCTGATATGATTTAATCTGATTTCTGATTTTTTGTACGTTCTGTCAGTTCTGATGTGATGTATTTCTGTTCTGTTCTGATTTGATCTGATCTGTACGATTCTGATTATGTTCTGATTTGATATACGATTCCGTTCCGCTTTCTGTTCCGATTTCTGTCTGATGTGTTTGATGTGGATTCTGATGATTTTGATTGGAGGTTTGTTGTCTTGCTGAGCTGTTGTAGCTCATCCTTGTTTTCAACGTGGTTTTTAGGTTCTGGGAAAGGGAAGGAAGTTCAGGAGTAGAAGTTCAGAGTCTGATCAGTTATAGGTATTTTGGACTTTTGATTTTTGTACAGTCAAGGCTTTTCTGTTCTGTCTTTCTTTCTGTCTGAAAGCCATGAGCTGTATTTGTATATGAATATTTCTGATGAATGAAAAGATAGATGATCTGTTCCGCTGCATTGGGTTTTTATAGTAGCTCTGTGTCTTTTTGTGTAAATATTTGGAAGAAAGTTCTGAAACAAATTCCAAAGCCAGATCCTGGAATCAGTTCGGTCCGTTTGAGTCTAGTCGCGACCCGATGCGAGCGGGATCCGTCCCGGTCGGGTTGGGTCGTTACAGGATGAAGCTCCTGAGTCCAGGAACCACGTGGTATCGGGCGTCTCCGAGCTGGCGATTAACGCTGAATTTGTGGTTTTGGATGGCGAAACATACTGAACATTGAGACGATGCCATCACGTTTGTGCCGAATGCTCCTTCTTATAACAAATTTGACAGAAGATCGTAGACGTTTGCATGTTTCTTGATTGGGACATCGCACTTGAGTTATCCGCATTTGTGGTTTTGTTTGTCGTAGAGGGATTGTAGTAGTTCTTGCCTTTCGGTCGACGACCTCTGCCTCTGGTGTTAAACATGCAAACGTCTGCGTGAGCTGCGAGATTGATTTCTTCACTCAACAGTAGCAGATAGATTTGATCAAGAGTAAGCGAAGACGTGGAGGTGCGAATAGAAGTCTTGAAAGACTGATAAATCTGCGGAAGTCCATTGATGATATGATGAATGATATCTTCAGGATCAACCGATGCTCCTGCTGCCGAAATTTGGTCGACTATTGCCTTAATCTCTTAAAGATAAACCGTCATCGAATTGGTTTTGAGCGAGACATTATGCAGTGCATTCCTTAACTGAATCACTTTCGAGCGATTGGTAGCCTGAAATCGTGTTTCAAGCGCCGACCAAACCTCCGCCGTTGAGTCAAGAGAAATGACATACGAGAGTATGGAAGCAGAAATGGTTGAACAGATGGACGCAGATAGATTCTGATCTGTCTGCATCCATTGAGAGTACGCCTGATCAGCCACCGAATCGCCATCTTGAGAATGCAAGAACTGATCCGGAGGCAAGGCCTTGAGGTCAAGAAATTTCAGAAACCCATTGGCGCGCAGAGTCTTTAGAATTTGCGATTTCCAAATGATGAAGTTATCTGGAGTGAGAGGGGAAGAGACTATGTTTCGCAGATTTGATACTACGAATTTGAGATTCGCCGAGATCGTCGCTTCATTGGACATCTGGCTTGTGCTTCGTTCTTGAAGTCGGGAGGTCGCCGAATCAGTCATGGCAAAGGATCGAAGCCAAAATCTGATACCATGAAGAAACTCAAGATGCAGATAGAAAGAAGAGAAGTAAAAGAGTATTTTCGTATATCTCTGTACAAGACAGCTGCTCTTTATATAGAGCAGATTATGTAAACTAGACTTTGTTTAATTACAAAAGAACCTATGAAACTTCTAGATATCATAAACAGTTATCTTAGTCCTAATAGAACTCAATAACACAACTTAACAACTATCAATACAGTATTTTTTGATGATTTGATAATTTATAGTAAGAAAAAAATACACCAATAGGTAAATGATTAAAATTATTTTGAAAGTAATAAAAAATGTTGTGTATGATATATCATATAAATAATATAGATATAATAAAATTATATTACGAGAAAATTTTGGTTCAATGTAGTTCACCATGGTTAGTGGTAAGTTCTTAATATAAAATCTTTTTTTTTAACGGAGTATCCACCCGCTGTCACCCGCGAAAGGGCGCTTGACGGCGTGACTTATCATCTGACACAAAAGAGGTATCCACACTAGAAATCTCATGGCCCGCACTTGATTGAGCCCCACTTAAAAGACGATGCTGCTTGATGGGAATCGAGCACGGGTTGGGGGGTTTCCAACCGTACTCACCCACCAATCAAGTTGAACAATGATGGATTAAAATCGTGATTTTGAAGCTTAACATCTTATTTGTGCATGAGTTTATCATAAAACATAAAACTTTTAAAAATTAATTTGATTAGTTTGAATTTAAAATGTCAAAGTTTATTTTAGAATAAATTTAAGAATTTTTAAATGTCTATTAAAGTTTTTTCCACCTATAGATATTTATGAGATTAGAATTATAATAATTTATAGAAAGTTAAAAGAGGTAAAACACATTTTATAGTTATTTTTACTATTTTTTAGCACTACTTTTGACGATTGTGCCGAAGAAAGACAATTTCCACCGTCCAAAGCATGAATTGTGGGTATGCGTATTTCGGTATTTCCCCCATGAATACTACGCTAATCTCAATGCATTTCTCACAGATTTATTTCGCTTTATTTAATACTTATCTTCTACTGTTGCACGGGATGTAACGTTCTTGCCCGTTACGCGCCTGCTACTATTTTACAACCCACGGCAACGAAAAAAATTTATAAAACGTTGAATTGAGAATAAAAAAGGAATGAATTTCCCATTTCCCACGAACACTATAAAAGCCCTTTTTTTCCCCTCAAAATGTGCAAATACGAGTCCAGTTTCAGCCCCCCGTTTCTGACCTCTGCTCCAAGAAATCTGGGATTTTCCTTCAGATTTTTTAGGGTTTTAGGCAGACAACAAGGAGCCCTGTTCAATGGAGTCCAAGTCAACCGGGCGGTTCAAGCTCGGTAAGCAGTCATCCCTGGCTCCGGATCGCGGCGGTGATGATTCCGTAGAGGTGGAGTTTCCCCCAGACATCGACGCAAATATTCGGCTCATGTATCTGGTAAACGAGGGTGATCTGGTTGGGATGCGGGAGCTGTTCGATTCTGGGGTCGATGTTAACTTCAAGGATATTGACAACAGGACTGCACTGCACGTTGCTGCTTGCCAAGGTTCCCCGCAAGTTGTCGAGCTGCTTCTTGATAGAGGGGCGAAGGTCGACGTGGAAGACCGCTGGCGCAGCACGGTGATTTTTCTTGCAAAATTGAGTTGTTTTTCTGATTTATATGATGGTATCTTGTTATTTCAGGCTTATTGCTGTAGTTTTTGATGAGTTCTGGTTGGATCCAAGCGAAGCCTTTGTTTCTTCTTCTTCTTTGGTTTGCTAGTTTGATTGAATTTTTCAGCCTTTGGTTGAATGCTTGATAAGATGTGTTCTGTTCCACAATCGTCTGGTCAATGCATACTTTCTAGATGGCTAAATGAGATTAAAAGTTTGAATTTAGTAATCCGGACGGAGATTTCAGTTGGAGATAGGTTTACGTTTAACCTTTTGTCAAATGGCGTTGGTTTCTTGAGGTCTCTGCCTCCCTGGAAATCAAGTGCTCCGTAGTCTAAGGTTCTCTTTTCCACTTGGCTTGCCAGCCCTCACATCGCTGTTTGAGTTGGAATAATGTCAATGATAGGTTAGGTTGATTGTTTTTGCAAGGCTTGGTCATTTTCACAGCATTTTAAGGGCTTGATTTAAATTTACCCGACATCTTCATTTTCTTAGAAGATGGATGCTTCCTATATCCTTGGTTATGTACCCTTCATTCTTGTCTATTCCTTTATTTCTCTTTTATATCATATAAGGATATGTGAGGTAATTTACATTTTGCATCTGACCTTTGCAAGCATAACATCATTGGAATATTCAAAAGAGCATAGCTATTTGATTTGAACTTTTTTAAAGCATCGTAACACACAGCTTTCTTATCTTGTTGTCACCCAATGTCTACAACAACAACAACAACATCAAGCATTTATCCCACTAGGTGGGGTCGGCTACATGAATCATTTTTCTCCATTGTGTCCAGTTAAGAGTCAAATTCTCATTTAGATCTAATAAAGAAATGTCATTTCTAATATTTTCTAACCTAGTCTTTTTAGGTCTACCTCTACCTTTCTTAACATAAGTTAAATCTAATACATCTACTCTCCTAACCGGGTCATCGGAAGGCTGCCGTTTTATGTGACCAAACCATTTAAGGAGACTCTCTCTAATCTTATATGCCACTGGAGCCACTCCAACATTTTCACATATATGCTCATTTCGTATCTTGTTTTTAAGAGTAAAGCCATTCATCCACCTGAGCATCCTCATCTCTGCAATACTTAACTTAATATTATGCTTCTCTTTTAATGGCCAACATTTTGCGCTATAAAGCATTGCAGGTCTAACCACCATCTTATAGAATATTCCCTTAAGTTTGAGTGGTATTTTTTTTCACACAAAAAGCTCGATGCATTCCTCCACTCCATCCATTCAACTTGAATTCTACTAATACTATCCCCATCTATTTCTCCATCACTCTGAACAATAGACCCAAGATATCTATAACATGTACTCTCATTAATTACTTGATTGCTCAAAGTCACAAGCCCCCAACTAGATCTATTACTACTAAAATTACACTCCATGTATTTGGTTTTAGATCTACTCAAACGAAAACCTTTAGACTCTAAGGTTGACCTTCATAATTCAAGTTTAACTTCAACTCTCTCTTTAGTCTTATCAGCAAGAAGAATATTGTTATCAAAAAGCATACAATAGGGAATATCCTCTTGCAAATCTCTAGTCACCCAATGTCTAAAATAGTTTATTCATTTAGTGGGCTTTTTACCTAACTCAATAACCTTAAAAATGATAGAAAATTACTATTATTTGAAAGTTTACATAATATTTGAAGTATGATATGCAGCTATTCGACATTTTGATTTTCTCAGTTAATAGACATTCTCCATCTCCTGTGGTTAAGTATGCTTTATGCTTGTATGTCTCTTTTAGTTCTCTTAAGGGTCATTTAAAAAGGAAATGCTAGCAGCATCATGTCATGTCTATATCACTAAATACAGTTAGCATATACTTTTTCTTCTATTCTGAAATGGTATACATGTTTAAATACTTAAAATGGTCAGCCTTTGATTCAAGTCCGTCCGTCCATCCTATCACAGTTATTTCTTTTTATGTTGCCTATCTATAATGATTTATCTGAAATTTGTGAGTCATTCTAAATCCAATGAAGGTTTATCTACCCTGTATCATTCACTGGAATGCTTGTCAATGCAAATATTGCTATTCGTAATATTTATTACAAGGTCATTGCAGATGCTTTGTCAGACTATTGCATCATGTTGCCCATCTATAATATTAAAGATTTATCTGAAAAGTTTGTGTTAATCTAAATTCAGTGAAGGTTTAATCTAAAAAACGTTTATCAACTCAGTGATTTTCTTAGAAGATGGATGTCCCCCATGGCCTGTGGCTATGCACCCTTTGTCGCCTATCCCATTATTTCTCTTTAATATCATATAAGGATATGAGAGCTAATTTACCTTTCACATCTGACCTTTTTCCTGTATAACATCATTAGAATATTCAAAAGTGCATAGCTATTTAATTTAAACTTTTTAATGCATCCTAACCAAAGCTACTTTCTTATGTTGCTATAACCCAATGTCTAAATTAGATTAGTCATTCTCGATTTAATGAGCTTTCACCCAACCCAATAACCCAAAAAATATATAACATTATTGTTTTTGAGGGGCTGATATGAAACTGTCGGACATTTGTTTATTTCGGGTAATAGACATGCTCCTCTTCCTAGAGCTATGCATGCTTTATGCTCGTATGTCCCTTCATGCTTCCTTAAGGATGATATAAAACGAAAATGCTTGCAGCATCGTGTCATGTCTCTATACTAAATAAATAAATAAATAATTGTGTCTTGAAATGCTGTGTATGTTCAAATGCTGAAAATGGCTTACCTTTGATTTAAGCTCTTCCATGCATCCTATCATAGTTTGTTTCTTTTTATGTTGCCTATCTGTACAATTAATGATTTATCTGAAATTTAGTCATTCTAAATCTAATGAAGGTATATCTAATTCTGCCTTGTATCATTCATGAAGAATACTCATGCTATTGATAATATTTTATGACTAGGTTTCAATTCTAATGCTTCGACATCCTCCTGTACATGCAAAATTTCTTTGTAATTATGTTATCTATATGTAATATTAAAGATTCATCTGTAAATTTTGAGCTAATCTAAATCCAGTGATTGTTTATGCATCCTGTATCCTTTAAGAATACTCGTGGATGTAAATTTTCCTATTGATAATTTTTTATTATTAGTTCCTAAGGTCGATGCTTTGACAGCCCCTTGCAGATGCAATACACTATAAAAATACTGAAGTTATCAAGCTTTTAGAAAAACATGGAGCTAAACTTCAGGTATGCATTATTTAAATTATCCATGTAATTTGGTTTTGAAAAGATTTGTAGAGTTTAACAACCTTTTTTAGCTTATCTCTGTGATTTTTATTTCTTGATATGTTTATCCCCAGATTGCTCCTATGCATGTTAAGAATCTTCGTGAAGTACCCGAATATGAGATAGATCCTAGTGAACTTGATTTCTCTAACAGTGTTCAAATTACTAAGGTATATTTGCCATTTTTTTTCCAAGTATTTTATTTAATATTCATAGCTTTTAAGATGCATGATCACTATAATTAATTTAGTCCTCAATATGTCTCTTTACACGAAGAAAAATTATTTATCTTTATGCCTTCATTACATGGATACATGGTTTTCAGGCTGTGTTTTGTGCTCTATGCCTGCCTTTTAAAATTTACTTTTATTTAATATATGTTATATGTCAGTTAAAGCCAATTATCCTGAATTTTATCTTCTATTTATAATTAAAATGAAATTTCTGATGAAGTGGTGTGATGTCTTCTTATTCTTCTATAATTTTGTGAGGTTGGTCTGTTATATACTTATATCATGATGGCTACTGTGTACTATAAGGATTTATCCGAAATCTCTCTGCTATTATATTTTGATGCTACTATTATTGTAGTTAAAAGAAAAAAACAAACCATTTTCAGGGAACATTCCACATGGCGACATGGCGTGGAGTCCAGGTTGCTGTTAAAAGGCTTGATGAAGATGTGATATCCGATGAGGATAAAGTGTGGGTTTGGTCATTAAATTCAATATAGTTGATGTTTACTTGATGTTCTTGGCTATAACTATCCTCCTTACTATATTTAGCACTTTTGGATTCAACTTTTCTTATTTATCAAATGTTTACTTTCTTGTTACATGTTGCAGGAAGGCATTTAGGGATGAACTTGCACTGCTCCAGAAAATTAGGCATCCTAATGTTGTCCAATTTTTGGGCGCTGTTACTCAAAGCAGTCCTATGATGATTGTTACTGAATATTTGCCCAAGGTTGTTTAATGCACTAAGAATGACAGTTTTTCTTGATGTTTAGAAACCATTTTGTTGGTTTTGTTTTATTATTTAAACATAATGCTGCTTGTTTGCTACCTTTTGCTTAATACAATGTTACTTTAAACAGAAAGTCAAATATTGTTTATTCCTTGTCATGTTAGCAAGTATTGTCTAGAACTATTCATTTATTGCTGATGCATCATTTAGAAAAGATCATAACTACATGATTGCAACATGGCAATTATGACCGAACGGTTAACTTGAAGTGTTTAACTGTTTCTTTTTTGAGAAAATTGATGTATCATCACTTCGAAATTAATACCTTTCATGAATATTAATTTTTGTTACTAGCTGTTTGTATGGTTAAAAAGAAAGAGTTTAGCTAAAATGAATATTTGAAGATTGGAATAGCATGCCTTTTTTGTAATTTTGGATTTTGGAATGGAAAATCTAGATTATTAACAGGAGTGTATATCAAATGTTTAAAAAACTGTATGAAAAGGGGAGGGTCCAAATTTATTGAGGACTGTTAGCAAGATGAATGGATAAGACCTATTATTATCTTATAACCTAAGATCTATTATTTATATTTGTAGTTAAACGTTAATGGACATACTACTAATAAGATAGGGAGTCATGTCCAAATGGCAAATGATCATCTTATCTCTGACCAAAAAAAAATGTCACATGAGGATAATGTCATAAGATATAACACATCAAATAATGATGTAATAATGTACCACTAAAGAATATATTTATAATGACAGGCAAATGAGAGGGGGTGGGATGGGGTGGGGAAGGGAGATCAGAAAGGTGAAAGAGGGTAGAAACGGTGAGAGGTGATTACCTCGGCCAGATGGGCGAAGACCCCAAACATTGGTGATTGTTTCTGTGGGTAGAAATTAGGCATTCGGGTGTGAAATGGTCATGAAAATTGTGCGTGGAAGAAAGAGAAAAAGGGGATTGGGTGTTGATATAAAATTATTGTAACAAGTTTGTTTGAAGGAAATGAAATTACTATCATTACTACCATTTTGTCATTAAGCGGCAGCTCAGTACAGTTTAACAATTCGCTTCCAAAATAAAATACAGAACGTTAACTACCTAGTTTTGACATCTGTTGACTTTATCTTACTAAGATTTGTTTTAATAACGTTGTTATCATTACACGAGTGTCTGACTGAATCTTTCTTTTCACTTTTGCACAACTTTTCTCTTTGAATGCAGGGTGACCTCCGAGCCTTCTTAAAAAGAAAAGGGGCCTTAAAGCCACTATTGGCAGTAACATTTGGGCTGGATATTGCAAGGTTTGTAACTTTTTTATGCTGAATTATTTGGAAAGTTTGACAAAACCTTCCTAACTAAAATGTGAATGAATCTTCCGATATTGCACGTATTAACTTGACTTTGACAATTACATTGGAATGTTTAGAGTGCATTTTTACGTGAATTGCTACCGTTCTCTGGTCTTTTAGGGGAATGAATTATTTGCATGAACATAAACCTGAAGCAATCATCCACCGAGACCTTGAGCCCTCGTAAGTTTACCTGTGCGTTTTTTGTGCCTTTCTTATTTGGACCACTATATTCTTTTTCCTATTTACTTGAATGTCTGAAATGATTCAAGTGTTTTCTGCACTCATTGCAAGAAAACAGAAATATTTTGCGGGATGATTCAGGACACCTGAAAGTTGCAGACTTTGGCCTGAGCAAGTTGCTGAACATGACTAAATCTGTCAGAGAGGATCAACCACTGGTTTGTGAAGACAATGGCTGTGAGTTGTTGCAGCTGTTCATGTTTTACTCTTTGAAAATGTTAATAAATGTATTCCATTACCTAAATAATTTGGGCCTTGTTTGGCACGCTTTAGCTGCATTGATTTAAAACTGACATATCACAATTGTTTAGAGGTATACTTTTGGTAACTTGATAATAAGTTGTTGAAAATGAGTTGTAAAGAATAGTTTCAGGACCTTAGTCATGTTGACCACAACAGGAAACAATAAAAAAGAGAAAAAATCAAAATCAAGCAAAAATAAAAAAATAAAAAAATAAAAAAAATCACATAATCCCCACAAACCTGCAGGAAATCCCGCTAACTTGCAAACGGCGCCGTTCGAGTCTATATCCCGGAAATCCTGCTCAAAATCTGCTATCTCGCCTCGATCGAGCGCCCAAATCGTCGTTAAAGGGCCATCAAACGAAGCCTTTCGGCTGCTCGGACTCCCCCATTCGCCTCTCCCATGCGACCAAACTCCCGTCACTACCTCTGATCTCTTGCAAACACCTCCTGAACCTCGATCTCCTCTTCCAAGCCGAACCCCTACCACCTCTTCGACTCTTTGTCGTCGTCCGATTTCGTACCTCCAACGCCTTTCCCTGTCAGTTGGAGCTGAAGCTCCGACATTTGATCGGAAGCAATATACGAGAGCTCGCTTGTTCCTGCAGTAACTTTCTCCCTTCCCGTAGCTCCATCGCCTCCTTCGTGGTTGTCCGACTTTGGTCCTTCCACGACCTCCCTTCCCGTCCGACCGGAAGTAGCGACACTTTGATCGGAAGCAACAGTCGTGAAGGTAACTCTCTCCCTTTCACGAGCTGTTTCGGCCAAATCCCTTAAATCCCCAAACCGAGACAGCAAGGGAGGGAGATTTTATTATTATTATTAATTATTTTTAATTAAAATTAATTTTATAAAATAATTATAATTAGTTATAAATTAATTATAATTTTTATAATTAGTTAATATTAATTATAATTAATTGTAGTTAATTATTGTTATTAATCATTAAATATGATTAATTATCATTTATTATAACTAATTATTCTAATCATAATTAAGTAATGTTAATTATAATTATTTATTATAAGATAATTATAATTAATTATTAATTAATTATAATTTATATACAATTAGTTAATAGTAATTATAATTAATCCTAATTAATTATAATTAATGATAATTAATTATCATTAATAATAATTAAGTATTATTTTTTAATTATAATTAATTATTATTAGTAATTAATTATAATTAATTTCTAAAAAAAAGAGAGATAAAAAAAATACAAATGCAATTGCTTCTCTTCCCTTGCCTCGATCAGTGTGCAAGCTTCGTCGTCATCATCGGTATGCAAAGGTATTATCCTTATAAACCATAAAACTCTGAGAACTTGCTTTTGACGCTTGTAACGCGACAAAACAATCACCTATACACGTTTTTCTTAGCGTGGCGGGAGGAAGTTCATCGCGGTGCTCTCGACAAATCGGGTAATCACCTAAAATCCCTTCTTTGGCGTTCGTCGCGCACCGGAAAACCGCATATACATGCTTTTCTTAGCGTGGTGGGATGGGAACCCGTTACGATGCGTACAACAAAGTGGGGATACCCATAAGTACGCGCTTATGGGGAAATAACTGTTTTTCTTTTGCAACATATACCAAAGACCCATACACGCTTTTTTTAGCGTGGTGGGGGATAAAAAATATACGGCTGTGGTGTCCTCGTCCGAGGACACCTACCATACATGCTTTTCTTAGCGTGGTGGGAAGGTCAATTTTTTCATAGTTTTCCCCTAAACGGAGGAGATGTCGGGAGGCTGCCAAGATTTCAGGTAAACGTACAATCGCACTTGGACTTGATTGAGCACAAAGAATTTGCAAGGACTTATGAACTTGGACTTGATTTAATCAATCATAATAGACAACTTGAACTTAAACTCAAATGAATTTGAATAATATAAGAGAACTTGATTGAATTCAAAGAATAATATAAGATTTGAACTTGATTGAGCAATAAGAGACTCAAGAACTTATATTTGAACTTGAATGGAGTCTGAACTCAAGAAGACAACAAGGAATCCAAGCATGAACTTAAACTTAACTCGAACTAGAACTTGAATCAAGTTTGACTGCATGAAGTAAATTTTTTTGGACTTGAATGTGATATGAGCTGCAATGACATTGAATTAAAACTTGAATTAGCGTTTGAACTTGACAAAGAACTCAAACTTGGATCATATGCAAGTGGACTTGAATTGGTACCTTGAATTAGAACTCGAACTCAAGATTGAATCTATTTTGAGCTTGAATCTGCATTGAACAATAGAGGACTCAAGGGACTTGAGTTTGAATGGACTATAATGAGCATAACATATCTACAAATAACTACAAAAAAATTTATGAATACTCATGAATGACATCACAAGACTTGCCTACAAACAAGTGTAGAAGACTTGTAATGAACATGTGATGTAAACGACGGTACACCTGCAACTCGCTTATGGTTAAAAGAACAAGAATGACATGCCTACGATAAGTATGACAATCCACTTATTGAAGGAGTGTGACAATCCACTTATCGAAAGGGGACATGATGCCTGTGATGAATATATTAGTCAATATGTTCGTGATGCATATAATGATATATCCATTGGCTAAAGTCAACGAGAGTTATAGTTAATGAGGCATCTTGCTTACGATGACAGATGAGTAGCCATCTATAGGTAGTGACAGTGGATATGTGATATATGCAAAAATATTTTCATATCCAACAACAATTAGACACCTAGCAGATGAGCCCCCTGTAGATGGAGGTTGGCATGCGATGAACATAACAAGTTACAACATGTACCACAGATCACCTCTAAAAATAACAAAAAGCTTGTAAACACAAGCATCATGCGACAAATGATACAATATATATTCGCGGGCAATGTGTGAAGGACATTTAGCAGATGAAATAACTGCTTTACAACACTTCAACAATCAACATCAAGATACAGACAAGCACACTGATCTATATGCAATCAAGAGTGAATGATCTGCAATACATACAATCTCTCTACAAATATAGATGTATGTATTACATGCCATTTGTGGGTAGATGCAGCAAGACTTTAGTAAATGCAGTATCATGAAGTCAATTTTAGCCTATGAATGAATACATCTACCTGCATATGAGCAATAACAGCGAATGTACTAAAAAGGCCAAATACTGTAGCCACCTGTTGTACACCTAATATGTCGTCCACAAGAAAGTCACAAAGGAGTTACAGCAGATGCAAGCATATACAACTGAAGGTAGGAGATTAGCTAGTGCACTACAATTCACCTGCAAAAAGTGATAAGTAGTGCACGACAGTCTACCTGTATAAAGTAGCAAATAATTCTATTCAGAAGCTGCTACGTACAATACGCCACTGGACCCGTAACATCTATGCAAGTGGACAGAAGGTCTTTACAAATGTTTCAAAGTACTCCCGTAAATGCACCGTAGTTTGTATACACATAGGTATACAAATGGGTAAATGCAATCACAAAACCCGCATGGTCCCCGGGTGAGCGTGTTACTAGTACACACGTGACGTCTGGGGATGCTGCGCGGGTCATTCAATTTAAACCTGATCCTCCTAAGCGAGTAAATAAGAGTAGATAAGGATCAACAAATAATCATAAAATACCACCAGACATTCACATGGGCCCCAACGAGCGTGTTATAAGTACACACGTGATGTCTGGGCATGCTGCGTGGGTCAATAAGGAATTCAAATTCGAACCCGATTCTTTATATGCGGATCAATAGGAATCGACAGGGTTCGAATCATCAAACAATATACAATTGTGAGGACTAGCATATTTATTTTAATACATTCATATTAGGCCTTCAAGGCCTACAACAATGAAAATTCACTAATAAAGGCACAAAGCATATGACGAACCAAATCCCCTACTGGCAAGTTGATAGGGTCGACAAGGTTTAGTCAATTAAAATGCTTCCAAACATCTCGATGATGGCCGTATTGAATGTTTATCTCAACCAGAAGGGTTCACAAACACTCTCAAATGCCTTCCAAATGCCCACCCAAATGCTCATCACAACTTCAAAACTCCTCCAAAATCCAAAAATAATCCAAAACTCCACAAAATATCAAATCCAAATATTTAAAATTAAATTTCAACCATTCAAGCGCTTAAAGCAAAATCCATCCATCCTCCGCAACAGTTTGTCAAGGTGGACAAATTAAAATTTACTTCAGCTCACATAAAACTAATGCCTAGTCGAAAATATTACTAGGATCCATTCTCAAACAATCTCCTGCCAATAAGGGTGTGGTACGTGTCCTTTGACCGGCAATTTTTCCACCAAATGACACCGCAGGATAAACGGTTATTACTTGGGGCCATCTGAACCGATTGGTTTTGTCGCCAAATGGCACCACGAAATACCGGTTATAGCCATAGCTAATATGCTTCTTAGTGACATCAAATCCTTGAGATATGAATCAATACGATATAATCGATAGGGCACAAAGCTCTCTGTTAGCTAAGGTGAGTTCAAATTTGTTTCCTTAAGAAAATATCCACTCCAGATCTACAAGGTACCCTTGAACGAAGCAACTCATGGCTGCCGACAAGGATCCTTCTGTCAGGTTGGGTCGACTACCTCCTTTGACCAAGTAGACCAGGGACCACGATGGTCCGGGATGACGGAACCATGGGATCTTGATCGGATCCATCATTCATTCCCCCACCATACGCTTTAAGTGCAAGATGGTGAAATTTCAAGTTTTAAATATCAACCCCTTTTCAATTCTCAAGCCCATGCTGCTACTATATGCCAGATATCTTGTATCTACGGATACGATGTATTCATCAACGACTAGCCTTAATCAAAAGTTCTCTCTCGTGATCGGGAGGTTTAATTAACTATAGGGGCTCGTGCCTATAGGAAACCATAACTCAGATTATAAAGTCCTCGTAAAATGAGGGTGAAATCTCTGGGTAGTGTCTTATTTACAAACCATCTGCCTTCCCAAAATTTACTCCGGAACTTTATTCTGTTAAAACTCCCCCTGAAAAGAAAAAGCAACAGTCGGGCGGATGCCGGGGCCGAATTTTCGTAGCCCACAAGTCAACACTTAATAGTATTGAATGAGGAAGGAGAATTCATAAAGCTGATTTTAAATTGTTGGGATATGGTTAAAGTTGGTGATAGTGGTCACAATTTTATTAGAAAATGCACGAGAAAGATTGCTAAATTGGAAATGCACTTCCTTGATGGCTTCATGGCCATAGGGATGTTACAAGAATTGGTCTGATTATTTTATTAAAATATTTGTGTAGTATTGAAACAATCCTAGGAGAGCTTCTAATAAGAAACACACCAAATCGCAATAATCTCCAAATTGATGAGTTGATAGGATAATAATTATAGAATAATTATAGCAAAGTCCATGAATTGATAAGTAGATGGTAGAGATCACATGGTTCAGTTAGGTGACAACAAAAAGAAGAAAGAAATAAGGTAGAATTCTTGGTGAGCGTGGGTCCCAATTGGCAAAATTATGAAGGCATTTTACCAATTGACAATTTAATCCTCCATTACATGAATTAGGTTTGTTTTAAGCAGTCTCTCCATTACATGATGGACTAGGGTTTACTTTGATATGGGGTCCAAATTTCCTATGTGTGCTAGCCTTTATAGTTAATTATCTTTTATGCTGGTGGAAAAGCACTGTCGATTAGTGATGTTTCTTGGGCTTAAATGTTATGCTTAGACTTAATATTTAATTTGAATTGAATTAACTGGGATTTTATTTTTCCGTGGGGATGTAACAGCTGGGTGGAGGTAAATTTGATCAAGATCCCATATTTTCACTACCCGCTAGAGTTTCAATGTACCAATTCTGTCAACTTTAGAGGACTTTATATTATAATGTTTAGGAAATTTGATTAACAATGGTTTTCCTTCTCTTTTCCATCATGAGTTAATTAGGAGGGATACATATTCGTCTTTTGAGATTGATGTCAACTTGATTTTAAGAATTTTTTTTTATCATACCTCTGTCATGAAGGCATGAAGCATGATCACTTACGGTTCATAGGTATTAGATGGGACCGATAAGAGCCCAAAGACGTTGTAATCATTATTTATTCATTAATTTTTGCTTGCTCAAAGAAACATGCTAAGACATGATTTTTTATTTTTGTGATTTTAATTGGCGTACATTCTTAGTTTCACTTAGACAAGTGAAAGGCGTTCATCACAGAATCTTTCTAGGTCCCAATAACGCTGGTCTTGTCATCAAGAACTTCAGCGGATCGCAGCTATAACGCATATCCCTTCGAGTGGAATACGGGACGCTTAAGACTTTCTTATATGAACAGCGCTCGCTCTAACTCTAATGAAGAAAAAGAACTTGGAAAGGAAGAAGAATGCACAAAAATGCGCTTTTTAGTAAGTGAATTGAATTGAATTTAGATTTATATCCATCAAAAGGCTCATAGATGGGACTTTCAACCTTGAAGATAATGAAAGCTCAATGACTGGCCTTATGTTCTTACCTTATAAAAAAGGCGTCTTGAGATAGACTCGATTATTCATATATTACCTATTTAGTTTCAGAGTATCATGTTTCTCCAATTTAGTCTCTCAATTAATGATCCAAAATAATTCTCTTACAACTGAATTGATATCAATTTTATATCACAATTACAACATAACAGACCGTTCAAATCAATTTTCTGTAATCAAGTGACTAAATTTGAGAGAAGTGATACTCTGTGACTAAATTGTCCATGTATAAATTATACGAAAATTATTTTGAGATTATGTTTTTTTTTAATTAGTTAAAACAAGTATTCTAATATGTTGTAGAACATTAATTGTTTGCAAGTCTTTATATGATTTATGTAGTTGTTCATATTTGTCCTTTCCTAGACTTCATCTAGGAGTATTTGGATGACATATCATTAGTAAAGTTGCTAACTCGAAGATTTTTTACATCAATAGTTATGAGGGTAGGTGGATATTTATGAACCTAAATATTAAGTATTTTTTCTACTTAAAAGTACATTATAACATGATGCCGGACTACATGCATGATTTAGGAACTTGCACAAAATAATTAAAGATCAATTTCAGATTTCGTTATTAGTGATTAAAACCACAAAATAAAATTAATAAACGGTCACTTTCGCTTAGGCCAACTACACAAAGGCTAAACGGAATCAAAACACGTAGGAAAGTTAAAGTAATGCAAGTATGGTAGTGTTCAACATAATCCTTGTTTAACAACGAGATCCAAAAGCCAAGAAGTAGCAATTCCTACGGATGCTAGTGGATGGCAATAAGTAGACACAATCTCTTGCTTTGAACAACTTCTCTCAAGGAAATTAGAATTTGAAAGTAAATGAATCAAGGAAGAGAATTACCTTCTCGGAGAAACGTCGAAATTCACCACGAACCTTCCACTAGTTACTCCTTCCACGGCAATTATGGAATGACGGAAATTCTAGGGATCCGTCCATGCTTGAATCATGCCGACGAAAGAAATTAGGAAAGATCCACGCCACCTTGGTCATTGATGGCAAGGAAGGGATCAAACTTCGGATCGATCAAGCATCAACCATGTAAGGAGGAAACAAACTTGAGAGGGGAAGGGAAGAGAGGTGGCGGTTTGGAGAAGAAAGGAGTTAGGGTGAGGAGAGAACTAGATTGGGTGGGGAGAAGTGTAGTATTCTTTCGTGCCAAAATTAATCTCAGATTTTTAAGTAAATGTGGAGGGAAAAATATGAAATTTGAATTTCAAAAGACAAGTAATTAGGAGCATTAATGTAGCATTAAGGGGGTGGGGACCATGGGTGAGGCCGGCGGCATTGTGAGAGGAGAGGGGAGTGGGTTATGTGGAAGCAATTAAAACTCTTTCCAAATGGATCCCTTTAATTTAGGAGAAGAAAATTTCCACCTAAATCAAATTTGAATTTTGTCATGAAAGAGATTTAAAACTTTCCTAAAATGGTTCTCCAATTTAGGAAACTTTGAAATTCAAATTTTGAATTTCAAATGAAGAGAAGAATTCCCCAACTTACTTGGACTTAATAGGTAAGCATAATGATAACATCATTTCATCACCCATGGAAGCAAGCAAGGTGGCCGGCGGTCATCATGGCAGGGAAAGTGGGTAGGAAAACTCTAATGGAAGAAAAATGGATTTGGACTTGTGGTTAGGTTGACATGAGTTTTGGTGGGAGGGATTATGTGGGAGGTGGTTGTTGGTAAAAAAAAGGGGGGGGGGGGGGGGGGGGGGGGGGGCGGTGGAGGATTGGGGAAAGGAGGAGGGAGGGGAAAACCAAGAGCCACCGGTGGTGACTGTTGGGTACGACGGGTGGCCTCTCCTAGGCTCCACCAAACTCACAATTTTCTCTCAAGCTCTCACAAAGCTTCAAGAAGACAAATGCAGGAAAATTTCTTTCATAATCATTCATTAACCCTCACAAGTACAAGAAAAGGGCTATAAATAGCCTACTACAAAGACACAACATAAAAGACTAAAATACCCTCGAGGGGCTACAAGACTCAATCCCTCAAGCAAGGGTAAAAAGGGAAAAGTGCAGAAATAAAAATACATCAAAATAGCATGATCATACTAAAATAAAAAATACATCGGATAAATCATAGCCGTAGATCTACGGCCATGTCGACGGTAGACTTTCCAACTGATGTCCCCATCATAACATGTTTAAATGTTATTGGATTCCAAAATGGAACCAACGTACGTCTTGGATAGATGTTGCTTTAGGTATTTAATTTGAGGCTTATTGAGTATGATCTTTCTTCTTGCTCTCATTACTTAACAGGTAGCTAGTAGATGCAACCTTCCATATATCTTCCTTTCTCGTTGATAGTTCAAATGGTGACAACAACATCTCACCCTTCTTTGACAAGCAAGAAAAGGGATTGAATACATTGGCAATATTAAAAATATGAATCTATGACAGTCGCCCATATATAATAATAGTTCAAGAACTACTTTCAAATTTTCTGCCATACCTAGTCGTCACAAAAAAGGAAATCCCTACTCCCTAGTCTGGGGGAGGACCTTTGGTGAATCAAAGATCAACAACGAAGGGTGGTCTCTGGGCTTGGCAGCACGGTTCTTCACACTAAAGGGATCGAAGATTAATGATTTTTCGACAGTTTAATTGTATTTATTTGAGCTTTTAAAAACAATATTATTTCGTTTTTTTTTTCTTTTACTTATCCTGCCATCCTTGAAGAGGATGATGCCAACATCTAAATCCTCTTTGGCAAATGTAGGTATTAAATGCCCTACCAGGAATAGAATTGTAAAATAACCATGTGTCCATCATTCGACAACAGCGCAATAGTTATTACCAGATTTTTAGCCGTACATAATTGCTGTTGAGAAGATCACATCTTTGTTCTCGGATCAAAGGTTTATGGAGGGTGGTAGAACTCTAGTTTAAAAGGCCTTTAAACTCTGGCCGGGTCAAATATTAATGGTGCAAAGGTTGGTCTTCAATCTTGGTTGGATCAAACTTCACTGATCATGGGACTTCATGCTAATCAAATCAGAAGTGAACGACCCTACAAACTAACTAAATCAAAGATCAATGGTTCATGATTTTTTATTTTTTTAATTTCTAGATTTGTGTGTGAAGGGTTACCTCATGTGAAGTCAAACGGAGGTCATGTTTTGGTGTCAGAGTGTTGACCTCTAAGTATTAACCAACATAACAAAAAAAAAGGAGAGAGCAACTCACCTCGTAGCTCGTCGAATCACTGAAATACCGCATACCTCGTACGTCGTCGAAGTATTGCTCGAATCCCGGATATCCTGCTGAGCACCTCGGATAGTCAAACCCACAAAACCCGCTGAAATCGGCGCCGCTTCTGTCCAAATCCCATAAATCTTGCGAGCTGCCTCGCACAATGATCCCATTCGCTCCTATAAAGCACACACGACCGCTCTCGCTCTCCTCTGATACCTCTGCTCTTTCCACGCTCGACTCCACACGACCTCCTCTCCCACAGCTGCTGCCTCCGATCTCACTACCCTAGTTCGACGCCGCTCCTCCCGATCACGATCTCACACACACAGAGAGAGAGAGAGAGAGAGAGAGAGAGAGAGAGAGAGAGAGAGAGAGAGAGAGAGAGAGAGAGAGAGAGAGCTTGCACTCTTTCCCGATCCTAGCCGAGAGATCCAAGCTCCGCCTCCCGGCCCGTTTCCCTTCTCCGCCTCCTCCTCGACGTTCCCTTCTCTGTTGGATCGGAAGACAACAGGAGCTCTTGCTGTGAAGGTAACTTGATCCCTTTCACGCACAACTTCAGCCAAATCCCATAACTCCACCGAGCTAAGAGGGTAAAGGGAGGATTTAACTTGCTGTGGGGTTGAGTATTTAATAAATCCTGCTCAAATCATGTCATGATTAGGATTAGTTATAATTAGTAGTAATTATTTATAATATAATTAATTGCTATAAAAATAGTTAATTATGATTAATTATAATTAATCATAATTAATTATTATAAGTAATAATTAATTATTATTATTTACTGCTAATTATATTTAATCTTAATTATTTATTAACTATAATAAATCATTACTGTTTATAAATAATTATAATTAATTAATAGTTATAATTAATCTTAATTAATTATATTTAATTAATTTTAATCATAATTATTAATTATTTATAATTATTCATAATTAGTTATTGTTAATTAATTATAAATAATTATAATTAATTACTAATTATCATTAATTTTAGTTAACTATATTTAATTAGTTTTTTTTATTTTAACTAATAAATTATTTATGATTATTTATATTTAGTTATCAATTAATTGCTCTTGATTATAATTGGTTGTCCATATGCAAAGTGCTCTCCCTCCCTCTCTTACCTCGACGCTCGTGTCGGACCGAATAACCGCCCCAAGCACGCCTTTGGTGCGCGTGGTGGGATGGGACCCCGGTGCGACACCTACGACGAGGTAGGCGAGTGACCCTTCGATTCACGTGTCAACCACGACAACCCCGCGGAGGTATGAAGTTTTCTAAACTCAAACTCTGTTTCAATGTTCGTGGCGCCCGGAAAACCATCCCAAGCACGCCTTTGGTGCGCGTGGTGGGATGGGACCCCGGTGCGGCACCTACGGCGAGGCGGGGTCGCTTATAAGTACCCCCGGGTGGGGGGAAATCAAACTGCCTTAAAAAAATACTTTTCAACTAAAAATGCTTTTTAAAACCCCAAGCACGCCTTTGGTGCGCGTGGTGGGAGAAAAAAAAAAATACAACCGCCGCGGTGTCTCACAAACATCAACTGTGCACGCCTTTGGTGGCGTGGCGGGTAGGCGGCCTCTTGGTTTTTTCCCCTTAACGGGGGAGACGCCGGGAGGTTGCCGAAATTTGGATTGAAAATCCAAGGACTTGAACAATTTGGAGCATGGATTTGATTGAACTCAGAAGAACAACAGAAGACTTGTACTTGAACCTTTGAACAAGATCTAAGTGTCTTAATAAACAATTGAATTCAAATAACAATGTGCAAGAAGCTTAATTCAAACTCAAGCAGTTATAGTTTGAACAACTTGGACTCTCATTTGAACTTCAACAATGACTCAAATTTGATTTGGACTTGAGCTTATTACTTGAACTCGAACAAGGAAGGGAACTCATTCTTGAACTTGCAAATGAACATGAACTCTACAAGATCACAGGAGACCTTGAATTGGGATTTGATCTTGAACAATTTTAGCAAGGACTTGAGCTTGCTAGGACTTGATTTGGACTCAAGTGAACTTGCAATGTAACAACATGGGACATTAACTTAGCAATTATTTCATTATATGTAAATGCTAAGTAGAGACCTAAATCTTTCTAATGGGTATCAATAATCAAACAAAAAGCTTGCAGACTTCAACATATCATGCTTATAATTGATTTAAGCTAATTGCAATGAATGTAACCTCTTCATAACCAAAATTGAATAAAGAATGATATGTCCACAATCGACAACAAATAATCACATTGAAGTATCAAAGGATCAACATGCCAATCAACATACGAATATCAATGAAGGAAATCACCACACAAAATACAAGCTATGTTCAAAGAAAATAAAAGATCCAATGATTCATTAGCCAACACATGTGAAGGGATGCGAAATCTTTTTGACAGTGAGGCAAGCCGCATGTTGAGAGGATAATCAGCATATGATGTTTGTATAATTTATACAAAAAATACAACATTCCTCACAAACAATGTGGTCTCCTACCAACAAGTTCATTGTAATATATGATGAATATTGGGGCACCCCTACAATTAATGTCAATCCATTCTAATGATCAAGGTTTGGCAAATATGTTATTAAAAGACAATACAAATCTTGGTAATATAAACCCACAACAGCAAGTAGAAAGTACATATACTACTCCAACTACGTCAAGAGCTACAACGATCATTTTTGGATGAACATCTCGACGTCAGCAAGGGCACAATCATCCAAGATTAAGAAGATTGATTCTTTATGTAAGACAATAACAAAAATGAGGATGATAACATATTGGGGAGTTAATTATTGGTTCTCATACGAATTTCGAGTAGAGAAAGCCAGATCCAGCCATTATGGAGTGAGTGAATTTTAGTTCAACCAGATCTTGAATGTTGGGTTGGATAAGATTATTGAGGTCCACAAGTCCCCTGAAGAACAATGGTTGTAAATCCAACACACCACCCATAAACAAATGGTGAAAGAGCTACAACGAGTACAAGTTCCTACGAGCTCTCGCAGAAGACCCGTCGAATGTCTAAAATAAATACCCCGCACGTGCACCATAGTTTGTATACACATAGGTACACTAAAAAGGGTAAAAGCAACCATAGAACCTGCATGGGCCCCGGCGAGCGTGTTATTGGTACACACGTGACGTCTAGGGATGCTGCGCGGGTTATTAAATATGAACCCGATCCTTCTAAACAAGTAGGAGTGGAAAAGTTTCAATTATAAAATGCCCCCAAATACCCGCATGGGCCCCGGCGAGCGTGTTATTGGTACACACGTGACGTCTAGGGATGCTGCGCGGGTTATTAAATATGAACCCGATCCTTCTAAACAAGTAGGAGTGGACAAGGTTCAATTATAAAATGCCCCCAAATACCCGCATGGGACCCGGGGAGCGTGTTATTGGTACACACGTGTTGACCTGCTGCCGTATAAAACAAAAAAAAAGAAAAAAAATATAATTAAAATTCACGTACCTGTCCGGCCACGTTCGAGCGCCGAATTCAGCACGTCGTCGCCGCATTTCACACAACGACGTCTCATCATAGACGATCACTCTCATTCGACTCCTACTCTCTTCCTTCACGCTCTTGCACTCGATCTCTCTCGCTTATTCTGCTCTCTCCTGGACAGAACGAAAGTTACGACAGTTTGATCGCAAGCAACGATGGGATCCCGCGGCTGTGAAGGTGGCTTCCTCCATTCGGTGCGGCTTCTCCGACACCTCCAGTGCCGTTAGACTTCGACTCTCTCGGCGACTTGCTCTTTCAGTCGGATTGGGAGTTCCGACACCTGGATCGGACGCAACGACATTTTGATCGTAAGCAAAGGACAGGAGCTCGCGACTGTGACGCTTGATTTCTCCCTTCCGCTTCGTCGCCTCCACTCGTGGTTGTCCGACTTTGCTCAAGCAACGACTTTCCCTCCCTGTAGGAATCGAAAGTTACTACATTTTAATTGGAAGCAACATCGGGTGCTCACTGGCTGTGAAAGAACTTTTTCCCTTTCAATCGCTTCTTCGACTCCCCTTGGCTGTTTCGACTTTGCTTCTTCTACGACTCTCCCTTTCTGTTGAATCGGAAGTTACGACATTTTAGATCAGAAGCCAAGACAGGAGCTCGCTTGTGGAGAAGGTAACTTTCTACCTTTCGCATTCATCTTCGGCCAAATCCCCTAAACCCGCCAAACCGAAGGATTAGTAATTTATCTTTATTTTAATTAAAATTAATTTTAATTAAGTATGATTATTATTTTTAATTATAATCATTTTAATTAATTATTATTATTGTAATTAATTATAATTGTTTTTTTAATTAAATTAATTATAATTAATTATAATGAATATTAATTATAATTATAATTAATCATTGTTAATTATTTATAATTAATTAAATTTAATTAATATTAATTAGTTATGATTAATCAGAAATCATAATTAATTATATTAATTAAATATAAATAATTATAATTAATTATTCTAATTAATTGTAATTAATAATTAATAGATATAATAAATTAGAAATGATTATAATTAATTAATTAATTATTATTAATTATTATTAATTATAATTAATTAAAAAAAAAAAGAAGAAGAGAAGTGCTTGCTCCCGCCTCGATCCTCGAGTCGACAGTCGCCGACGACTCTCCACCGCCGGGTTCCAAGGTATAAATTTCTGACTTAAATCCCGTCCTCGACGTTTGCAGCGGACCGGAGAACCACCTATACGCGCTCTTGTAGCACGGTAGGAGGGAGCCCGGTGCGAAGCATACGACGAGGCGGGTAAGCCCTATACACGCTCTTGTAGCGTGGTGGGGATGGTTCTCGACCTCGACCTCGACACCGACACCGCCGACGACTGCTATGCAAAGGTATGATGTTCCAAATCCCATTCTCGACGTTTGCAGCGGACCGGGGAACCACCTATACGCGCTCTTGTAGCACGGTAGGAGGGAGCCCGGTGCGAAGCATACGACGAGGCGGGAGAGTCCTATACACGCTCTTGTAGCGTGGTGGGGAGAGTCACTGCTGTTCTGGTACGTCACTGCTGTTCTGGTACGGATACTGCTGAAGGCCCCATACACGCTCTTGTAGCGTGGTGGGATGAAATTTTGTACGGCCGCGGTGTCTACGGACACCTACCATACACGCTCTAATAGCGTGGTGGGAAGGCCCAGCTCCCCAATTTTCCCCCAAACGGGGGATATGCCGGGGTGCTGCCGAAATTTTCACTGAAATCTACAAGGACTTGAACAATATAAAGACTTTCTTGAGCAACAATGTAGAAGACATGTACTTGAACAGAAATGTACGGAACTTGAACCAAATGAGCAGAGGACCTGTACAAGAACAAAGGACTTGTGGACCTAAATCAGAACCAAAATTCAAATGATTTCTAAAGACCAAATTCAAATAGAATAAAATCATACTTGAACCAAATTCAAATCAATTTGAACATGAAACTTAACTTGCAAGGACTTCAAAAGATCCCAGAAGACTTTGAAAGCACTTGAACTTGTTCTTGAAACTCGAACTGTGCAATATCAGGGGACCCGAACATAGAACTCAAACTCAAATGAACTCTAGCATGAATTGAGTAAGATCACTCAAGCTCACTACATGAACTTAAACTGGAACAAGATGTGGAGAGTAGGGAATTCAAATTGAACTCAAGTTGAATCCAAATTTGACATGAGCAATAAAGAACTTGAAATTTCAAGAACAACACACAAGACTCAAGCATGAGTTGAACCTTGGACTTGGATTCAATGGAATACATAGAATTGGGCTTTGGATGAATGAACAAATCAAGATCTAAGTGCACAGTTGTCCAAGTTAACAATAAGTTGCAAGTAGGAGATGAAATCTCGATGCACACAAAAGATGAATGCAACGAACTCCTACGACGATCCCTACAACGCATGTTGGTTGAGAAGGCAATATGGGAGACCAATAATGGAAGGACCGTTCCCTACAAGCAAATACATCAAAACACCCACCCGAGATTGGTGAAAGGGTGGATATGATGCAGAAGCAATGGGTCTTCTACAAACATTTTCAAGAGGTAGTAGAAGACGAAGCAGTCCCCTGCAAATGGATACTTGTGGATAACAACAGTGTATTGAAAGTACAATGAATCACTGTGGACACAAGTAAGAATATCACCTACAACATTGGTGGTCAAGAGCTTCAAGTATGTCGAGTACAAAGGCAGCCCAATGTACGTAAAAGACACCCACTGGCAGAGAAGAGAGGACATGTTTGAACAAATTAGAATCAAACTTCCTGGTGTTCCAAAGTCTCTTCTCAGTTATATACTCGAGAAGAAAACAGTTCTGATGTCTACAAATACCGAAAATGACGGTCTACTACACCAAAGATCCTGAAGGGAGTTCTCCCAAATCAGCAGTCTTTGACTCTCAAATCCAGAAAATCCTTCCCCGGTGAATGAGAAAGGGGGAGTCAACATCAAAATCCAACGCCACCGGATCTGCAACACTGATACAAGCAGACAGAAGGCGTCTACAACCTACAACACTACGCCACCAGATCTGCAACATTTGTACAAGCAGACAGAAGGCGTCTATAATTATTTCAAAGTACCCATGCACGTGCATCTTAGTTTGTATACACATAGGTACACAAGGAGTAAATACAATCTCAACCCGCATGGGCCCTGGCGAGCGTGTTATTGGTACACACGTGACGCCTATGGATGCTGCGCGGGTTGACAAGTGAATTCAAGTTCGAATCCGATCCTTCTATACGGATCAATAGAAGTCGACAAGATTCGAACTACCTAACAAAATACACGGTTGTATCGAACGGTGTATTTGTTTAAATACATTCTTTTTAGGCCTTCAAAGCCTAAAATCAAGAGAATTCACTAAACAATAGGCACAAAGCCTACGAGAAACCCGATCCCCTATCGATAAGTTGATAGGGTCGACAAGGTTCAAGCCTTAAATGGAAATGACCCCAAACACCCCGATGATGGCCGTGTTGAATGCATATCTCAACCGGAGGGGTTCCCAAATGTTTTCCAAATGCCTCCCAAATATCCAAAGTTTTATATCCATATTCCAAAGCTCCACCCAAAATATCTACGAAAATCCAAGACTCCCCAAAAATTCAAAAATTCCAAAAATATTTAAAATATGAAATCCATCAACGCACTTAAAGTAAAATCCATCCGCCCTCCGCAACAGTTTGTCGGGGTGGACAAAATCAAATAAACTCTAGCTCACAAAGAGCCAAATGCCTAGTCGAAAATATCACTAGGATTCATTCTCAAACAATCTCTTGCCAGTAAGGACGTGGTACGTGTCCTCTAACCGGCAGTTTCGCCGCCAAATGGCACTGCAGGTAAACGGTTATGACCCGGGGCCCTCTGAACCGAGTGGTTTTGCCGCCAAATGGCACCACAGATAGCGGTTATGGCCAGAGCCAATACGCTCCTTAATGGCGTTAAATCCTTGAGATATGAATCAATAGGATATGATCGATAGGGCACAAAGCCCTCTGTTAGCTAAGGTGGATTCAAATTTGTCCCCTTAGACAAACATTCAACCCCGGTCTACAAGGTCCCCTTGGACGAAGCAACCCATGGCTGCCGACAAGGATCCTTCTGTCAGGTTGGGTCGACTACCTCCTCTGACTAAGTAGACCAGGGACCACGATGGCCCGGAACGACGGAACCATGGGATCTTGATCGGGTCTATCATCCATTCCCCCACCATCCGCTTTAAGTGCACGATGGTGAAATTTCTTATTTTAAATATCAAAATTTTCAAATCTTTCCAAATACCCAATTCTAAACTCAAAATTCAATATTCCAAACCTGTTGCTGCTACTATATGCCAGATAACACGTATCTCTATACGTATCTGATTGACGACTAGCCTTAATCGAAAGTTCTCTCTCGTGATTGAGAGGGGTAATTAACTATAGGGGCTTGCGCCTATAGGAAACCAGAACTCAGATCATAAAGTCCTCACAAAATGAGGGCGAAATCTCTGGGTAGTGTCTTATCTACAAACCCATCTGCCTTCCAAAATTTACCCCGGAACTTAGTCCGTTAAAACTCCCTCGCCGAATAAGAAAAGTGATGCGGAGGCCGGGGCCGAATTTTCGGAGCCCACAGATTTCTGGCGACTCCGCTGGGGATTGGTTTCTCTTTCCATCTCTGGCTAGTCACTTATACGCTATAATAGCAGCTAATCTATACTAAGTTCTATACGGTGAACATTAGGATGTGACATTTGATTCTTATGTCCAAAGATCCATCATTGAAAGGTCCCGAAAATGAATCTTTTAAATAAGATCAATGGAAATTCGTTTAGCAGGGTTTTCAATTCCATGCTAACTTTCCTGCTTCTACTGTTAGTTCTGCGTTATTTCTTTGTTGTGAAAGCGTGGAGTGATGTATCAATTCTAATCACTAACTCCTGTCTTTCATTTTTGTAGAATGGAAATGCAGGACACCCCAATGACCGTCCAACTGGGACGAGGAGCCAGAATTCAACTGGCGAATGCTGTCATTGAAACTGGAAATACTGGAGCCACCATCCACTTTGGTGGGCTCGAATTCTCAGCAGCTACTGCAAAGGCTGCAGCCGTCCCTGTGTACGGCGTAAACTCTGAAGAACCTTCTGGAAGGTCCCGCTCTGAAAGGACTACTGTCAGAGGTGCTGCCCAAGGAAGAACATCTGTATTTGAAAGACTATCCCAGCCTGAGACCCTTACTGCAAAGAGGGTTGTTACTGGAAGAAATGTTTCTGTGGTGACTGCTAACACCACTAACCTGCCCAGAGAGCCTGTTGCACCTGGGAGGTATGAAACTGAAGCTTCCTCATCTGGAGGAAGGCTTACTAGAAGGCAAAGGAGGAAGAGAAATGCAGAGCTGCGAGCTCAGCAGTTATCTGTACCAGTCCATCCCTCCAATCTGCCAGCACCAGAATCAGAAATCAATATTCCCACTCAAAATAAGTTTTCTAACATGAAGTGGGTAAAGAGAAATAGCTCATCTGGTGAGCTTAAGCAATCCTTCTGGGAGCGTCGAACCGAAGTTCCAGCCCCTCAGAAGATAAGAGAGCCTGAACGTCTGTCTGCTCGGGTACACCGTGTACTGAAGACAGTCAAGGAGAAGGGCTTAATGAAAAAGAAGTTCCAGAGGCCACTGATTGTTGAGGCCCGAAGAACTCCTCCAAGAGAGAGGCTATCGTCTGTTGTGATAGCCAAACAAAGAAATTACCAACGCCAAGTTCCGCGGGAAGCACATCGGGGCGTGACACTTGGACCACATGTCCAAGAATCCGTCGCCGAAAGGGCCCAGCGGAAAGGCAAACAAGTTTGGAGGCCGAAGCCTCGAAAGGAAAAGATTTTTGAAGAAAAAGATAGACCAGGCGTGACATCCGGAGCTGTCTCCCGGAGATCCGCCCCTGCCAACAAAACTCGTCAGAAATGGGTCCGAAAGAAGGCCCATAATGACGACAATTATATGGACGGTCGACATCCTGGAGAGTCTTCCAGGAGATCCCGTCATTCTCCTACTTCAGCCAAAGAGGAAGTTCATTTCGATCGTAGTCCGCAGATCAAAGAAGTAATCATTCCAAGTCAAGAGCCTGAAATTCAGTGGCGACGCCGCTCAGAAATTCAGGTACGAGAAGATGAAAAAGAATATGACGATGATGATACTATGGAGATCGAAATGGTTCGTATGGTCAGCCACATTGATGTTGAAGATGATGATGGTGATGAAGAAGACCAACAATCACAGCCGCGCGTACGTGTTTATCGACGTCGCCATAGGGCTAGATCCATTGCTAGCCAAAGTGCTCGCTCCTCAGAAGAAGGAGATGAGGAAGAAGAAGAGGTCGGAGAAAATCCCTTCGCGGGCGAAGATATCACACTCGCTGAAATGAGAAATCAAATGAGGCGACAGATGCGAAGGAAAGACAGAGAAATCTCTCAGTTAAATGATAAAATGACTGAGATGATGACTCAGATGACGGCCATGATGGAGATGATGCAGAAGACCACTTCTGTGGGCCCTGCACCGGCTCAACCCGTCAACCAAGCTGCTAATTCTCAAAACCCTCAAGCGCCTCAAGCCTCAGGAGTGAAAGGTGTACTTGAAGGTGGCAAAGAAACTAATGATCCAACCCGCCAGCGTATTCCACAAAAAGTGGTGAGTGCCTCTGAGCCTGTAACTACAGCACAGCTTGATGGCTTAATTAGCGAAAAGATTAAGGCCATTATAGCGGCTGAACAGGCAGAGAAGTTGGTAGGCAAAGGTCGCCCGTACCCAGCAGAGTACGATCAGGTGTCATATCCAAAGGGATATTCTGTACCGAAGTTCAATATCTTCGATGGAAATAAAAATCCCAGACAACACCTGGCGCAGTTCAAAGCAACCTGTGGAAATACAGGAGGTAATGATGCTCTGTTATTCAGGCAATTCGTGAGCAGCTTGAGTGGAACTGCTTTTGAATGGTACGCTGAGTTGCCAAATGATTCATTAAAGACCTTTGCGGAGCTGGAGGCCTTGTTCGTGAAAAGGTTTGCCAGTGCAACAGAGAAGACTACCATTGCTGATCTTGCCCTTGATAAAAGGAGGAAGGAAGAGTCAGTAACAAAATACATAACACGCTGGCGCAATCTCAGCATGAAGTGCGAGCAGCAATTAGAAGAAGAACATGCAGTTCAACTGTTGATGGGGAACATTGATGATAAAATGCAACCCTTCTTATGCATGGCTTCAATCACCACCTTTCAAGATCTGTTGGATAGGGTGGCAAAATTTGAGAAGTTAAACCTATCAAAGTCTGAAAGCTTCCCTGATAAATCCAAAAAGGCTAAAGCTCCTGATGCCAGAAAGAATGAGGTTTACTCTACATTCCCTCCCAGACCGGATAAAGGTAAACGGGTAGTGTATAATGTTGACAAAGGAAAACAGCCTATACAATATGAAGAAAAGTCAAAACAGGCTTACAATCCTAATCCTCAACCAAAGCTGGTTCTTGGAGGAAATGACAAACCTCGAGTCTTTTCTGGTGGAGGAGAGCGCCAGAGGCAACCCACGGGAACTGGTGATAGAACGTTTCCTTCCCTCAAGGAGAAAATGAATAAAGAATATTCATTTAAAAGGGAGAGTGTCGCTAAACTATTTCGACAAGCACTCAAGAACGGTCTAGAATTGCCAGAATGCAAAAGACCTGAAGAGTCCAAACACAGTGGCGACCCAAACTACTGCCCATATCATCGGGTAGTTAGCCATCCAATTGAAGATTGTTATGTCTTCAAAGATTGGTTAGAAAAGATGTACAAGAGGGGAGAACTGACATTGTCAGATAATGTGTTGGTTCGTCCCAGAAAAGAATCCACTACATATATCCACTGTTGTTATCCACAAGTGGCTTGTGTTTGTTTGTAGGGACCCGTTGTATCCACTACGACCTCCTGGAAGTGTTTGTAGAAGACCCATTGGCAGGTATGATGCACCCGATCTCGTAGAGACTGTTGTAAGAGTCCACTACATTCTTTATTTGCATGCATTGAGGTCTTATAGTGTGCCTGCTTGTAACTCGATGTTGGTCATGAGGATGTTGCAACATCCTTCCTATAAGAGCTCACGGTCGTTTGTATATCGGCACTGAGTGTATGGTAACTCTGTTGCTTTCATTCATTTCTTTGATTGCATTCGCTTGTGCCTTTCATGGATATCTCACTACATATCTCTTGATGTTATTCAAGAATATTTTGTCCGGTACGTTGTCGCTTGTTAAGATCGATGTAGGTGCCATAATAAGCCAGCGCCCAATAGAGCCTAGCCCGGACGGACCAAAATGGTCTAGCGAAGCCGGTCCCCGCTTGGTGTAAGTACTTCTCGAACTTGATTGAAAGCAGCACAGGTGGAGGAGAGCGCCAGAGGCAACCCACGGGAACTGGTGATAGAACGTTTCCTTCCCTCAAGGAGAAAATGAATAAAGAATATTCATTTAAAAGGGAGAGTGTCGCTAAACTATTTCGACAAGCACTCAAGAACGGTCTAGAATTGCCAGAATGCAAAAGACCTGAAGAGTCCAAACACAGTGGCGACCCAAACTACTGCCCATATCATCGGGTAGTTAGCCATCCAATTGAAGATTGTTATGTCTTCAAAGATTGGTTAGAAAAGATGTACAAGAGGGGAGAACTGACATTGTCAGATAATGTGTTGGTTCGTCCCAGAAAAGAATCCACCCGGGTAGTCACGTCCTCTTCCGTACTCCCGCTTAAAGAAAAAATGAAAGAACCTATTCAAGTTGAACAATGGGAAACGGTGGTTTCCAAGAAGACAACAAAGATGTTGAAACAGCTTGAAGGAGTTCCTGGTGTCAAATGGAAGTCTCCTACTGAGCCAGTACTGCATTTAAATGGTTGCCTGTGTCACAAGCATCCACCTCTAAACAGCAACCTGGCCAAGCTAGCTCGTCAAAATCCGGCAAAGCAAAGACGAAGTCTTCTAAGAAGAAAGCCAAGTTGAAGAAGCCTGTGGCGAAGAAGACTGCAACTCAAAAGGCTATTGATAGTTTAGGTGAATATTACCAGACTGTCAGGAGGCCTATTAAGCTCAGTGATTTTATGAAAGAGCTTAAAATAGATGAAAAGAAAGAAGAAGCTGAAGATGAATCTCTTCCTACGGAGATATGCCGAGTCATCTCAGCAACATTAAAAATAGCAGAAAGGGAGAAATACGCTGAAGAAGCGGCCCCTGAATTCTGTCTAATGGTATCATCAATGGAATTCAGTTCAGAAGATCTATGTTTTCCCAGATGATGAAGATTCAGACCCAAGCGTAGCATCACAAATGAAACAAGTAAAGTGGGAGACGATTCCGAGTCTACAGATGAATCCCCAGACACAACAATGGCTGACTCTGAAGAGAATGCTTCATCAAATAAGTCTGAATCAGATGAGGTGGCCCAGGTGCAGTTGAGGAGTGGCAAGATATTGCCGCCTCCACCAAAGAAGGGGATTCCTAACAAAGATAAAGGAAAAGAGATAATTGTCAATGAAGATATTATCTTAAATGACTCCAAGAAGAAAGAGACTTCATCTAAGGGGATAGATTACAATATCTTATCTCACTTGAGGAAGATCCCAGCACAACTCAGCATATATGATGCCCTCTTGATGTCTAAAGACCTTAGAGAAACTTTGATCCAAGCTCTTAAGGACCCCGAAAGATATGAGGCATATTTTGCTGAGCGCAACTTGACGGAAGTCTTGCAAGCCCGAAATGAGCCCCTCATCACTTTTGCTAATGATGATATGATGCTTGGAACGGCAGATCACAACCGCCCTCTGTATGTTACGGCAGAGAGCGACGGTATGATGATCAGTCGAATTTTGATTGATCCCGGATCTTCCGTAAATCTTATGAGCCTTAAGGCACTGAGATCCCTCTGCCTCGATGTGGAACATCTCGGCCAAGATAAACTGATGGTGCACGGCTTCAATGAGAAAGGGCAGAAAACTCTTGGTTCGTTTATGCTTCCTCTTGTATTTGGGGAACTCCATACGGAAGCCAAATTTCATGTAATTGATGCGGACACTTCGTTCAAGGCGTTATTGGGTCGCCCCTGGCTGCATGAATACGGCGTTGTCCCTTCAACATTACACCAGTGCATGAAGTATCTCAGAGAAGGAGAAGAATTCAGGATTTCTGGTGATATTCAGCCCTTTGCAGTACATTGAAGTAACAATTTTTGAAGATGCTAATACTTCATTCCAAAGAAGCAAAAGTCGTCAAGTTCTCTTGAGCTAGAGCTCAAATTCTAAGACTGCAAAGAAACCCAAGCAAGAAGATGAGAAGAAGCGTATAGGAAGAAAGAAAGCGACGCCAACTCTTCCCAAATCACCAACCATTCCTAAAGAAAAGAAACATGTACCTCACCTTGGGAGTGACACGGATGAAGATGATGTTACTCCTACCAAATCTCAAAAAGTATGCCAGTTCACGGATGAATGGAGTAGGCAGATTGAATTTTCAAATGATGATTATGACTACGACTCAATCTACATGAACTCAGTGCAGAGTGTGTTCTCCAGAAGAATAGACAGTCTGTTGATTTCAGACAGCGTACTCGTAGTCACACGTGTCCCTTGCAACATTTCAAGAAAATCATTTCGCGTGAGGTTCATAAAATTGAAGAACTCTCCACTCTTTATCTGCCTCCCCGTAAAAATGGACTGTGCCAAAGAATGTGTTATATTCCACGGGAGTTCATGAAGAGGAGAATCATGACTGGGATTGCATGCTCATCGACTCCGAGGAATTATTTCCTACGAGGCTACCCAAATTCAGTACCAAAAATATTCAAAGAATGCTACGAAAGCAAATCAATATTCCTACTACCAAACGACAGCTCCGTACAAGCTTAGGCCTCTGGTATGGGAGGAGTCCGCGTCCGTTACGGCAGAAGGATACAGACGCATATAAGGTATTGGATTCATCAAAAGAAAATTCCTCCGGAAGGAGATTTTGTCGGGCGATCACATGTGGAGAAATCAAATCTGATGATGATGGTGCTGAAGAAACATACAAAACCAATGCTTATGATGATCAAACCCGTAGAAGCTGAGCCTGCACAGAAGAACTGGTGGATGGTGGACAAGCTGCTACGATGGACGCTCAAAGAAGTCAACTTGGGAACTGAGGAGGACCCTCGCCCAACCTTCATTAGCTCTCTTCTACCAACAGATCAAGTAAAAGAAATAAAGAGTTACTATGTGAATTCAGGGACTGCTTTGCCTGGACATATGCTGAGATGCCTGGCTTATCCCCTGATGTGGCAGTTCATAATTAGCAATCAAGCCTGATGCAGTACCTATCAAGCAAGCTCCAGGAAATGAGATTGGAGATTGAAGAGCAGGTGATTGCAGAAACGAGGAAGCTTATAGAAGCAGGCTTCATTCGAGAGAGAAGTATGCTGACTGGATTGCCAATATCGTCCCTGTAAGAAGAAGAATGGCCAGATTCGTATCTGCATCGACTTCAGGGATCTCAATAAGGCATGCCCGAAAGATGACTTCCGCTCCCAGTATCAGAGCTTCTAGTTGACAATACATCCAATTACGATATGTTCTCCTTTATGGACGGATCGTCAGGCTACAATCAGATTGGCGCATGAAGACGAAAGACATACATCATTCAGAACGCCTATAGGCATATCTGTTTATAACAGTCATGCCCTTCTGCCTGAAGAACGCTGGTGCCCACCTACCAGCGGGCGATGACTCGTATATTTGAGTATTTGATTCATCAGAAGGTCGAATGCTATGTAGATGACTTGGTCATTAAAAGCATAGGCCGAAAGACCACATTGATGATTTGAGAATTGTGTTCGAAAGGATCAGAAAGTACGATCTGAAAGATGAACCCTCTCAAGTGTGCATTTGGGGTATCCTCATGGGAAATTTTGGGATATGTTGTTCGACATCGAGGAATCGAAGTCGACCCCAACAAAATCAAGGCGATCGTGGAGATGCCACCTCCAAAGAACCTTCGTCAACTCCGCTCCTTACAAGGACAACTGGCTTTCATTCGGAGATTTATATCAAATCTATCGGTAGGTGCCAGCCATTTTCAAAGCTAATGAAGAAAGATGTCCGTTTTCAAATGGGACGCAGAGTGCCAAGAAGCATTCGACAGCATCAAAAGATATCTGTTGAATCCTCCTATTCTCGCGGCGCCAATCCCGGGAAAGCCTCTTATACTGTATACGGCAGCACTAGAAGAGTCCCTCGGAGCATTATTGGCCCAGCATAATGAAGAAGGCAAGGAGAATGCACTCTACTACTCAGTCGGAGGTTGATAGGAGCAGAAATCCGCTACTCTCCAATCGAGAAGCTTGCTTGGCCCTGATCTTCGCAGTTCAGAAGCTCCGCCATTATATGTTGTCTCACAAAATCACCTTGATATCAAAGATCGATCCGTTTACGTTCTTGATGACAAGACAGCGTTGACAGTCGTTTGGCAAGGTGGGCAGTGATACTCCTGCAGTTTGATATCACATATGTCCCTCAAAGGCATGAAAGGGCAGGTGTTGGCAGATTTTTCTTGCTGCTCATCCTATCCCTGCAGATTCTCCGCTCAACGAACGATCTACCTGACGAGCAATCATGAATGTTGAAAAAGAGGAGATGCTACGAGTATGGAAAATGTATTTTGATGGAGCATCGTCATAAAGGTGCTCGGGGCCTCCAAATCTCGAAAAGGCTCAAGCCGGAATTGGAATCATTTTCGTAGCACCCGAGGGAGGCATAATGAGATTTTCGTTCAGTTTGACTGAAACTCGGACCAATAATGAGGCTGAATATGAAGCCCTAATAGCTGGATTGGAGATTGCAATCGATGTCCGAATTCAAAATCTCAAATTTTTGGTGATTCTCAACTTGTTGTAAATCAAGTGTTGGGAGTTTATAAAATCACCAGTTTGAGTTGGCCTGTTATCATCCGGCGAGTTCTTGAGCTTATGAACAAATTCCAGTTGTCAAACTAACTCAAGTTCCCCGAGGTCAAAATGCCAAAGCCGATTCTCTTTGCCAAATTGGCTAAAGAAATGGCGAATATGGACGACGAATGGCCTATAATAATTATGGTGGGCACATCGACGGATCTTAGAGCCAGCTTACTACAATTTCCGCAGGCAGAGGGAATATCAAGTTCAAGCCAGCAGGATGCAACTCCGGTTGATCCTCAACCTCCCCAACTAGTTGATGTTGAAGATCAGTCTGAAGAACACAAGTTCCTAAGAAAGGCGCAAGGCCAATCAAGCTTCAGAATCATGGTGGCATTGCCTAGATGTCGAGGAAGAAGATGACTGGAGACTACCTTTCATTGATTACTTTAAAGAAAGTAAATTGCCAACAGACAAATCACTAGCTGCTCAAATCAAGAAGAGAGCGCTACGATATGCATTTGTCACAACAACGTTATATCGACGTGCTTTCGATCAAATGTGGCTAAGGTGCCTAGGGACTA